>JAGFZM010000726.1:10241-35827 GCA_017657215.1 Limnothrissa miodon
ACACTACACTATACTACACCACACCAAACTATACTACACTACACCATGTTACACTACCCTACACCACACCACATCACTCTACAGTACACTACACTACACTACACTACACCATACCACACTACACTACACCACACCACATCCCTCTACAGTACACTACCTTACACTACACCACACTACACCAAACAGTATGTGGTCTGGCATTGTCATGCAGGGTTTTCCCTGAAAGCGACGACGTCTGGATGGGAGCATAATGCAAGACCCTTCATCACTGATGGTGCCTTTCCAGATGTGTAAGATGCCACACACACTCCTGCAACCCCATACCATCAGAGACGGGAACAACTTGGGTTGCCCTTGTCCTCTTTAGTATTTTGGGGATCCTCTGCCCATCTTGACTTCTGAGAGACACTGGCACTCTGTAAGGCTCTGTTTATACCTAATCATGTTGCCAATTAACCTAATAAGTTGCAAATTGGTCCTGCAGATGATTCTTATGTACATTTCACTTGTATGACCTCTTATTGCTACCTGTCCAAACCTTTTTTCTGTAGCTCTTACGAAATCCAAAATGTATCTATCTATCTATCTATCTATCTATATGTGTGTGTGTGTGTGTGTATAGTACATATGCATGTTGTATGGTTTCAGAAATTAAAAATCTGGTCAAGTAAGTATTAGCAGCCAACTATACAATACCAATACGAGAGCAAATGTTTTCTAAGCTCCTGGCGGATAATTAATGTTGTTAGTGCTTGTTCTAAAACACAGAGGCCATTTTAAAATAGCAACAGTGTAATGAAACAAATCTGACACTCAGTTCCATAAATGTTCTATAAATGTTCTGCTGTATGTTTCTGGATTCTGCCTGCTGTGGTCACGCTATTTATTTGATGACGGTGGAAACGTGGGTGCTCGATAATGAGCTGCAAATGACTGCTACTAGAGCTGCCAGTCACACCAAGCACAGGTAATGGAATGTTATGTCTAGCCTTCAGATGCAGCTTGCTGGTGGTGGATGCTGTTATTGGCTATGCATGTCTCAATAACTGATGCCGTTATTTCTATCTATACCAGGGCCCCATTCTCTGTTCGTGTAGTGTGATCTCTCTCTCTCTCTCTCTCTTTTTTCACTTCTTTATTTTTGTCTCTCTACTGACCCTGTTGTGTTGTATAAATGAACTCATCCAACCACCCCATTTCTTTCATATGGCACCATCTCTATCTCTCTCTCTCTCTCTCTCTTTCTCTCTCTCTCTTATTATTATATCTTCCCTTTCTCTGTCCATGTGCCACTCTTCTTGTTTTCTCAGAGCTACTTATCCTGTTTTATGAAGCGCTAATGAAAGACCATGCACACACCCACTGCCACCCAGCTTGCCTTAATAGGGGCCAGGCAGATGCCTTCAACGCTATTCATTACCAGGCTTCATGGCTTGACAGGGAGCACTAGGGAGCCAATTTAATATCCACACTGAAACCCGTCAGCCTATAGACAGATAGGCTACCTCCAAATAGTCCACATTGTATTCAACAGGATGGTCTTGTTGCTTGTCTCATCTTTTTTTCAATCACTTTTGTTTTGTGTTTTTTTTTTTTTGTTAATCCCAGCACTACAAAAGGCTTCCTTCACCGACAAAAAAGACACCGTTGAAGTAGTCTGGCCAGAGGCCATTTTGTGTGGAACCTCATGCGCTTCTTCTTCTCACTCTTCCTTTGGACATAGCATAAGAGCAGCACATGTAGTTTCTTTTTATGTAAAAGCTATATATATATATATATATATTTATTGTGTGTGTATGTATAGACTATATAGTATGTAAAGACTGTATTATTCTTTTAACTTTTTACTCTTTCCTTTAATCTTATTTGTTTGTTTTCTTACTTTATTTTATCCACTATGTTTTTATTTTCTGTCTTTGTAAAGCACATTGAATTGCCTACTTTGTGTATGAAATGCGCTATATAAATAAACTTGCCTTGCCTTGTATAGATTCTCTTTAGTTTCCTGCATAGTTCCAAAGTAATTACTGACTGGCAGCTGTTGTTTTCATGTGTAGCTGCTTTGTTTCTTCTCAGCTGCTGTATTTGAGCATGCTCATAATAGAGTTGACAGAGGAGGATAGACTCACTCAAGCAGGGTTACCTTTCCAACTCCTTGCTCTTTTCTGCTCTTCTGCACTGTTTCTCCTAACCTGCGTGTCTCGGTCGCCCGTATGTGTGTGCTGGAGCGTAAAAATTCCATCACCGACGTCAGCAGAGGTCCACCTGTATACCTGCTGCGTGACACCATCCTGCATCTCTGTGACAACGTATGGCAGACCCGCCCACCTTGAGCCCTCTTTAGCCCAGCCTTTGGCAGTCCGCTCTGACCTCATCATGCGTGAGATGCGTGAGAGGGGGGGGGCGTTCTGGCACCCACTCGTCAGTCTCAGGAGACGTACACAGCAGGGCCGCTGGAGCAGAAGATCAGGACCGCAGATGAGTTAGAGGTCAGACTGAGACTTACATTGTGAAGTGGTTTCTGAGAGTGAGACTATCACAAGCACTGCAAGTCAATGTATGGCTTTAGGTTTATTTCAGAACTTTGGACATCATTTAATATCTTCATAGGAAATCTTTTGCAAGAAGATCCGAAAATAATTCTTGGGCAGATTAAAAAATCTCTGAATATTTCAGTTTCATTTTTATAGTGATTAATCCCATTTCCAAGTTTTGCGCCTTCATTTTGTAAGAGTGCTCCTGAGCAGACATAGATTTTGTTCTTTCCTAATAACAAAACACCAAAGCGAAGATCATCCATTTATCACAATGGAACTTCATTGAAAGTGAAAGGAGACCAGTAGCATGACAAAGAATGCTTCAGGTTTAAGCTGCATTGTTTATCCACTAAAGCCACAATTTTTCTTTTAAAGATGTTTGTCTGAAATATTTTGTCATCGTGTTGGCAAGCAGATGCATAGTTAGTGGAATAATACATTGTCATGTCATTATACTATTGGTACATTTTCTCAATAAAGGATCCTGGTGGACAATTTATTATCCTTTACTTGAGGGCCCTCTTTTCATTATAGTATCTAATACTTAAGCTACATGGTTGATTCTCTTCTGTTGTCCCTTCCCAACTTAGTCTATATAATGTCAGAGAATACACAGAGAGAAAGAGAGAGAGAGATGTTGACTCTTGGACAAATGTCATTCTAACCCATAAAACATTCTAACCCTCAGCCCACCCAGCTTTTCTTTCATGCACATGCATACATACAGACACATACACAGACATATACATGCAGATAAAAGAGAGAGAAGTAGAGAGAGAGTTATCCTTAAAAACACCCCTTGTTCTACCCTCATGGTATAGAACATCCACACAACACACAGCGCTCAATTAAGAAGCATCGGTGGCAGTGAAGCCCCTTGTGACTGCTATGAACTAGGGTTAGGTATCGAAAACCGGTTCCATCTTGGAACCGGTTTTAACTTGTCAATTCCATTGACATGGTACATCATTTTTGTTATCGATTCCCTTAACGATTCCCTCAGCCTGCCCTGCATGTCGTCGGACATTATTAAGACGTCTATTAGGACTCCTGGTCTTGTGTGCTAGAGTGTTAGTCAGTTCATACATTTAAGGATGTAGCCTGGCTACGTTATCCACCTGTAAGCAGCTTCTCGATAAGATTTATAGTTTGCCAGTTTCCCGATTTCGTTCGTGATAAATGTAAGCACAGTTTTTCTGTTTCAGTAGCCAGATCGCTAGTTCTTGTCTGAGTTGTATGTGTTTCCCTAAATTTCCCCACTAATGTAAATTAAGGGTCATTTGAGTGATTACACTAACTGTCGCAGTCGCAGAAAGTAACGCTAGCCTAAGACCAGACTAGACCATTTTCAGTGTTGGTAAAGGTCACTTTCAACATGAACTAGCTGCTAGTTCAGTTCATAGTTAAAGAATTTAAAAACGAACGTGTTCACAGTATCATACATCAGGCAGTAATATAATGTTAGTTTGTTCAGTTCACGTCCACCAAAATTATAAACACGTTCATTGATTGTCATTCAACTAGACTGCATTTTCTCGGCAGAAACTGCAAAAGTGGACTTGCACCAGGTTGGTTTTGGTCGGTTAACAGTTAACTTGTCTCAAAAGGTAGAAAGCATCGTGTGTAGTAGCTCTTGAGCACCTCTGCCAGGGGGAGAGAGCAGGGTTGGGCTGGGGCCTGGGGGATTCATAGAGACTCAGGCGTCTTGGTAGAAGAGATGCTAGAGAGAATTGCAGGACTTCTGCACTTGTGTTTTCAATCCAGGCACACCATTCCAGCACACAAGTGACATGTATTACCCTTGGGGCACAGCATAATGTAGCACAACACACACACACTGTCTCTCTCTCCCTCTCTCTCTCCTTTACTCTTTTTGTCTCTTACACACACACACACACACACACACACACACACACACACATAGTATACACAGAGGCAGACAATTGAGTGGGTGCCTGTTAATTTTCTTAATTGAAAGATGTGAAACGAAGCCAGATTTGAGTCATCGCTCAGTTCTCCTGAGAACTTCCATCAGCGGGCTGCCAACTTTGCTTTGACCCCCGTAGGACTCTCCTTTTATGTAAGCAAAACAAACACACACACATACGCAGACAAAGCAAGACATCATCAGAGGACATCTGGGATCTGGGCCATTTTAGCAGGCTTTGTGGTGAACTTACCCATTTTTTGTACCCATTTTTACCTGTAATACTGCAAATACTTCAAATAAGACAAAACACCCATAATTCAACAATCTGTTGTGCTCCAAAAGAAGGATAGTGAGCGGAACAGAGGAAAAGAGGTGAAGCTATAGTGGCATATTATAACTGTCCACCATAGGAATGGGGCGGGGGGACAAACCATTTGAATGTGTGCACTTTACTACTAGCTCCTGCTCAGCACACACTAAGGCCAGTATTCACAATAGCTCTGCATGGAAGCTTGCTTCATCAGATATGTCATCATGACCACATAGCTGCTGGCGTTTGTCCCAAAATAAGTGGGAGTAATGTTGATGGGAGTGCCCTTTCCACACAGCCTTCATAAACCATGTCTGGTTACTCTCTCAGTTTCTCCGGGGAAAGCATAATGACTTCCATATTGACCTCTGATAGTGCTGAAGGAAAGAAGACCAGCCAAGCTTATAGCCAATCATACAGCACAAGAAATGAAGAATATATATGTATATACAGTATGTAAACAAACATACAGTATTGTCTTTGTAATGGTGTCTCTTTTGGAGGATTAAAGATGAATTGCCAATATCCCTGCCGTTTTCACCACTGATTAATTACATCGCGTCAAATTGACAAACTCAGAAGATTCATGCGCTCAGATTTGCCCCCATAAATTATTATTGATTTTGATCTGTTGGGAAGGAAAGGGGAGAAGGAAGAGAAAGCGTGGAAGCAGGAGGAGAAAGAGAAGGAAGAAGAGAGCAGTGAATGAGAGGAAAAATAACTAACATTATCTGTTCATCACAGAATGAACCCTTTGCCGTGAGGTGTGTATAAGAAAGAGCTGTTTGTGCACATTAACAGAAGTAATAGGCAACAAGATCAATGCCACTGATGGTGAAAGAGAATGTGGGGGTGAGAGAGTGAGTAAAGGAGAGGTGTAGAGGGGTACAAAGAAAAGAGAAGATCATGAGGAAAAAAAGAAGGGGGTCAAAAGCTATATGGTCATGGACTGTCTGACAGTTAATAGCCCTGCAAAGGCGTCACTGAACTCACTAAAACTTCAGTCTTTTCACCAAAATGAAAACACACACACACACACACACACACACACACATACAGCACACATCCAGCACACAAACTTAAATGGCATGCTTTAGATACCATTTAAAAGATATGTATATAGACTTTCTCCAAAGATTCTGTTCTTATGCTTTTTTTAGTTCATTTGCTGTCCATTCTCCAGAGTCCATTCTATATTTCTCCAGACGTCTTAACATGCCTGCCCAAAAGACAAATGTTGGGCTTTATACTTAAATGAATGCCAAATACAGCTGCAAAGAAGAAACTTCAGAAGCATGTTAAAAATGACATAAAAGCACATGAAAAATGACATGCAGCTGTGTGGCGTGACTCACATGCTGTCGTCTCGTCTTTAGGTTCTCTGAAGGTTTCCGTCTAGGGAAGGATACGGCACAGGCTCATGGAATACTGTACTGTCTCTGTGACATGCCTCAAAAGGGAAGCATTCCTGACATCCTAAAGGAATCTCCTGAGCCATTATGAGCCTCTGCACATGCTTCCAGAAGATTCTGCCACATATCTCAAAGGCCAGGATCCCTGATTCAATTACTGATCCATTTTTAAAAGAGGACTGCAGCTGAGCAAGACCGAATGCTTTGAAGCAGAAAGGAACAAAAGAAGCCGCATCATGATTTCCTACTTTCTACTGCTGGAGAAAAGTCACTATCTTATACCTAATGCATTTTAAAGTGTCCTGTCGAAACTGGTTATTGCTTTGATGTAATCGTTGTATTGTGTTTGCATCAATGAAAGCATGAGTAAAAGCTTCTTTATGTGTCAGCTGTCAGATGTTCGATTCAGCAATGACATACGTTTGCCTTCACGTGAAAAAATCCTCACAGTTTTAGATAAGAACAAGATGACATTTACAATTTAGCTGAGCTTTCTCCTGGCCTGCAGTGCAGTGCCAGTTCTTTGTTTAAATGAAACTGCAAAACTCAGTTTGTTCTCTGCAAATCTGAAGACACAGGTAACAGATGAATAGATGAATGAATGAATGAATGAATGGATGAATCCACAGACACACACACACACACACACACACACACACACAAACACTCTATTTTGATCTAAGATAGGAAGTGGGAATGCATTTTTTGTCCCTACAACAGGTTTCATTTATCCACGTTAAGCTTCAGGAAATGACCATTGATTTCTTCTCCTCATAGAGTGACACCTGCACCCTCTCAGAGATGACCTACTAAATACAATAGGCTCCTGCGTGCCACTTCCCCTACATGGCCTGCCTATCTGTTGGCTTGGGTATATTTGCAGTCAATACAGAGCAGATACTAAGCCCAAACTGCTGAATATATAGTAGAGTCATTTCTATTAATACAACAGACCACTTGATATTTAGCAAATATTTATCTTTTTGTGTATTAGGTTGTGCATGTGTAATCTAAATACATTAACACTCAGAATAGTACAGGTCATTTCAAAGAGTTGCATTTTAGATCCCTGCTAAGCTATGTATTTATAAACTTCTTAAAAAAATCATCAACCTTGAACAAGAAGGTCATCATCACTGAAGTCCATTTTCAGGCACAGTTTGTGGTTGCAATGGATCTGGAGTGTTTATTTTGGAAAGGGATTGACTCTCAATTTCATTGTCTCAGTGAACACTCAAAACTGAATAATTAATCATTCAAATAGCAACCTCTTTAACCTAGAGATGGAACATTAATTTTTGTGAATGATCTATTTATGAGTGTCTCCATTGTGAAAATGTTTTTATCGTACCAATATGGAAAAGAAAAATAAATGTCAGAAGACAAACAAGATTCATTGTCACAGAAGTTAGAGATTTGCCTTACCTTATCATAGGCAAAATGGACTGTGTCTTTTCCCTCCTTTTTGATGTGATTGTGATAGGCAGGAAGAAGAAGAGGAAGAGGCAGGAACTGTGTAGAAGAGGTGGGATGAAATCGGGAAAGGATTGAAAATCAGGATTGAGTCTGGAAGGATTCAAAAATAGTTTGTATTGCTTGTTTTACTTCAGTTTTTAGAGAAAACGATTAAAGTAAGACAAATACTTGGCTGAGATATTCAAATGTAAACTGCATTCCTTCACTTTAGACATGAGCTTTAGCACTCTACCCAAACCTGTTTGGGCAAGGCCCTTTGGTGGACAGCCAACACACATAGTGTCTGAGCAATTCAATGACTCATCCTCTCATTATGGCCCGTTTGGCATTACACAGCTGATTCCAGAACAGATTTGGTCCTCATCTGATACAGACATGGTCCTGACTTGGCTGTGGTCCACCTGGCCAGAGCTGGATACGTACTGGTGAGTCCACTGCACTCTGTGTTGTGGTCCATTATTAAAAACTCAGAAGACAGGTGGACTGTTTTAAAGTAAAGTTTAAGTATGTATACATTGTTTCAATGAAGTGTCACCAGCACAAGTTAGTTTAAAATGCACCCAGTATCAAAATGAAACAGATATTATGGCAGTTGTACTGTGTACAGATCAGTATCAAGTGATTGCTATGTTACAGCACTTGTTAAGGTGCTGAGGGTATTGCCAAAAACGCTCTGCCCCTGGTGTGTCAGCCCCCCTACCTCGTCTTCCACAAGGTCTGTTTCACCTTCACAACAGGTCTGTACTCAACGATAATGGAGGTCCCGGAGATCGATGGAAGTCAGATATCTCTTCAGCTCCATCAGCAGACTGCATCCCCTTTTAAAAGCAGCACTTCACTTTCAATAAGCCTTCAAGAGGCCGCCAGCATCGACACCAGCCTCACCAGCCTCCAGCCTTTCCATGGTCCCCTTTAGATCGGTGCCTGGAAATGTTTTTGTAATCTTCTGCGTGTCTGAACCTATGCCAAGGAACCCATTCTTCTTACCCTCCTTCAGCTGCCCACCTTCATCTGCCCCCCACCCCACTCTTCACCACGTCCCATACCCCACCAAACCCAGCCACTCAGTGAAAGGACCTGAATTTCCTTTTTTCTCTACCTCTTTCTTTAGTTCTTTCTTTGTTTAGTTTTTTGTTTATTTTGCTATCTGCAGATACGACAGGATCGATAGACGTCTTGGCCGCACCTTTGGTCTGCCGCATATTGGAAATGGGGACGGAGTCCATGTCATGTCTTTAATCAGGCTATTTAGGCCAGGTTATTACTGGAAGGTGATGGAGGTCCTGCTAGCCACAGTTTCTGTGAGCCCTCAGTGTGTCTGTGTGTGTGTGTGTGTGTGTGTGTGCGTGTGTGTGTGTGTGTGAGTGTGTGTGTGTGTGTGTGTGTTTTGAGTGCATCTATATGTGGGATTAAACTATGTGCGCATGCATGCATTTACAGGTTTTTTTCCATCCCTAACACGCTTTGGTCTGATCTTTGGCCTTATTTAAAAAAAAAAAAAAAAACTCAAAATACAATGAGCACCCCAGTGATCTGTTGTAGTCATACAGTTAAAATATCTTTTGGTGTTTTCACATAATATGCAGTCATTAAACATATTTCTACAATGCTTTCATTTGTTTTTACAAACAGGATCACCCAAACACCAAAATGATGTATCTTTTGTGTTTTATTTTCAAATGCTTAGACACACTGATAAAATCAATAAAAAAGCAGGAAAAATAGACAAACTATCCAATTTTAACTGCTGTTGGAGAACTTGATTTGTGTTGACAACAGACTGTTTTGTTGAGTTTAAAAAATTTAATTACAGACTTGACAAAAGCATGCAAAATGCTTGGGAAAACTAAAGATCTATGCAGCAGTTCCTGAACATTCATTATTTAACATAAAATGACTGACTTTTAAAAAAAATAAATGCTGTATTCACTCACGGACATATTATATATATAAATATATTGGTGATTATTGTGAAGTAATGAATTTGAATGAAGTCATGAATTTTTTTTTCTGTCATGAATTTTTTTTTTCTGTCACAGAAATGTTTTTTTCTGTCATAGGAATATATTGGTGATTATTGTGAAGTAATGAATTTGAATGAAGTCATGATTTTTTTTTTCTGTCACAGGAATGCTGTACCCTATTTGTCCAGGTGTCCCTTATTATGCTGTAGAATGATCCAGTCACTTCTGTGGTAATCAGTGTCAAGGGTTTCAATATTTACATAGAAACTGTGTTAATTCAGTCTACAGTACATAGCTTCAAGCTCTCTTATTCTCATCCCTGCTGGCAGCTCTCGGCAATTTCAATGACCGTTGACAGATTCCCACAGGATTTCTCCTTTTCCTAAATTTGATATTCAAATAACATTGATTGCAGTTGGGTTACTGTTCTCTGATTGTCATTATGTGTTATCTTTAGTTCCTTTTAAACTGTAAAACTGGGATATTGTTGATCTGAAAAATCATTGTGGAATATAACTGAGATATGATGTGAGATTCTTTAAATGGAGATACAGCCTTTTGGAAAATAGCTTTCCATACATACATGCATCTCTATGACTCTCAGTAGCCTAATGCCTAATATTAAGCATTATGTCATGTTCATGGCCATGGCAAGTCTTTGCGCACCATGTGTGACATCATCTAAGCTTCCATTACACTTCCATTACTGGCACTGTGGGAGTTTTGTCTCCCAACACATGATTCATTTTGAATGCGCTGTAATCAATGACATCATACACTATCACCTTTAGCTTGCTATGGGAATATGGCCACAGAATGATGTCAGGTACTTAGAGACCTTAAAGAAAGTGTAAGCATTGCAGTGAAAGACAAAAGCTGAAGATCCCACTATTTGAGCGGCCGCTTAACCATTCCTGTATAAATAAAACACCTCAGACTTACTGTATGCCTATGCCAGTGGGGAATATAAATGGTGACACAGAGCTCCACTTTGCCTATTTTATTTCAGCCACCACCATCTGTCTCATTACATATGTCTCATATTACCCTGTGATATAAATCTTTAGGTCTAGAGAATATTGAACTCTTAAACTCATATTCCACTATATCAGTCCACAAACACACATACCATTTTTTCCAAATCTTTTGACTAGGAAACTTGTCCTGTGAAATGCATTATTCTTAAGATGTCTCAATCATATGTATACACAAGGGCTGATGAACCACAGGAATTGCTTACAAACCTTGTTGATGCTAAAGTCTACCTGGCCTGTGACTGACATTTGACCCTAATACTATGAGCTTCCTGGACCACAGCAGTGTAAGACAGAGCGGATGGGACATTGTTTTGTGGAGCCAGTATCAATGGCCTCTGATAGAGTAGCTCTTCAGAGGTCGAGGATATTTAACTTACACTGTGGCTGGACTCACACTGAGAATAGAGAGGCAGAGAGAAAAACAAGAACAAGGATAAAAAAAGATACAAATGGTCTGTTTGCTTGGCTGTTCGCATTACAGAGATGGATTGAGTTAATGACCTCACATTGAACCAATGGCCCTCATGAGGATACCCAGAGTATTTATTTGTGAGCCTGAGATATGAACATTCTCTGACCTTGAGAGCAAGCATGGTTTGTCTATGGAACACAATCCATTAGGAGAGATAGCTTTACAATAACAAGCTTCGTGAAACCCATACACTTATGCAGTGCCTAGGTGTCATTGTCAACACATATGCACAGTGCTTGTGGTTAATTGTCACTCATTAGTCGTAGATGGACAATACATTTAAATTTAACTTTGTATTGTTATAGAGCTCTGTTGTTGTTCTGTTATGGAGAATTCTGCATATCATCTTTAAGTGCTTGTATGACCTGATTGCAATTGTTTCGTTTGCATCTGGCAAATTTGTTCTGTTGAAAAATGTTCAAAATGCAATATCATTCTATTTTAGTGTAAACCATCTAACAATCCAACCTACTTAATATAATTACTACTTCAGATCCCTATTCAAAAACTCTTTTAACCAGTGTAAAATTCTCCAGCTGTAAAATTCAGCTTTAAAACTAAAAGATATGACTAGAACTATTTATTTATTATAGACAGGGGGTGTTTAAGTGTTTGAGCACAAATTGTTGTAGGCTATGTAATCAAATGTGTAACTTTTGACAGTGACACACAGTACATAAGTGGTCAGTATTTTCGAAGCTCTAATTTTGTTTACCAAATAGTCTTGTCAAATAGCCAACACTTTTTACCTACATCACCATAGAGGAATGTTTAAGAAAGAAAGACGCACACGCACACAGAACTAAGAAAATTCAGGTAAGAAAATAGGCTACGTCTCATGTTTACACGCCAGACATGTACAAAACACAGGAGCAGAGTGGAGTAGGAACAGAGCGCAATAGGAAAATCATTCGTTCTCTGTCCTTGGTGCTGAAAACGGTGGCGCTGAAATTCAGAGACTTGCGTGCCCGGGTAAATGGCGTACCTTGCATCTCGTGGTATTAGCCCTACATATTTTATAGGTTATGGTCTTAAAAAGTGAAATTGTTTACTATGGTTTGGGAACATTAAAACATGAGGATGGGACATAAAAAATAGCGTTCGGTACTCGTTATGTGTCCAACATTTTACGTGTAGCCTATTAGACTGTCCCACTGCTCTTCCTTTGTTTTATTTAAATCTATATAATAACCCATATCTCAACGCACGCTATATGCATTATTAGGCTAATTCGTATAACTTATAACATGAATGAAAATAAATATATACATGAAGCAATCATAAAATGATCCACGTGCTTGTGGTCAGATGATAAATCAGTGATTATGGAATAATCTACACAACAGGCTATAGGCTAGAAATATAGCCTAAATCAGGGTACCTGAGCCTATAACAATGAAGATTAATTAAAGATTGATTTATGGTCACGTTTTTTTTATGACATGGAATCTTTTTTTTCTGTCTTGTTTTTCTAGCAGATGCAAGATCTTCAATAAATTGCCTGTGTGATTCAGACATAGCCTAAAACACTTTGCCTTCTCTGCATGAAGCCTGTCCTGGTGGGACTTTTCTGTTGCCTGCCCTTTTGCGTGGCTCAAGCAAGTGTGTGCGAATTCCATGGAGCTGGAAGAGCATGTGTAGTTTGAATGACATACAATTGGCCAATTGCATCTGATTCGGTGGGGGTGGGGGGGCGAGCACGAGGGACGTCCAAGAATCATCTGCTTTGAGAAGGAAGTAGTGCCTAGTTACGGTTGCCAAGTAGTCATTGGTGGAATAGTGTGTCAATCACTTCTCCCCCTATAGACGATTGGGCAAGTTGGTCCCATGCCTACAATAGCTGGAGCTTCTCTGGGTGGATGGAGTATACTTCCGCGTCTGCGTGCGCGTTTGTTGACCTAGCCTATAGGTTGGGTGGATAAAACTGAGTGCAGAGCGGAGAGGTATAGGGGTGCGGTGATGCGGCACTATATATCCCATGGCAGGACTATATCATCGTTTTAAAGACAGCCTTCTCCCACTATAGGTTTCCATTCAGTGATGTCGCGTATTGATGTGGTGAACCTGTAACGATCAAGACAGGCAGAAGTCGGCCTTTTTTAATTATTTGATTCATTCTTTTATTTCTTCAGTTATTTTTTGTCTTTTTTTACTTTAATGTAATAGTCCACCCGAAAGGAACCATTGTCTTAAGCCTTTATTTTGATGAACCTTTAAGAGAATCGTTTTACACTACATGGTTTTGTGTATTGATTTTTTTAGGTGTACAAGTTTAAGATAAGAAAATAGGTTGCGGGAGTCATCTTTGTTTTTATACTGTCAAGTGGTATCTTGATTCAATAGGCTATTATAAGAGATAATTTGGCTGTGGACCTCCACAACTTTCATTAATATATACGGTAAGGAATTTTCCATGTTCACTCCCCCCAAAAAAATGGAAACGTTTTTGATGTAAACATTTAGGCTAACGTTATTTCATTGCTTTGAGTTCAGACATCTGTTCAGTTTTCTTGTCTTGTCGTTTATCAAGATTTAACGTTATGTCATGACACTAAGGTATCCTACATGCCAAACTGAAAGCAATAGAGTCTTGCAGAAAATACTCTCTTTATTTCCAAATTGCTTTGCTGTCTTAGTTTTGGGTTGAGAATGTTCAGTTTTGTGGTTCTCCTTGGCGCGGCAGCATGCTAATTCAAATATAATGGGCTACAGGCTACCTACAACCGCTGTGTTTGATGGTCTTGATTCTGGAGGTGCGTCTGTGGTAACGTTATTGTAGCCTAAACGTGGAGCTGTTGCCTCTGCTGCGGCTTCGTTACCATCGCCTCACATTTTCCTCACAGCATAGTTTTCGTGTAGGCTCCACTCTTTCAAAGCGCCTCCAGAGCCGTAACCTATTCCTATACCATTCAGAATTGATACATGATTAGTTTTGTAGGTAATACGTTCTCGTTCTCTTGTTATGATGATGACTACAAAGGCTGAAATCTTGGTGTAGCCTATATGGATCTACGGCTATCGAAATCTATTTCACTCTGGATGCAACTGCTTTGCTAAAATGTCATTTAATGTTGAAACCAGGGTGCGATTTGTAGGGGGGGCCGGAGATCATCCCCACCTCTGGTTTTTACCTCTGCTGAATGAATTTTATCCTAGGGGGATGAAACCCCATCAATAATTTTAAAATAACAATTGAAATTGAAATCAGGTTGTGACAGTTTCTTACACGGGAATAATCTACATTGTTAGTAGCCTTCTAACTTTCAACGTGACTCGAATTTTCGGCAATCTCGTTGTTCGTGAACGTCCCCATGAACATAAATACCGGTAGTAAGGAGACAATCTCCGCCAATCCTATGACATGTTCGCGTGATCGGACCTTATCCATGGTTCTGAATCCCGCACAGAAATGTTTCATGTAGGCTATTTTTAAGTTTGCATTGAAGATGAATGTTCACAAATTACCCCCTGGCTTTTTCAAATGCTAGTTCTGTTAAAATAAACCCCCAACATCTTTAAGTTTACGACTTTTCAAAAAAAAAAAAAGATTTATTAATCATCTATTGGATTTTGGTGAGTGTAGCCTAGGCTATATAAAATTCATGACCATTTTTACCTGGAACCGCCGAGAAGTAATTTTTACCTCCTTATTTAGGGTAGATCACCTTTTAGCCTACAGCATAGACTGTATATAGGCCTACAGTCTGGTTTACAGCTGTCATTTTTCTCTCGCGCTGTCCTATTTGTCTTGCAACGCTAGACGCACGTGAAGGCATCCGACTTTGACACTGCACCATTGATTAAAATATTGCGAAATCTAAGACATGGACACTGACAAAAGATGACGAGGCAATACACTGCCCGAGCTGTAACCAGGAAAGGGCCAGATGCGGTGTTCTGTAAGCTACGGAGCTGCACAGACACAATTATTGCCCAGCGGTTTCACCCTGGAGCTCTTCAAGCTGTTGCGCAGGCCTACATCGTTTGTGAATAACGTGCGTGCGTGTGTGTGTGTGTGAGAGAGAGAGAGGGAGCGCGCCTTAGGCCTAATGTTCTTCTAAAATAGTTAGGCTACTGAACCCTGTTATTTACTGTACTGTTACTGTAAATACTGTTAACCTACAGTAGGCTAATTATTATTCAACTTAATAAAAATAATTAAAATAAAGAACTCTATTGCTGATGCTATTCCAGCATGGGAGTCAAAATGACCGGCGGTCAAATTACTTGGCGGTTCTAGGAGGACTGGAATGTTCTAGTGTTAAACCTGTTAATTGTATTTTGATCGTGAAAAAATCAGCAAAAAAAAAAAAAAAACATCCCCCCTCTGTTTTTTTGACAAATCGCAACCTGGTGGTAGCCTAACCTTGTCTGCGACTCAAGTGCCATGCTTTGATTTGCCTGCAACCTGCTGTGATGGGGAGAAAAAAAACATCCACACGACTGAAGTCATTCAATTAAGGCTGGGGCACAATTAGCAATATGGTGGTTTGTGCAGACAAAGAAATACACCCAAAAGATTTGCATGATACTGTCGTGGTCGAATCGGTCGTTTGTCAGCTGTCAGTTGTTGCAATGGCATGTATGCCACAGCGGCATAGCTGTATGTCTGCAAAATAATAAATCTTCCTTGCCACATTTGAGCCTGCATTCCCCAACACTAGGCAAGCCTGTGCCCTAGCATATACCAGACGAGGTCATGAGTCTAAAAGGAAGAATGATGCTGTGCTTTGTTTAGTTTTAAATGGTAGAAAATGTAATAGGCTAGTTTACACATTTTATTAATTAGGTAGGCTAATGGGTTTCTATATGATCCAGTATCTTAAGTTGTGACCATGTGGCAAGACGGCATTTATTTAAATAACGTAATCAAAAAATCACAAAACATCCATGTCTTGGCAATTTGGACGTTTCTTGTTCTCGCACCTGAAGTAGTAAATCTGTGACGAAAACTGCAGGTTCCCCAGCTGATTTCGCTTATCCAATTATATGTGAATTCGAATCAAGGCTTGGGTTCCAGTGTTTGATTGGTTAGAGAAGCCGTCAGTTTATAAAGCTAGGCAAGGTTTCCCGCCATCGCCCCCTTTAGCTGTGGAAAGATCAAGCTACTGAACCGACATTTGATGTTAATGGACCAGCATTTATTTAAAGACCACTGCAAGGTGTATTTGTCAGCTAAGGTAAGGGCAAACCAGTTTTTACCTTTGTTACGTTCTTCATGCATACATGAAAACAAACCACTTATGTTGGAACGACCGCGTTTAAATTTAACATTATGGCTCGACTTTCCGCAGACTGAAACCTCGGATGTGAAGCTTGATGCAGTTAAACTAACACCAGTTTGGCCTTGTCTCGTTAATGGAAGAAATATGTATGATTGTGTATTGAAGTTATAGGATTTTTTAGCGACATGACTTCAAATACTGCTAGTTGGATAGTATTGGTACTCAGTTTAATGTGTCTTTGGCAAAGGTTCGGTGAACTCTGGCTACCTTAGCCTCAAGGTTAACATTAATTTGATGCACATTGGCTAAAATAGCCATTTTAATTACATATTTCAGCACGTATTTGGATATACGTTTGGATTTTTTACCGTGTTAATCCGAGATTACGATACTGGTGTTGCCTGGGTAGTTCAAAATTTTCTGTTTGTATGTAGTTTTCTCTGGTTAAAGTTCCATTAAGAAAGAAAGCACATGTATGCCACCATGTAGCAATGCTAAGCTAAATACACTCCAGCTTGGACATTCGGACGGAATTTTCAATAACTAACCCTTAACCTGTGTCCTTTTAGTGGTGTGAAAGTCTCCTCTCTTTTCTAACGGTAATGTTGTCTTATGAATCACTTGTCCCACATATAAAGTCTGACACAACACCATTGCCACATATACGAATTGCATAAGGTCGCGTTTTGTCACTCGTCAGCTTGTACGCTTAACAGACTCACTTGTTTTGTGCACCTGAGTATTTCTTGGATGTTCTTCTAGAATGGTCTATGTGAGCGGAACGTGCATGTTAGTTGGCGAGAACTGAGAAGGTACTTCTGATTGGAAATACACACGCCCACTGAAGTATCGCTAGCAAACGTACGTAAGACAAAGCAGAAGCGGATTTGCATCACATGGGTTACTTCAAGCGTTGCTGGATTTTATTTTTGGGATTGCCTCTGAGCCTACTGTAAGGTCTCGCTCAAACAATCTGTGTTCATGGGGCGTATATGGATGTAGACACGTTTTTGGCCCGTTTGGTCCATTTTTGAGTCCATATTTTCTGATTAAACCATGCACACCACATGCTTGATATGCAGCGCTTTTAAATGTATTTTTACCTAGACTATAATAAAGATCTTGCAAGTTATGTTTCTGGTGTTATTCAGACGCACTATGTGGCCAGCAGTAGATGCAGTCTGCGAACTTGCATTTCTTCATGAATGCGTCTAAATGAGAAGTTATCCACTGGCCCAGTCGTATTTTCTAGAAAATCCTTCCAAATCCTCCTAGGTTTTGAACATTAGGCATATAATTGCAAATTTCATTCAGTTGTTCTTTGCTGGTTGATTTCTACTACATGGGCAATACTCCTCTTTTATTAGTTAATGGTGTCTGACAAATTTGCATAAGGTTGAGCAGAGCCTAACTTCATTCTCAAAGAAGCTGCTCAAAACCACCTTGCCACCTTCTCGAGATGCGACACTTTGTCCCACTCCATTGAAAAATGACTTGAATCACAAGGTGTAGGCATTGGATCTTCACTGTAATCCACTAGAATGCAATGCAAACTTCTCTTTGATGCAGTGTTATGTGGCCAGCATTTGTCAGTTTTAATCGCATTTTTAATAAACATTTGGACACTTCATATGGAAATTAGAGTGCTGTATCAGATAGCATAAGCACTTTGCTCGTCATGTGGCAAAGTTTTTCAACTTTTGCTATAACGCATGATTTTAAACTGACTCTTTGGTTCCAATGCATTTTACATATGACATACTGTAACTCCATGTAAAGTGAAAATGGAGGCTCAACTGTTGGAGGTCACCCATTAGTATAAATTTGGTTAAATACCTGCTATTGTACCGCATTCTAACTCACAGAATTTGAGTGCATTTGCCAATGCCACGATAAATATTGTAAACTACCAAGAAGTCTTCATGTTGAGAATTAATGCATTTGCATCTTAAAAAAGGCATCACCTCGAGCAATGCATGAGCACTTAAATTGGAAACTCCCAGGATTCTTGCTACTTCAGCACCATCCAAGCCAGCGCTATTCAATTAAAATTTCATTTGGGCCACATTTCAGAACCAAGATCTTAAGTTAGGACTCACATTTTCAGCAGTCATTAACAATTCTGACATTTTTCACAAGCTAAACATTTTTTTTTCTACCCTTAAAATTGACTACATTCTAAAAAAGATTGAGAATGCATGCAATTTCTCTAAAATGAGGAGGGGTGGAGGAGGAGGCAGTGGTCTGTTTCTGATATTCTGGGTGCGTTGAGAAATAGGCCACAATCTGCCACTCTGATAATGGAGTAACACTCCACAGTTCGATAGACGAGCTTGTTATTTTTCTGTGACTAAACGAACAGTTTCTGATAGATCAAAATGAACATAAACCAGCAGGTTAAAATAGCAGTTAATGTATCAGTTGCTTGACAGGTAAGGACCATGAACGATTTTGATCGTTTTTTACCTGCCAATTGTGAGCTTTAATTCATAAATCAATCCAGAACTGGTCTATTTCCTAAAAACTTCATCTAGCAGTTAGCTTTTCATACTGACGTCACGCTCTGCTGGTCTCTCCCTTCAGCCAGAGTGGCCGGTGTACGCTCTGAACACGCTCTAAACACGAATGTGTGACGCTCTGAATAAACGAACGACAATTCTATCCACGCTCAGAAAAGTTTTAAAGGAGAGTGTAGGCTGTTCGGAGTGTCAGTTTACGAACGCACCCTCTGTAAAAGACCCAATTTACATTCTGGAGGCTCGTAAATGGTGTTTAACATTTATTGCTGGAGCGTCGTCCGGGCCGCATGTGGCCCGCGGGCCGATTATTGAATAGGCCTGATCTATGCCCTGATTTCTGTAGTTGGTAAAAGTGACCCTAATTAACGCAAAACATGGTATTAGTGCATTAGTCTTCCCTAAATAAAACTTATTATTTATAGTCCTTAATGCAGCCAAGATTGCAGGACAGATAATGGAACAATTTTTTTTTTTTTTAATACAACAGATTTTTTTTTTAATTCGTCCTTTTTTCATCATCTTTGGATGCAGCCTGTGAAATCCAGTTGTCTCAGCTCGAACTGCATGAGGTGGCTTTTCTTGCACTGATATTTGAAAAATATAACCAGCTTCATGAAGGAGTGTAAATTGTAACTACCCAGTTTACTAAAGTTGGCTATAAGAAAAATGAATCCTAATCATGCATTCTTAGATGAACATCTTTTGAGACAAAAGCTTGAAATTTTGTGCTGCTTGGCTATTTTTAAACATGTAGGCTAATGTTTATATTTGTGGTTGCTCACCCAAGTTCTTTTAAATTATACACTTTTGAGCAAAATGTCTAGTTCGAGTTAAATATATGAAGTGAACATAACACTCAGTAGCAGGAGCTCATTTTGGTCACAGAATTCTGATGGTACTTCAAAGGGCAGCTGCTAGCTGTGGTGGTCTGTGTCTCCTCAAACAGTCATTAGTTTAAACGCCTGCCCACTTGTCTTGTTAGAGGTAGCCCATGCGCTAAAAGGGACCGTAGTGTTATAGAACAGGAAGCAGCCCTGCAGAGTGTTGGAAGCCCAGTGTGGGGGAATTCAAATGTGCACAGTTGTATGTGCTAGGCCTGGGTGCATACAGAGTGTGACATAGTTTTATTATTGTCTGAAGCCATAGAAATATATAGGCCTCGTGTTCACCGAAGAATATCACACGCGCACACAAGTAGTGCAGGTGGCATGTCATTAGCATGCGGTCACATTTTGCATGTCATTGCATTATGTCAGAAAAGTTTAATTTGCATCTTGTGCTCCTACTTGTAAAACATCTTGTAATATGTCAATTTTTGATTGAAAACTACCTCACGTTAGGCTTGCATGTTTAATTTTAAAGACTGTTTGTCTTGCTTTTTGTGTGTGGTGCAAGCCTTTAAATTTCAAACAATTTTAATTATCATTTTTGGCATGAGTGAACTCCCTCATTCTCACTGCCTCAAAAGTATGTACTAATGCATAAGAATGGCCAAAAATGTGGTGTTGCAGCATTGAAATCCTATGCAAGCATTCAAGTTGACCAGTTTGCCTGCCAGGAAGTTTGTGTTGGTGCTGTTGGGTTATATTGAGTGAGGGTTCCATAAAATGATTATTTTTAAAACGCTTGGGAGGAAGACTGTAAGGTGTTCGCCAGGCACAGTGGCTCTTGTGCTGTCTTATGATATGTATGTTATCATACCGGTATATCCTAGCGTTTCCCAGGACATAGTTCATACATGGCAATTCCAAAATATTGCTCATGCCTTAAACTGCAGGCACTGCAGGCTCGGGTCACATTTGCATATACACACAAACATGTGCGCACACATGGGTGCTGCTGGTGTGGCTGGTACTGGGTTGTGTCTGTTTAAGCACTGTCAAGTGGCAGCTGCAGCCGATCTGGTGGCAGAGTTTACAGTCATAAGCGTTACTAATATCGCTGCAGATGGTGCTGTGCGTTCTTCCAAGGGGTGCAAGCCAGTTTTATTCTTAACTATCACATTGCTGCTGTTTATGCAAATGGAATTGCGGTTGAACACACTCCCATAATTCTGAGCATGCAGTGGAGGATGGGAAGGGCCCTTGTGTTAACCAGCTTTGTGCATCCCCCTACTCCCCCAAAAAAGATCTTGGATATATTGAATGTAGAAAGTTAACAGAGCCCACTTTTTCTGTATCTAAAAATACCCGCATCTTCTGCGCTGCCTTTGTGCTGGAAAAATAAAATTATTTATGTAGTAATTATTTAGGTTCATCCCTAGTCCCGGTGGTGTCCTCGTCATCGTGCCACTGCAGGCGGGCATGTGGTTCAGGCCTGCAGAGATCGGGAGTGGCGACGGATGCGATTTCTTGTCTTGATGTATTATTGAGCCCACACATTCCCTGTGCTAAATAAAGCAAGCTGACAAAGCGCTAAGGACGCAGCACAAAGGCTGCCAGTCTGAAGGCCTTGGTGTGTGAGTTTGTGCCAGTGTGTGCGTGCAGTAGGGTGACGTGCAGTGATGTAAAACTGTGCAGCATTGAGAATAGAGGCATGTCTCGGAATTGGGTTAGTTTGCGGTGGGGAATCTGAAAGAGGATGGAAAAATTGAATGAAAGCTTTTTGTTGGACCTCCTAGTTTTGGTTCTCTGACAGTTTTTCAATCTTGGTTTTATTTAAAAAAAAAAAAACTTTTCTATGACTTGATGGCTTGTCTTCAGTATCCACTATACTATAAAAAGTACAAAAAGATCTAACATAATTACCTGTGTTTTTTTTTTTTTTTTGAGGGTTTGTGCTGTGCTTTCTGGACCCTCTCTTGGCTTGCTGTGTGTGACAATAGAAACACACTTACTTTGAAATGTTGACTAATGCTTTTTCCCCCTCCAAAAAATAGTGGACAGTAATGAGACATGCATGCCTTCAGCAGTAGTCATTAACTATTGTATGTGCATGATGAAAAGCTAGAGCTGGTTTAACTTTTCATGTTGCTGTCTCACAGCACTTGCTCAAGATAATGGTACTGGCAGCTGGAATTGGAATCTACAATTTCCAGTCAGCTATTATGCTAGCCTAGGTTTCTTAACCTGACTGTGGTCATGGGCATATGCTTGTTTTGAGGCTCTGTATTCTTTACGGACAGTCAGACAGACAGATATAGTGTTTGTGTGAAGTAATGTAAATGACATGTAAAGTCCATTATATTTCACAGTTTTGGCCTTACATGGGTAGTAAAGCATGGATATGCAGGGCTTTAAAAAAAAAAACCAATGCATTTATTAACAGCAATTTGCTGACATTGCAGGGAAAATACTAAATAAAGGTTTAATAATATTATTTAATATAATTTTGAAACATTTGGCAGGCCACATTAAAAAGCCAAACGGGGCGTATATGGCCCCCGGGCCTTAGTTTGCCCATGCCTGGTCTAGAGTACTTCGAACCATAGCCCAGTTCAAGCTCAATGAGTGCTGTGGGTAGGGAGAAGATGGAGAATATTGCTACAACCGAACAAATGGTAAACTTGTAGGTTATGCTGACAGATGTAAAAATACAAGTTTATGGCTATATTTAGTTATTGTTTAGTTATCCAGTCCATCATCTTCCAAATTCTCTTCCATCTTCCTCCAAATAGCACCTGCCCTTTTCTCATCTGTGATTACTTCGAGCTCTTTCTCTGCTTTGTCTACTTATTATTTTTCTCTATCCACCCTACTTATTTTGTCACTTTTGTTGAAGTATCATGGCGGGACGTGGCACCCCAACATGGCCACTCTTAATCGCCCCGTGGAGTTGTATGATGTCAGACTGTAAAGCCAGGTCATCATTGCAGCACTCCACCCATATACACTTGGAGGCATTATTTTCTTTAGATGGCCCTAGTTCCTTATTCTGTGTGGTATAACGAGACCACTGTACTGTCTCATCTTGTATAATTTATCTCTATGAATTATTGAGAGAAACAATTGTATAATACAAGATATGAGGAAGTGTGTTGCTTTATTCTTATTTATTGATTTGGAATTTACATTAATAAGTAGCATCTGATTGGAACAGCTTAAGGTACTAAAAATGCCTCCTACACTGTTTTAATTTTTTGTGTGTGTGTGCGTATACATTATCTTCAGGGGCTGAATTTCCAAAGTGGTTCTTTTGAAGGGAAGGCAACGTAGTCCCATTGATTTGAGGCAGGTGAAAACCTGGTTCTGCGAACTGCCCATGTTGTCAGTTTATAGACAGAAATGCTTTCCATTTTGTAAACCCTACCGTCAGGGTTGCATTCTCTCTTCACAGTATTCAGTGGTGCATTTGGTTGTCCTTGCTATTTGCAGTCTATCCCTGTTCCGTTATGTGTTCTGCCTGTCATGATTGTCTTGGGACCGCTAGACGTAGTGCTTCACAGTAATCTATTTTTGTCGCTGCAGCCTTGCAAAAAGTGAGCTTCACCTGCAAAATGATTTTGAAATGTTTAAGTTATTTGTCTGAGTCTTCAATTTATTTTATGAAGTGAGTAATCCCCTAAAATGGGCTTGCTGCAATTTTATGTTTTCTATGTATTATAACATTAAACATTTTCATTTGAACACGTGTGTGAATTGGGTGAATGTGAGACAGACATTGTAAAGTGCTTTGAGTGCTTGTAGAAGTGGAGAACGCTGTGCAGTCCGTTTACTATAATGAGTAGAAAGGTAAACTTGGCCTCTGTGCTGAAGAGGCTCTGTTGTTTTCCTGTTACTCTAGCGCTTACACTTAGTAGGCTGTATCAGGTGTTTTCTAAATGATTGACACTCTTCAGTATATAGTAGGCAGAGAACTAATTTGGCTAGAGGGCAAACCATCAGGAGCAGCTGTAGCAATCAGTTGCCAAACATGTAGCAAAGGGTCAGTGTCATCAAGAGGCCAGCATTCAGTTTAAATGTGTTCCTGTATGTGTTGCCAGATGGTGAATGTGATTGTGTGTGTGTGAGCGCGTGCATGCATCTGTAGCAGCTTATGTGGTGAGCTGTAGGGTTAATCAAAAATCTTCTGTTAGCCTGTGTAAAGGCACCATCAAATAACTCATGTTTGGTGCCTTACGTATTTATTAGGGAAAAAAAGGATTGAAATATGTATATGTATGAACACCCTGCCTGTATGTGATGGAGGTTAACAAGCTTCCAGTGATTTTTACAAGACGTATTGCCCTGAGCTGGCTGGTTGATATTAACTTCAGTTGATATCTGACCCAGCATGGGGTAGAGGTGTTTGAGGCATTAAGTATCGAATTATTTCCTCAAGTTGTTGTTGGCGTCTACGTTCTTAATTCTTATGTGTTTGTGTAAATGCATATAAGCTCTGCATTTAAAAATGAGGCCTAACAAAAACTAAACCCAACAATTTTGGCCTTTTTTTCAATCTATTGTTGAAATATTAGACTGTTCAAAGTAAGTTCGTTTTTTTGCATTGTCATTGATTAATGCTGCTTTACCTTCAAACGAATTGGTGCTGTGGGGCGGTATTTGATAACCTGACAAAATTATTAAGAATTGGTTTGATTTGTGCATTACCACCCATTAAAGTGGTCCGGATGATGGGAAGGTTGAGTCTGAACCTTGTGACTTGTGCCATGAGCATGTGAAAGCAGATTGGTGGGATAGGCAAGCTTGTGATGCAAAGAGGAGCTCAATAATGCTGCTCTTTTATTCTGTCATAGTGATGCACTGCCCTCCGGGTTCACAAGTTTGCTCTGAATAATTCAAAACCATCGGGGGGGTCGAGAGGGGTTCAGCATTCCAAAAGTGTCTGCACTTCAAATCACGTCCTCGGCAGAGCTCTGTGGAAATTGCTGCCATTCATAGGTGGAAGCATTGGTTAGCATTGTGAAACATGGCTCAGTTTTTGCCCATTGTGTTCACTGGGAATAGCGTGTGCCAGTGAAGGCTAACTGAGTGCACTTTTGTCACTGAGTCTTTTAAAGGGTTTTTAGTGCGGGAGAGGTCAAAGAGCTCAACAGAAGGGGTGTCTCTTGTGTATTGAGGACGTGAGGCACCAAGGGTGAAAGTAAGGAAGGGTCCACAACCACTTGTGCTCATCAAATGAAGTCCATTCAGAAATAACATGGTAACATAGTAGCAATACATCATGTAAAACCTTGCGTGGAAAGTCACTCTTATAACCTTGCACCACATTGCAGAGCATCATCTATTGGAAATGAAGTGTTATTTTTAGTAAATTGCAGCTCTATACAAAAATTTGTGCAGGTTAGAAAACCGCCAATACAACACTTTTGTAACAAACGAGCTGGCTTATTAGAAAAGAAAATCATATATTGGTGGTTTAGACCTTTTTTCTTCCCATTTTGCCATTAAAGATGCTCTATGCGATGCTGTTCGACGTCCCTTCGCTAACGTTTCACACAAATATGAAACAAAACTAGAGCACCTTTTAATTGCAATGCAATTGGCATCCTTGCTGAGCTGATGTCCTGTGTTGGTGCAGTGGTTGTTGGCCCTGTGGTGGTCCCTTGCCCCTTCTGGGTATTGCTGCTTCTTTCTCCTCAGACAGTTTGTTCTGTTGCCAGGCTACTTCCGCAATCAAAGTTTACATAATGAAATATTTGTTGCACCTGCATCCTTGGCATTAGTTTGTATCTGTTTGAATGCATGTGCATTAGACTGCTCTCTCTCTCTCTCTCTGTCTCTCTCTCTCTCTCTCTCTCTCTCTCTCTCTCTCTCTCTCTCTCT
>JAGFZM010000726.1:66149-73649 GCA_017657215.1 Limnothrissa miodon
AGTGGGTTGCAATCAAGGTTTTCATTTTGTTGTACTTGTGTATCTTTCTGTATCTCCCTGCTATAACTTTAGTTTATTGTATGAAATGAAATGCCTTTATTGTCATTATACACAAAGTACGAGATTGGAGCAGTTCCCACCATCAGTCCTATGAATATTAGTTAAAGTTTAGTTAAAGGTTATGCTAAAAAGGTACTTACTGTAATGAAAGAGATTTGATTTATTAGAGATTTCATTTATGTTTAAATCAATTAAGCTATATGAGTTTCAATGTAAGAAGTACATTCCCATGGTACTTTGCGTGACATTGTTTCCTTTCAAATGCAATACTTCCCGTGTATCATTCAATTCCATGCAATTCGCAAGTAAAAGAAGTTTACGTTTTTAAGACGTCTGCTGCGTCCATTATTTGCTGGCTAGTTTGATTTAGATTAGAACACTCTCCTCCCTCTGTCTTACTTTCCCTCCGTTTATTCTTTGCTTCACTTATATTCTCTCACTTTACACTCTCTCTCTCTCTCTCTGTCAGCCCTTTCTCTGTCTGTGTTGCTGCAGAGCCTGTAAGGTTGAGGCTGTTCTGCTGGTATGGTCGCCAGGGAGAGCGTGGTGTCTGCAGGGTCAGGTCGGGGTGGCTGTGGCCGGTGACGGATAGTTCCCTGGACGCTGTGGTAGAAAACTGCAGTGCTTGGAGCCACCCCATCCTGCCCTCTAACCCCCTGAGACGGTGCTTACGCACAGAATACGCACACACACTTCTCTCTCAAGCACACACTCACACACACACTTTTTTCTCTCTCCCCCACACATTCAAGCAGTAAAACTCAAAGAATGCAGACAGTGCCCAACTTCAGAGTGGCACATGCACTGGACACTAATTGAGCCCCTGGAAACCTTCAGGTTCCAAGTCTTCAGGTTCCTACTCAGTCTTCCCTCATGGTAGAACACAAGGAGAAAGAACAAGGAATTCCAGACCTTCGACCCTCCACTAGCCTTTGAGGGTGGGTGTGTGTGTGTGTGTGTGTGTGTTGTGTGTGTGTTGTGTGAAGTGGAGAAGGCTCAAATGAATGCTGAACATGGCTGTTGAGGAGCATTGATAAATAAGACCTTGTCAGTGGTAATGTGGAGCTGAGCTGAGCCGCATGGGCCCTGGGAGTCTTGTAAGCATGCCTCAGGATTGCCGTCTTTCTTTCTGTTGAGCCCTTGTAGAGGTGTCAATAAATGGAGCTTCTTGATCCTGATGTGCCCCCTCACATTGTGCCAGGTCACATTGCCAAAGCTTCCACACGCGTTTCTGCAGGCTCTCTGAAAGAGTCCTGCTATGGTGCTATGGAATTTCTCCTTGGGGATCAATAAAGTATCTATCTGTCTATCTGGAGGGAGGCATTCTGCTGTGCTGTAATGCTACAGTAATGCACCTTCTGTAGGCTCGCATTTTTATCCTGCCTGCTTGTGGAGTTGCAGGTCAACACAATATGAGCTTGTATAGTCTCCAAGGACGTCTTGAACATTTCATTTGGGTTTTCTCCAGGATTGTTCCTGCCTCTGTGACAGCAACGTGGTCCAGAGTTAAGGAGTTCTGACAGCTTTGAGGGTGTTTTAGTGTTGTGTGGAGGCGCCAGAGGCCTAAGCATTCCTTTGTTTATAGAGAAGATTGATTCTGAAAGTGGTTAGCAAGCAAACATGCTGTGTGTGTGTGGGTGTGTGTGTGTGCAGTATAAGGAGCTGGCTGCTCTTGTACTCTTCCGTATGTGCTTGATTTGATGCTTTAATGAGGAGACTGTTTTGGAGGGCTCTGCCTCTGCATCCCTGCAAACCTGCTCTCCTCTTTCTGTTTTTCCTCTCAACCCTCTTTCCTTTTCTCTTTTCTCCTCTGCATTTCCCTTGCACACCCATCTCTGTCCTCTCCTCTCTTCTCAGCTCTGCCCTGCTCTTTCCTCTTCAGTCCTTTCCTTTCCCCTCCTTTCTTTTCTCCTCTCCTCTCTCACATAACGGCTTACAGGGATTGGGCATTTTAAAGTACATTTACCCAGAATGCCTTGCTCTCGTCCCCTATCGCTCGCCAAACCTTCATGCACAATGTCTACTGCACTGCATCGCATGGTTTGTGCCACACACAATAGAGGCAGAAATAATCACCTGCGATAATTCCGCATTTGTCATCAGTGCCTCAGCCAGCTATGAGCGGTGATTAACCCCGGCAAGACTAACGGCTCTCACTGAGGACTGCACACACACAACAGCAACAAACAACAAACAGCAACAAACAAGGAGATGAAATGGAAAAAAATAATCATTTTGTAAGAGGATGACATTAAGTGCATTAATTAGATTTCTCCTCTGCGTCTGCTGAGAACACATTTTATTACAATCTTCAATCTGGCATGCTGGGAGCAAATCACCTCTCAGGCAGGTAAGGGGAAGGGGGGGGGGGGGGGGGACGCAGTGTGAGTGTGTGTTGGTAGGCTTGATTATTCCAGGCAAGAACATGCCATGCAGTGAGTTATCGAACAGTTCCACACATTTCTCTCGCTTACTATCCTACTGAACCTCCCCCCCCCCCCCCCACCCCTTCCTGCCTTATCGTCAGTATATGTACGTATGTCTGGCAAACACTGACAGAATAGCCCAGCAACAGTTTTCTTCCCTCTGTTTGGATCGAAATTAAGTGAATTTAGAATCTAAAAAATATGTCTTGCCTCAGGTAGAATCTTGAATCTAATAGGAGCTTCCCAATTCACAGTAGGCAAGTAGATGAATTCCCTAGTAGCTATGTAAAGAGCAATAACGGATTAATTAAGCAAGCTTTGCAATCTGCTATCTAAACATCCTACTGCATACATTTCCCTTCTTACTGTATGCCATGAGCAATACACTTCAAACCTTACATCATGTACATCTGTTGAGTCTTTGTAGGCACGCTCAAATTAATTCACTTCAATTACTGATTGTGGGATCAGCTCATCCCTTAATTAAAATGCCACCCTTAATGCACCGTCCGGTAGCTAATTATGTGCAATGGAGAGACGACTGTGCCAGGGCCTTGTGTCGAAAGCATTAGTAGTAGTAGCTATTCCTGTGTGGTCTCAGCACTGAAAACTAGAGCGTCCTGGGACAGTCATGAGGATATATAGACTATATATGGGCAGAAGCAGGGTGCTAGGAGACATGGGCTCATAAATGAACCAGACGCTCTCTTAGCCCCTTTCTGCTTAATGGGATGCAGAGGGTATACTCACGCTGCCTACACTGCCACTGTGTGTGTGTGTGTGTGTGTGTGTGTGTGTGAGAGGGAGAGAGGGAGAGTGGCTGGCGTGTTCCAACTGCAGTGTCGTAAATCTCGAGCTGTTTATGGAGCCCAGGCTGCTGGCTCCAAGCACCCTCACCAGGGGAAGAAGACTTGGATGGAAATCACACACACACACTCACACACACACACACACACACACATCCGTCTCTTGATGAAAATGCACTGAGGCAAGCTAATTAATACAACATCCTCCTGCCTCAGGCTACTCTGCAGAGTACAAGCAATGAGAGACAGAAATCTCTTGACGCACATAGGAGCCTTTGGCCAGGAAGTGAGCCCCATCTGTGACACCTGAGCCAAAATGGCTGCCACCACACAATTGTTCAATTTACGGCTTGTCAGCTAGTGACTGAGACAATTGATCCAAAATGGCACCCAAAACGCTGGAGTACGTTAGCAATCTTGCGATCTGTCCCGTTTGTAGTAACGTTTTTAATGTACCCCCCCACATTTAGTTGCATTTATCATTTAAACCTGTTTCTTACAAAATATCAATCTTTCGCAGGAAACTTTGGAGAGGTATATTTAAGGCAGATTGAGCTGCGCTGAGTTGGAGGGAGAAGGCTCAGGAGGGAGAGTGCACTGGCAAAGCATGAGACGCATGACGGACTCCAGGTGGTGAGGTGCTCTTCCTGTTTGCCTCGGCATCGGACGGTGTCGGCAAAGCGGCAGCTTCTGTGGGGAAACGTGTCTGCCGAGCTTCATCAAACAGGGACAGGCATTGCCTGGAGATACAGCTGTCTGTTGGGACTGCCTCTGCATGTCTATCCATTTTAGCTTGGCTCCGGGAGAAAAAAAGAATATAAAAAAGCAACAAAACACAAAGAGAGAGAGAGCAATTCTGTTGAGAATGTGCTGTCGAGTAAAAACCCATCACTTCTCTGTTGTGAACCCACATCATTCTCTTAAATGTACCCAAAAAGTGAAAGGAAGAGAGGGAGAGAGCGCTACTCGACTGTCAACACTCATTGCTTGTTTCAGGCTGGCTTTAGCCAAGTGCAGTCTTGGAGATGGCTCACTGTAATGGCCCCAGTCCTCCAGTTAATGCGCTCTGTGTCCTTCACACCCTTGAATAGCATTGGGAGCATTTCAGCAGCCAACTGTGACCCAGTCCCCCCTGAGATGAGCAAACAAAGTGAATTAGGCCCGTGACCCGTGCCTTCACAGTCACTGTGTACCAACGCCAGGAAACATATGACTAGGACTTCAAGTGTAGTCTGCAAGGAGAGAAGGAAAAAAGGAAAGGAAGGAGGGAGGGAAGGGAAGGAGGGCAAGAGAAAGAGTGAAACACTGAGTATGGGGCGGTGATGGCAGACTCCATTTAAATACACTGAGGCAAAGTGGCTGCTTGGCTGCTTTTTTGCATTCACTCAATAATGTCCGTATTAAAATGCATGTAGCCCTCTGTGCTGTTGTGCGGAAGAGATAAGTGAGGAGGTGGGAAGCAACGCGAAGGGAAGGAAAAGGAAAAAAAATCACACAGGCCTCAATCCTATCAGTTGGTTCCTAGCAGCTTCATAATTGCACTTGCTGAGACCTCATTTTCCTTCTGGAAATAATGCAGTGTTTTCAATTCTTTCTCTCGCTCTTTCTCTCTTTTTCTCTCTCTCTCCCTCACACACACATTCTATCTCTCTTTTAACAGGAGGAATGACAGAAGAAAGGTGGGAGAAGAATATGTGATATTTGAACCCAATACTGGATATCTGTAAGTGTTTAATCACTTTGTCCAGCCACATTTAAGGTGAATACTGCAATGCACATGCTTCACAAATGGCCTGTCAATGGATGACAAAGAGAGGCCTCAGCAAAGGAATCCCCTGGAAAACATGTCTGCTCTGTAGAACACAAGGGTGTACTGTAGCGCCCATATCTAGGATGCAATGAGCTTTTCTCATGGTGGTTAATAGTCTGAGGGGGGGGACTGGCACCGGCAGTGACGGCCCAGGACTTCTGTTTGTGCTGTGGGTTTTTGGTTTGGTTTGTTGCACCACCCAGCAATCACACTGCAAGAAAATGGGTTGCCAGTAAAGCGTAATGTATTCTAATTCTACAGTTTGTCACTGTTCCTTGTCATGTGTCTGTGTGCTGCGCACTTACCAACACACACCACCAGACACTGGTTGGAGTGGCACTAGAGTACCCACGTACCAGTAGCATCATTAAAAAAAAACACCTTGTTTGGCCCTGTCCTGCTCCTATAGGAGACGTGGCACCTCTCAAAAGCAATTTTAACGAGCACACATTAATGAGCCAATTGTTCAGTTTGGTTATAAATTGCTCACATACCTGCCTGCAAATGAATGCCTGCTGAGAAAGTGCTGATTTCAAAACTTGTCCAATCGGTACTTCTGCTGTATCAGAACGAGTTTGGTGCACAAAGAAAATTGGTTTCAGAAGAACAGGTAGAACAGAGGAAGCACACAACCTATGAATAATACAATATGAATAGTGATCAGTTAAGAATACCAAAACAACAGTGTCAGTCAGTCATCAATGATTTTAATGTTTACAGAGAGATGAAATGTGAACTGGAACAGTGAATACAAATTGTTTAATAAGTCATTTGTATTTGTTGTTCCAAATCTACTTTCCATGGCTGCTTGCCTGATTTTGAAACAAAGTTTATTAAGGGGCTCAAAAGAGATCATTTAAATTTGGAAATACAACAAAGATTGATGCATTTGGAATTAGTGAACAACATCCAAAAACCATCCTTTAAAATTGTTGACAGTTGCTGCATCAGTATCAGTTTGAAACTCAAGGCGTAAGAGACGGTTCCCTTTAAACCAACGGAGTCTGGCTCACTATCTACTAAAATTAGTCAAAAGAGTCAGCAGCATCAGATCATGCAAAAAGCTCACCAAAAATACCTGTAAAATGGGTCAAGTCTTGAACTGTATTTCTTTTCTTTCTCCTTAAAAAAAATAGCTTTGGGTACAGAGATAGGAGAGGTTGCTCTGCACTATACCCACCCCCCCCCCCCCTCCCCCCACACACACACACACACACATGCGCACGCACACACACACACACACACCTCACCCAGCCCTCGCTGTTCTCCCCTTTCAGAGATGAAAAATTCATCTTTTGACTTTGATTCTGCAATAGCACTTTTGATCCAGATCTGTCACTTTGCTGTGCAGAACTATGTGTTTTTCTAAAAAGGGTCAGTCAACTTAGAGCAGAGGAAAGAAGGACAAAAAGAAGAGAGGGGGGGGGGGGGGGGGGGGGTGGGGGGGCAACAGCTCCAGATTCAGTTACACATGAAAGGCATTGTGTGTTCAGGGGCAATGTGACCTATACCGGTTCTCTGCTGAACTTTGTACACACCTCTTGCTGAATTAGAGCTGTCAAATATGATTTTCAAAAGGCGGAAGGGGGGTGGGGAGGGGCGTTGGTGTTGTCAGGCACTCTCCTTCTGAAGCCTCCCTGCTCTTGGGCTGTCTTAGCCTAATTGTTTTCTGAAATTTGGACTCGGTAAGGGTGTACAAGAAAAACCCGAATGTACCTGTGTGTGTGTGTGTGTGTGTTTGTGTGTGTGTTTGTAGCAAATCTAAGAGAACAGCAGAACTCACAGTTTAGATGCTTACTTCACATTTCTATATTTGGGTCCATGTCTTGTGTAATACTCTAAAGTATTTCAGACTAAGTGCAGGTGGACATACAGTCTCATGCACACAACCACAATTGACCACCATTGTCTGTGTATTTCACAGCACCTCCCCCAGCAGATAGATAGGCCCTTATGTCCTAGTCAGAGAGCCAGCAGTCAGGCTGCAGACAGGCCCTTCTGCCCTAGTGTGAGGGCCCACATTGAGGTAAAGCTTTGAATACATCGAAACCCTGTCAACACTGGATTACTATGATACATTTAGAAGTACAGTGCTCATGCTGGGTATCATAACGACAATAGTATGAAGAACAGGATTGCTTAGAATCCCTTTCAGGGAACATCAGCTAGTCCATCCAATCCTCCACCCATTGAACTGGGTTAGTCAGTATAGTACAGTTACAGTTGTCTGTGTACATACAGTAGAGTTGTTGAAATGGTTCTGTAAATTACTGATTGGCAGACAGAAGAACAGATCATCCCAGTGAAGCCTAATGTTCATTTACTATGCAATGTTTACAAGCTGCTTTGATGGAAATGAAGATGATTTGCCATGATGATTTGCCATGCGTATACTGCA
>JAGFZM010000726.1:95672-108164 GCA_017657215.1 Limnothrissa miodon
TAAGTGCTCTCATAAAAGCTCAGGCTACCCCCCGACAACTCCGGTCCTCCAATGACTGTCGACTGGCAGTCCCAGCACCTCGCCCAAGGCAATCCAGACTCTTCTCATGTGTCGTCCCACGCTGGTGGAATGACCTACCAAAAACATTCAGAACAGGGCCATCTCTGGAGGCCTTCAAAAAGCTCTTAAGGACCCAGCTATTCAGAGAACATCTTCTATCCTAGCACTAAAATGAACTGAAGCACTATCCCCTAGCACTATGCTCCTTAAGGTTTCTGCTATGTAGCTTGATTGTTATCCTCGTTTTGTAAGTCGCTTTGGATAAAAGCGTCTGCTAAATGCATAAATGTAAATGTAAATGTAAGTTATTCCATTTGTGGCCAGACAAGACAGATTTTTTGGTGCTCCACATGTGAATATATTTTGAATGTGTGTGTACAGTGTATATGTATATATATATATATATATATATATATATATATATATAGAGAGAGAGAGAGAGAGAGAGAGAGAATAAATGTATAAACCTGTCCCTCTAAGCTGTGAGGGGCAAAATGTGTATATATGGAATCAGTGAAGTTGTAGCAGGGTTAAACAGGGTTTCCCTGAATTACATAGACCCACATTTAATAGCTTTTTTCTTTAAATATGTGTGTGTTTGGGGGAGTTCAACTACAGTCACTCAAAGGGAAATTGCTGGGTGTATATGTATGTGTCATTTGAAGGGGAAATTGCTAGGTGTGTGTGTGTGTGTGTCTGTGTGTATGTCTGTCAATGCCACAACGTGCATAGGCCACTCCACTCCTCCCCTCCTCTTGCCCAGCTCACCTCTGTCTCACCTGCGGCCAATGGGTTCAGCACAAGTGCACTCTCAGGTGCTAATGCATCCACCCCCACCTACCCATCTTTATGCATAATGCTAGTGATTTTAATGCATCGCGCCCTTAGGCCGCTTGCTGTGAGTCACATCACGGGCTGCAAGGGTAATGGTATGTTTCCCTCTTGAGCGTGGGAGAGGACAGAGACTGGGTCCATCTCCCTGCAGCACTTAAGAAGAAGCAAGGGGGGCACTAGAGCTCCAATGGGAGCATTAGGCTGATGACAGAGGGGAGGTAATTGGAGTGTGAAGAACGTGTGTACACAGTCCCAGGCCTGGACATACTCTGCAATTCATTTTTTTCTATTATTTCATTTTCTAAAGTGGGAATGTAAACAAAAGACATCCAAGTTGTGAAGGAACACGTGTGGACGTGGAAAATTGTAAAACAAAACAAAATGTTTTATATGTTTGAATTGAAATTGTCTCTGTGTGTGTCTGACTAGTACTGCATGTCTGTGTGTGTGTGTGTGTGTGTGTCTGACTGGCACTGCATAAATTGTGTGATTGAACTTTCCTTGTGGATTTATTGTGGATTTCCTTTGGATTATATTGCTGTGGACTATGAAAAGTTTGCTGACTGGGCTGAAGTGGATGGACGTGGCTTGATAAGTCATCGGTTGTGAGTGCAATGAACATGCAATGAATGAACTGAACATTTAACCGCATGTAACGTGAAGGAAGCAAGTTCCGTGCAGGTTATACTTACAGTACGTATAAAGCTGTATGTTTCTACTAATTACCCAAAAATGCTTTCAGCTAAATAAAAAGTTTAAAACCCCATGCCAACCTTGTGTTATCTTTGTTTCTTCTTGTCGAGTAGTGAATAGCGGACGTACGCTTGGAGCACAATATTTGTGAGGAGCACAAAAGTAAACTCCTTAACCCTGTCTCTATTCCTAAGGACAAGCTCCAAAGCTTGGGCGTCGAGGACTTGGATGAAGCAGAAAAATCAATCATCCGCTACGAACAACAGCGCTACTTTGACCCAGTCACTCTCCTATGGTCTCTTTACATGCACGCTTTTGCATCCACTGACAAACCCAAACATTTCTCTGCGTGCCCACACATCACTGCACACACATGCATTCATGGACTCCTCCATGCTGTACCACATCTACATTCATTGTTATGCACATACATGGACTTCTCACTCTTGCACCACATTTATACTCAATTTGTTGGACTCTGAACCTTTTCATTTTTTCTCTCTTTTCGCACCCTTCAGGCTGTACATTTTTTACGGCATGGAGTCTTGAAAGAATTGTTAAAAAAAAACACACTTGGTGTATGGTCATTGAATTTTGAATGGCTTGACTAACTATTGATATTGTGGTATTGCTATAGCCAGATTTACTTTTGACTGATGTATTGCATTGATCTTAAGAACATCAAATATCTTGTGGCTATTTGAATAGCATTATGGCTCCAGTTTATGATTTTAGTAATTGTCCTGCTGTACCTCTGACAATTAGGGGCCAGGATGTTGGAGCCATATTGTGAATTTAATTCAGTCTCATATATTCCATAACCTGCAAATAAGAAATTAGTTTTGTTTGCAATTTGTATTAGTTTGCATTATTATTAGTTAATGTTATTAATCTCATTTATTAATTTGACACAATTACTCACCTTTTACGTAACCTGTACACAATTATTTACCTGTTGATTGGATAGCTCCTCCTCTATGCCGCAGGGCACGAATGAGCAGGTGCTAATAAGTTATTTTGGTCATTCTTTGAACTCGTGGACTCGTTTACTTGTTTATTTTGCTTTGTTAGAAAGTCAACCGGTCTTCAGAATAAAATATCATTATTTTGATTTATTATGACCACCGTGCGTGCTTATTTAGAAGTGTGTGTCGGCCACCAGCTACCAAATGCGGCTCCAGTTAAATTGTTTGGAATAGCCGCAACAGTGTGTGTCTGACTGGCACTGCATGTCTGTGTGTGTGTGTGTCTGACTGGCACTGCATGTCTCTGTGTGTGTGTCTGACTGACACTGCATGTCTGTGTGTGTGTGTGTGTCTGACTGGCACTGCATGTCTGTGTGTGTGTCTGACTGGCACTGCATGTCTGTGTGTGTGTGACAGGCACTGCATGTCTGTGTGTGTGTGTGTGTCTGACTGGCACTGCATGTCTCTGTGGGTGTGTCTGACTGGCACTGCATGTCTGTGTGTGTGTGTGTGTCTGGCACTGCGTGTGTGTGTGTGTGTGTGTGTGTGTGTGTCTGACTGGCACTGCATGTCTCTGTGTGTGTGTGTGTGTGTCTGACTGGCACTGCATGTCTCTGTGTGTGTGTGTGTGTGTGTCAGACTGGCACTGCATGTCTGTGTGTGTGTGTGTGTCTGACTGGCACTGCATGTCTCTGTGTGTGTCTGACTGGCACTGCATGTCTGTGTCTGTGTGTGTCTGACTGGCACTGCATGTCTCTGTGTGTCTTCCAAAGGCATTTGGGCTCTAACCTGATTGGATAGGAGCGGACAGAAGTGTTCACAAAGAAGGAAACAGGAAAATGTATGTAGCAGAAATGAAGAAAAGTCCATGTCTAAAAATGCACAAGTTGTGACGTAACTGACATCTCAGTCCTGTAATTTTTCTTCTCCCTGAAGCAGACCTCCCAGTTGTAGCACCAGGGTAAGAGCTTATAACTCTAGGGGCTTCCAAAACTCCTGATTCTTGATGGTTATAGGAAGCAATTCGATTCAGTTAGCTTTGCCAGTGGCTGTGTAATCAGATTTTAAGTTTAGGGGGCTAATCATTTTGTCCAGCCAATTCGTTTTTTTTTTACATCTATTACATTCATTTTTCTTTTTCCTGTGTTCCAATGCATAAGGGAAATGATGTATACACAAAGTAAGTAAAATGGTGCATTTTCTGACAAACAAACATTTTTGGCCCTGACTGTATTTCTGGTCTACCAACCTGAGATATGGTTTAATACCCATTTGTCTCATTCCAACACCATCTGACTCAGTTCAAAAGTCCCCTGCAACTACAGCACTGTGTGCAACATGGTTCATCTACCCTACAATATCCTAATGTGTTCGTGTGTGGAAGTGTGTGCGCCAAGGTTTACATTTACACTTGTGTTCATGCTTTTAGCAGACTTTTATCTAGGCGACATACATTTGACAACTATCAATTACTTCAGGGCCAGTTTCCCCTAGCACAACTTAAGGTTAAGTGCCTTGCTCAAGGGCACAACTGTGGCAGGTGGGATTCAAACCCATACCTTCAAATCCCTGCTGCCAATGCCGTGCCTTTGAGAAAGAACTGATGACTAAAAAGCAGGTGTGCCTCTAATATAAGAAATTGTGAGGTGAGGTGAGGTGGGGGGGGGACAAGATGGAAATTCACTGTGCTTGGTTCATGGTGCATAGCTTACTGTCCATAAAAGTCAAACAACAACCCATTGATTTTTTTTTCTGTTTTTACCTCGCTCAGAAAAGAAGAAAAGTACTCTATCTGATCTGTTCTCCATAAATCAAGCAAATAAAAAATCAAAAACAATATAAGATGAAATCAAGTGCTGGGTGGTGTCTCAATGAGAATGCCAGCTTCAAGGAGCTGAAAACCTCAACACTCGTGCTGCATTCTAAAGTGCAAGAGCACGCTCGCTCGCTCCGCTCTCCACCTGACACGGCACCGAGTCCAGCCGGCACAATCGATGACCTCTAAAGGTCGTTAAGCGCAGGAGCTTTAATTAGAGCGTGTGGCTGCTATTTTCTGCAGCGCTGTACGCCCGTCATTAAGGCAACGCAGGACCCCACCTGCACCCCATATCCATATTTCATGGCAGAGGCGGGGGGGTGGTCTGTTTGCAGTAAAAGTGCACGTGTGAAGAGCACAGTGGATGTGCTGGCGGTTGGTGGATACCGATGGGGTATTGTGGGTAATACTGATGGAGCTCTGGCTGCTACCAGGGAGGCCTGTGGAAGGGCAGTTGATGTATAGCGCTCATCAATTAGCGCACTTACTGCACTGTGAGAAAATGCCACTGCATTTCAGGCTACTGCACCCCACTCAAATCTTTAGCTGAAGCTTAGATGGCTTACAGATCCCAAAGCACCTAACACTAAACACAAGATTGCCAAGAGAAAAAGGAAGTAGACAGCATATGGATAGAGCCTTTCTAGTCCAATAGGCACTCAAAGCCCTTCACAATGTTTACCAGCAGTGGAGGCTCCAATGCAACGTGGAAGTACTTTGGGTTTCTGTATCTTGGTCCCAGGGTCAGGCCCATCTACCACCAGCACCACCATCACCCTGGCACAAACATACAGTACATGTGCAGGACTTCATCTGACCACTTCCTCCCTCTACTCACCCCCAGAGCCTTCATGTTCCCTCCTGTGCTCTGTACTGGGTTGGCACACAGTCATCAGCACGCGGCGGCCATCGTGAAAGCGTGGCAATGTGACACCAAAGGAGAGTTCTGTGAATACAGTTCCGCCTCAGCCTGCAAATACCCCAGTGAAGCGCCAAAGCTAAGTGAATGGATAAGGGGGTAAGTGGCTAGTTGAGGTGGTGTGTGTGTGTGTGTGTGTGCTCCATATGTGAGTAGTAGATCTGGTGGGGTCTTGACTGCATGGTTCTCCTTGGGTGTACTTCATCATTTCAAGGGTACAAGAGTGAATGGTGAGTGTGTGTGTGTGTGCTCAGAGTGGAGGCAATGAGTAGGAGACCTGTGTGCATTCATTTGTGTGTCTGTTTGAGTGTAGTGGAATTGCGTAGAGTAAGTGTATATGAGAGAGAAAGAGAGTGAGTGTGTGTGTGTGTGTGTATTTGTCTGTGTGTGAGTGAGATAGAGAGAGAGTGTACGTATGTATGGTGGTAAGGAGCAATCTCAACTGTGTGTACAAGGGCCAAGTGGGTGTAAGCAAGGTGTGTGTGTGTGTGTGTGTGTGTGTGTGTGATAAAAGATTTGATTTGTCACCCCTGGGACGGAACCACACCCACCCGAGACCCGCCAACACCCACACACCCACACACACACAAACACACACACACACACCCTTTTGTCCCTCCACCCTGGTCTCTATGACTCCCCAGGGACAGCAGTTCTGTGTATGGCAGCACTTTTGTAGGCGTTGAGCTGCAGCGGTGGCGGCGGCGGTGTTTGGCGTCGGTGGAAGGCGCGGTGTGCAGGTAAGAGGCGCCGTGCTCTAGTGCCACTCCACTTAATGCCCTCGGCCGCATGAAAACCAGCCCATTAAGTGGAAACACTTTAAATGTGTAATTACGCTCTTGTTCCGCCGAGTCAAAGCACAGCTCTGCTCAGCACAGCACAGAGCCGAGGCAAGCCCAGACCAGCCACTGCCGACGCTCCTCCTGCTTCAATCGCACACTCACACACACACACACACACACACACATACACTAACTGTGCTGTGTCGGAAACAAATCAACTGATGGATTAACAGACAACTGAGTGGACAGATAGACAGATAGATGAATGGGTTGATGGACAGATCATAGTTTGTCTGTGGATGGAGAGACTGTGATAGAGTGGAGTAAGCGAATGAGTGAAGGAGGGAGGAAGGGAAAGAGAGGGAGAAAAGAGTGAAACAGGGAAAGAGGAAAAAAAAAGAAGTGCCTTTTCAAAAGAGCTATCAAAAACAATTACAACAGCCATCTGCCTTTGATATGCGCACATGAAAGCAAGTGCGTGTCATTGAGTGTGAGTGTGTCTCACACGGCTGGTCATTAGCACTCGTTAGCGTGATTAGCATGTGGTTAGCTCATCAAGGGTACACAAACAACATACAACAAAGCCCTGAACAGAAACACAACAGCGCAGAGCACTAATAGTTCAGATTAGTCCACGGATAAATGCACCTCTTTTTTCCTCTGAATTTTGCGTCCATACATTGAGAGCGGGGTCTAACGGGCAATGTGTGTGTGTGTGTGTGTTATCCTGAAGTACCTTTAACTTCATGCCTCTTTGCCTGGCTGAATAATACATACATATGTGCGGCTGGCTCTTTGAGCGCGGGTTCAGACAGCGGTCAGCTAAATGAAGCTGTGCCCAGGTAATGGGCTCCTGAATACACACGCCTCTATGTCTGGCTTCTACTAGTAGAGTACTCTGGGTGACACCAGAAAAATAAGATTTAAAAAAGACCAAAAAAGAACTCTTTAAACAAAAGATAATCTCAGAAATGTCTGAAAACTCCACAGACCATGATTTTGGTCTATGTTCTTACCTGAATCCAAAACGGGAACTGCTGTTCTACAGTGAACAAGGAAATGTGGCGATGGCGTGACATTCTTCATAACCTTTTGGAGTCTACTGTACATTATAGTTTGAGTCTGGGGGAGCATTTTGGTAAAAGTCGTGTTTTACATTAAATGTTTGCTCGCCGTCACACTCATTGGCCCATCAACACACACACACACACACACTTATACCTATATTAGTGCCAGAGGCTGACATGCAAGTTGACAATCTGCATTTCTAATGTCACACTCATGGGCCTCAACATGTGTTCAACACTGACACTCAATGGTTCACGTTAATCTGACGCCAAAACTCTCCAGTGTCTCAAGTGCTCACGGTACTGAGTACTAATTCAACACTATGGCTGTTACTAGGTTAGACAAGACACACAATAGTGGCATAACAGCTAGCATAGCGCTATAATATAGACCAGCTATTCCAAGAGGCAGAAGTAGTAGAGGACCCATTCTCTGCAAGTCAATGCAATACATTGGTTGGAAGCTATTTTAGTGGGAAATGTTAGTATATGCCATCCATACATGTATGTCTGGCAAACGCACACACACACACACACACACACACACACACACACACACACACACACACACACACTCATAAGCCCAGAATCTTTTTCTGACAAACAGCGTGACTGAAATGGCATGAAAATCCATCCTGTCATCAAAAGCCAACTTGCTATGGTGCTAGAGAAATGCTCTTGTTTGTCATTAGACTGTACACAGACGCACACACACGCTCAGCACACAAACACATACATATATACACATGCATATATTCAGAACTGCTCCAAGGCATCACACACTACCACGCGCGCACACACACACACACACACATCATATTGATCAGCATGACTGCGATGTAATCTGAGTGCACTGTTGCATAAAGATGACCTACATGACTTATTTTAATTAGTTGCTTTGCCATGTCAAGAGAGTCAAGACATCATTACATCTTGTAGGGCTCAAGACCTTTATGTGAGACGAGTCTCGACTGTGTGAGAATCAACACGGAGCTGTAATCTGCCACAGACCGACTGAAATCGCACACCAGGGATTATGCGTGGTTCTTTAATGCGTGTTCACATATTCCGATAGTGACAGCGAAAAACAGCTTGAGTACATGGCGTGGCGTGAGTGAGAGAGAGAGTGGGAGCGGGCTTGTGGGAACACATGTAAAACATGGCCTCTTTTCCTGCACGCCGGCCTATGGGGGGAAACTGAGCTGGATGGAGTTATGTAAGCATGCACACACACACACACACACACACACACACACACACACACACTTTTCCTTTCATTCCACTTGTCCATAAGGAGAACAGGTAAAGGACTCTTTTTCTCATCCTTGCATGTGACTAGCATACAGGACACTTGATTATCTTGTTTTTGTGATCAAATATGAACAGAACTTCTCAGATGTTGAATTGAAGCAATGAGGAAGAAAGAAAAAAAGACCCAATAGTGTAGAAGGGGACAGGAATAGAGTTTGAGAGCTAGCAATCACTGGAATTTCCTGTTGTCCTCAGTTGTGGCCCATCATTTGCAAAAACAAGCCAGTTCTATTACTGCTCTGACAGTACAATGAATGACTCTCATTTGATTTTTTCTGTGCTGTCAAGAGATGAGAATAGTCACTGCTGGAATCCATCTGGGGGAAACTCCACAAGGATGCTAACAGTGAGGAAGCTGTTATTTGCCTAATGCCTTCCCACTTGTCAAACATCCCATAATCGCTCCTGGTGGCAATTATGTCGGTTTTCGGTTTTGCTGGTCCCCCAACAACTAGTGATGTTGAATGTTGAATCTAGCATGATTCCCGGCTGCAGCCTCTGCCGCCTAGCCTACAGTATGACCAGAGCCCAGATTTCTGTGCCTCTGACTGGCTATGACCAAAGACTGTTTAGAAGGAATAGTCCAGAGATTCTGGAACTATCTGCTGTTCTTGTTGGTCCTCTCTCCTCTCATGCCGCCCCACCTTACTGCTGGGCCTCAGCGGAGCTCGCCACAGTTGGCTGGCTTTGGAAATGTTGCTAGGCTACTGTACCTAGCCTCAGTCTCCCCCCTCCCCTCCTTCTCTCTCTCTCTCTCTCTCTCTCTCTCTTCCCCCATCCTCAACCCCCAGCCAGTGGTCGTGCTGCTCAATGAAGCGGTTCAGGGGAAAACCTGTGGTCCTGCATACTGAACAGGACTGTGAGATAAACCACAGGAGAGAGAGAAGGGAGAGAGAGAGGCAGACGGAAGGGAAAAAAGAGAGAGAAATGAAGGGAGAGGCAAAGAGTCATATAGGCAGACTGACTCTCTGTGCCTCAGAGCCTACAGCCCTGCATTTGGAACTTCCCTCGCCTCCCCTTCTGAAACAATGGCCACCGACTGCTCATAATGGCCTCTCCGATATGCTTCTCCTTGACTGCCATCTGAATGCAGAAAAGGTCCTGATTTCATCCTCTTGCTTTCCCATCAAATGACATCCCCCCCGCTCGCCCTCTCTGTGTGTGTATGCTACAGACATGCAGCGCTCGGCTCGGTGAGAGAGCGGCCGCATGTGTAGGAGGCTGTCTACCCTGCAATTTGGTGAGATGATGTGTTTGTGTTTACTGATGACAGCTTCCTTTGTGCATCGTCTGCTGTGCTTTTAACTCACACACGTGCCACCGTTGTGTGTGTGTGTGTGTGTGTGTACATATGAATTACCGCAGAAGGCTATTTGCGTGGTGTGTGCGTGTATGTATGTATGTATTTGTGTGTATTTGTATGTTTAACTTGCGTCACACAGGCCGGAAACTAGGGCTGCCACTTTGTAAGGCGTCATTGCCGACAAAGTGAGGACACGCCCACTCACACAATTTTCTTTTGTGTGTGTGTGTGTGTGTGTGTGTGTGTGCGAAGGGTGAAGGGCAAGAGTGGGTGGCCCTATTGGTTTTTTCTCCGTGTCCTCTCTCCGTGTCCTGATTGATGACTCAAAGCTACATACCAGTGACCTCTGACTCGACCCTGACCCCCACACACACACTCACAACCCCTACCGACTCCACTATGATTTCCCATGGGGCTTTGCATGTTTGGCGTCCTCTTTATTCCACCTGTGAGCCACCCACTCACTGCTGAAATACATAAACACACACACACACACACACACACACGCTCACATGCACATACAAAACCAGGCCCATACCCATGCATTACACACAGATCATATAAATTCACATATAAATAGAGAACATGCCTCTCTCTCTCTCTCTCTCTCTCTCTCACACACACACACACACACACACACACACACACACACACACACACAGCTTCCACCTAGGGTGTCTTTGTGTGTGTGCCTGTGTGAATGAGAGACTGTAGCAGCTTATAACACTCTCCATGCCTTTTTGAAGACACTAGACAACATTTCATTCTTGCGTTTCTACAACCAGGTTTTTCTAAATGCATCGAAATGGGTTAGTTCCGATTCAAAACGCCGTGAATCAAAGTCCTCACAGTCGGACTAGACAACTGTAACATCATCCTGTGCACAGCTTTTGTTTATTATCTCAGTTTTTGGCTGTGTTTTTTGAAGGACACTCCATTTGACAGGCAGAGATGTAGCCCACGCGGCCTGCGGTAAGGTATCAACACATACGCACAGTGTATGAGCAAGCTAAATGGGTTTCGTCATTTGGTTAGCCTATTCTTTCATATTCTTTGACACGCTCACATCTGAATGCATTTCAGAACATGCCGTCGTCTTCAGATACAAAGTATTTTAGTGTTTTAGTGTACAAAGTGTTTCCCACAGACTGCACAAGATGGATGGCCTTTGGTCACTTATTAAAGTATGTATAAAAGTGGATAGGAGGAGGCAAGAACATTCGCTTCAGAAAAAAACATGAGAGGCATATTGCCCCCTAGGCCATCGGTGGAATATTTGACTTGAGGCAATAATAATAGATTTCCCTCCCATGCCTGCATACTTGGACAAGGACAGCGGTGTAATTAAATGTCCCAGCACAGATCTGACTATGCATGTAAACGCACTGTGTATCTCTGTGTGTGTGTGTGTGTGTGTGTGCGCGTGTGTAAAAAGCAGAAGTGCATGGAGCAGCTAGATGCTGTGAGCTCTCTGGTACCAGTGCCCAGTAGCACAGCCCTATTATTCTCCACTATTCCTCCCTCAAATATCCATCCTCTCCCTTTTCATTTCGTGATTCTCTCGTGCCTTCGCTGCATTTTCCCTATGATGGGGGGCGTTTAGTTACCCGTCAGCCCCCTTGCATAGGGAGGCATTATTGAGATGGACGACTCTCGTCCTGCAGCAAGCCAGCACCCCCCCCCCCCCCCACACACACACACACACACACACACACTCCTTCCTAATGCAAATGACATCCCACCTAGCACCCCCCCTGCAGGTCTGTCGCCACCACCGCACCAAATAGTTTTGCTGATGATGCCTGAGATGACGCCATCAGAACCTGCGTCATTTCCCCCACGCCTGCATGCCGTTTGTTCATTTACCGGATAATTCCGCACACCGCCACAAAATGTGTAGATGTAGGGGACAAATGACATTCTGCACATGAAGAAATATGAGAATGGCTTTTCTGAATAACAAACGGAGCGCGTAAACACACACAAACACACACACACACACACTCTCATACACTCTCTCTCTCTCTCTCACTCACACACACACTCACACACACACACACACACACACACACACACACACACACAGTCATACAAAAGATTGCTGAAAACAACATGTTCATGAATACAAAACAGCTCCTTTGTTGGGAGGACGTGCAAAATCAGTTCCACAATGCTGCACAGGGCAATGGGAGTACAGGAGCAGAAACTATGTTACACACACACACACACACACACACACACACAGATGCACACACGTCAGTCTGGTCTCTTTCTGATAAGCCTCGCCATTTACAGCATGAATCCCAGCGGTCTTAAACAACTCCTGGACATAACAAGATTAACCACACTTATGCTTGTGCTGCAGAGCTATTTTTGCCATGTCTGTGCAGGAGCGACCTGCCATAATATGATTTTGGCTGGGCTTGTGCGACCGACACAAGCCATCTATACAGATCCAACTGCATTACAGTACAGCTCCATTTAGACACACATTCGTTTATACACGGAGTATTTCGTATTTCGCTTGTATTTCACCAATTTTCCCAACCACTGGAGCCAGACGTGAGCAGGATATGCAAATGCACGACGGAAACTATAAGACGACAGAAGAATCGAAATAAAATAAAAAAGAGGGGGATTAAAAAGAAAAGAGCGGACGAATGATGGGACATATGATTCACTGTGGGAGCACTACTAGCGATTGGGTAACATCCGTGCTAATAGCGATTGGGTAACATCCGT
>JAGFZM010000727.1:0-7500 GCA_017657215.1 Limnothrissa miodon
CTTCCGCTGATTTCAAGAAGGTTCACTTTTTTTTTAATACTTCAGAACTGCTTTAGAAAGAACCAGATAATTACACAATTGCCAAAACTTTATTTGATATTAGAGTTTCTGAAAAGTAATAAAAAGTAATAAAAAGTAAAAGTAACAAAAAAGTATTTCCTTCTTTGGAGTCAGTTGCTATATAGGCCCTACCCCCTATTGTAAAATTACAGACAAGCAAGCAGTTCAGTATGTATTTGCTGTAGTTTAGTGTGTGTTTGGAGCAGTTCAGCGTGTATTTTGAACAGTGTGGTGTGTATTTCAAGCACTTTCAGTGTGTATTTCAACAAGGTCAGTGTGTATTTTGAGCAATTCAGCGTGTAATTGGAGCAGTTCAGTGTGTGTTCCAACAAGTTCTGTGTGTGTTTTCATCACTTTAGCGTGTATTTTGAGCAGTTCAATGTGCATCTCGAGCAGTTTGGTCTGTGTTTTAAAAAGTTTAGTGTGTATTTGATTGAAATTGATAAACCAATAAAAAACATTTGGCGCTGTGTTTGTAGGGTTCGAGAGCTTACATGTGGGGTAAGTGGGCTAAGTTACGCTAAAGTCACGCTAAAATCTACAGGCTACAGTAAAGACGACTGTGTGATGAGTAGCCTATGTGGGACCAAAAAATAAATGACACAGATGCTCTGGTATTGTGTTGGCTATTGGTCTTATCGTGTTGCGGTATATTGGGAAATGTTCCGCGTTGGACTACATTTCAGGATCTTCAATGGTGACAGATAAGGTAAAGTTAATCAACGTCTTGCTTCATTAGGTTATTATTAGAACTACCGCCTCATCAAACTAAACAAGCGTCTCATCGCTTCTCTCCCTCCTTATCCTCCTAACAGGCTACACCAGATACGTTACAGATATGGGTCAGTCAAAACCGCATCTGCCGTAACTTTAACAGTTAACGTTAGCTTAAGATGTACTCAATCGAACTGGCTACATCTGATGCGGCAGAGCAGCAAACATTAAAAAACAGTCTTCTAATTGACGGCATGACTTGCCAGTTTAGCGGTAGGGTAAGAATATCTGATCGGATAACCTGTTTCAATCGGCTAATGAGCTCCCTGTAGAAAATATAGGATAACTGTTGCAACTATGCGTTTTCATAAGGAAAGAGCCGACTTTCACAAACATCAAAGAACTTTAGTCTGGTTAATTTAAAAGAAATTGCTTTGGCCATAAATGTCCTTTTATGCACGATATCATCGTCCATCACGATGTTTTACTTTAAACATCGTGAAGGTCAAAATTAGGGGACATCGCCCAACCCTAGTTCAGCGTGTATTTTGAGCAGTTTAATGTGTGTTTTGAGCAGTTTCAGCTTCTGAGCAATTCAATCCTACAAAAAGTTAGGTGTGTGCAAGCAATATCAGTGTGTTAAAAGTGCACAGTGTATAGTGCAAGTTTTACAATGTTTTTGTATCATACGGCCTCCCATATTGATGGACTGTTTAGCAGGCACACAAGGTCAAAGCTACACAGGGAAATGTGAATATAGCTTTGGAGAAGACGACAGTAAATCTAATATTCACTTACACTGTTTTAAAGGTCTTTTTTTCTCTCTTTGATTGCTCTCATTAAAATTTGCTTGTAAAACCTACAGTATGGTCAAAACAAAGTGTGGCGAAGCAGCTTTCAGCTACTTTGCAGCTCAGATTTGGAACCAACTTCCTGAAGACATAAAAAATGCCCCTACTGTTACCAGTTTCAAAACCAAATTTAAGACCAAACTTTTCTCTGATACTTTCTCTTAATGATTAATTTATTTAGATGAAGGTATGATCCTACATCATTCTAGTTATCAGAGCACTCGTAGGTGGCTACTCTTTATTTTGGTGGTTTGTGTGGTCCCTCAACACATTGCCTGACAGAGCACCTGTGGGGTTAGTGCTATTTTTTCCTTGTAGCACAATTTTACGGCTGTGCCTCGGCTTTGGGCCTAAGGTGACTCGGCACAGCTAAGGGATGTCAATGAAGTAGTTGCCCGCCCGACAGGCAGACCGACAATTTCAGCTGAGTATTTTTATTTTCTGTCCTTTATTTTAACTTTTTATTCTTTTTAACTTTTTACTCTGTCCTTTAATCTTATTTGTTTGTTTTCTTACTTTATTTTGTCCACTATGTTTTTATTTTTATCTTTGTAAAGCACATTGAACTGCCTACTTTGTGTATGAAATGCGCTATATAAATAAACTTGCCTTGCCTCATTACACTGGCACACACGCACACACACACACACACCTATATCCATCTCTCACACACCCACAAACTTCCAAAGACACAAACACACGGAGACATACACACACACCCTCAAACTCCTAAAGACACACACACACACGCAATCAATCTCTCGCTTACACACCCACAAACACTGAAAGACACACGCACACACACACACATATTGTGTGAACACAAACAAGTGCTTCAGTATCCCGTCAACCCCTCCTCTCCTGCCAAGATCCAAGGCGATGGGATTAAGGTTACGGCCATCTCAGGACACTGCAGGGACCTCTGGGGGAGGGGGGAGGCAGGAGAGAGAGGGAGGAAGAGAGAGAGGATAGAGAGGGAAAGATAGACAGGGGGAGAGGTTGAGAAAGAAGGGAAAGAAAGAGAATGAGGAAGAGAGAGAGAGGGAATGAGGGGAGGAAAGAAAAGGGAAAGGGGCATTACGGGGAAGAAGTGCATGTGGAGTCAGAAAAGTGGTTTCTTTTGAAGCAATATCATGATATCAATCTCTAGCTTTCTATTTATGTCCTAGTGTCCTCTCCTACTTTTTCTCTCTTTACCTTTCTCTCTCCCCCACTCCCTTTCTTTCTCTATCACTCTTTTTCTCTCTCTCCTCTCAGATAACAGATTTAGTCAGAAACACTGTAAAAAAGAATGAGGACAATCTCTTTCTCTCTCTCTCTGCCTCAGTCCCCATTGACTCTTCTCTCATTCTCTCTGTCTTTTTCTCGCTCTCTCTCTTTTGCTCTCCTCCACCCTCTTCTCCCTGTGTCTCTCCATGCCTGATTGATGCTCCCACCACCCTGATCAGAGATTTGGGTACTGTACAATGAAGAGAACCTTCACCTCTTTTTTTCCTCCCTCTCTCTCTCTCTTTCTCTCTCTCTCTCTCTCTCTCATTAATTTCTGGTGGGCATTATCGGCATTGCATTGCCAAATCAGAACAAGTTTACACACAGAGGTATAAAGCAGTCAAAACAAAAGATAAACGTGTATGTACTGTGTGTGTGCGTGTGCACAAGTCTGTGGGTATATACATGTATGTGTTTGACATGGTGTGACAAATGTTCAAACAATAGTGGAAAAAAGATCAGTTTACTGTGTGCATACAGTATATGGTATGTGTGTGGGAGCATATATTTACATGTGAGTGTGTGATATGTGTCAGTAAGTAGCAGGTTTCTAATGGTTGGCCCTAACCACTGCCCATTGCTGTGGTATTTAAATATGTACGGGGCAGCAAGAGCTGCTGTCTGATGCTCTTGTCCATGTAGGACATTTGTATTCTTTTAAATAGCTGGATATTGGAATTAGGGAGTGTGTGTGTGTGTGTGTGTCATAATATCTAGCCACGTTTTCTCTTTTTTTCTCGTTCTTCCCTTTCTTATTTTCTCTTTTTTTTCCTTTTCTCTTTCTCTCCTTTTTCTTTTCTCTCCTGCCGACCACTCACTCTCTTTTTCCAAACTCTCTCTCTCTCTCAATTCAATAAAGCTTTCTTGGTATGACAAATTTTCACATTGCATTGCCAAAGCATTTCTTGCTGTTCAAAGAAAAATATCCACAAAAATGTTCTCTCTCTCTCTCTCTCTCTCTCTCTCTCTCTCTCTCTCTCTCTCTCTCTCTCTCTCTCTCTCTCTCTCTTGTGCTTGTGATCTCATCACATCTCTCCCTCTGCTACTTGTTTTCCGTCTCACTTCATTTTCTCTCTCCTCCGTCTCTCTCATCCCTCTATCCCCAGTGGGTTTCTCCTCTTGACTGATCCCGCTCACTTCACAGCCTGTGTGTGTGTGTGTGTGCCTGCCTGCCATATGGATGCACACTACCTGTCCATTTCAGCATTTCAGATGTCAACAACATGTAGAGGGGAAGAAAGTGTGTGTGTGTGTGTGTGTGTGTGTGTGTATGTGAACAGTGCAGGCTGCCTTCCTATTGTGGACACCAACAACATGTGTGTGTGCCGTGCCAACCCTTTGAGCTCCATTCCCCCATCCCATTAGCAGCTGGGAGACAAGGCGTGTGTGTGTGTGTGCACTGGGGACATGCAGGTGAGACAAGCTGAAGATGGCCGCACACACAGTGATTCATTCATACACACATGCGCTCACACACACACACACACACACATGCATGCACACACATTACGTACACAGACTCATACTCACATTCACATACACATGCACACACACACACACACTTCTCTCTAGGTAATAGTACCCATGAAAAATTGGGTCATTTTTTGTCTCAAGTGCCTGCTGTCAAAGAAACATCAGCTGCCAATGGATGGAAGAGTGATACACCTGCACACACACACACACACACACACACACACACACACCTGGTTACACACAGACACACACACACACACACATAGGAGTGCTCCACTTGCACAGGGAAACAGAAGATGGTCAGGTCTCTAAACACACACACACACACAAAGGAGTGATCCACTTGTACAGGGAAACCGAGAAGATGGTTCTACTTCAGCAGAGGCAGCTATATGGCTTTAAAGGCCAGGCTCTGATTACGGAAAAACATCAAACAAGAGAGAGGGACACGAGAGAGACGAACACACATCAGACACAGAGAGAGGGAGGTGAGCGATAAACACACAAGAGACAGAGAGAGAAAGAGAAAGTAAAAGAGAGAGAGAGAGAGGAAGAGACTGGAGAGCTTGATTGAATGAGCATGAGTGAACAGATATGTATCTCTAGAAGAGGATAACTTACTGCATCACACTTACCTTACCAAAATGGCTTCTCCTCACAAGACCTAAGACCAGTGAGAATTTCTCCTTGAATCAGAAGTCAGAGTTGAAGTACAGATGTACCCCATTTGCATGCACACACACACACCATCCCTACCCCATGTACGGTACATAACAAGAAAAAAAGGAACAGAAAGAAATCTCTTCCATGTTCTTCAAAAGGATTCTTAAAGTGTCCTGGAATCTGAGGAGTGCTTGATGGAACGTCAAAGTGAGGTTATCGTGGTGACGCTGCTCTCTGAGATTCCGTTTAGTCGTGGCTGACCTTGGGGTCATGAATGGAAGGCAGAGCTCTTTGAAAGTGCCGTGAAAAGTTCAAGAAGTAGTCAGCATGTTTGCCAGTTGAGAGTTCATTCATATGTATGGACTCCTACTGTATGCTGAATATTCTCTTTCAACAAATTTCCCAGTAAATCTCCGCTAAATTGTTTTTTGAAGTTGAAAATGGAGCTTTCCATGCAGTAGTAGAAAGTCTTGCTCAGCGACTTCAAGAGCAGCATAGAGAATCAAGTCAAAACACACTGACACACACATTTTATTTCTAATTATACACAAACACAGAGAATCTAGTATATTAATTGGATTTCTGCTCTGATCTCCAATGTGTGTGTGTGAGTGTATGCATGTATCTATGTATCTGTATATGTGTGTGTGTGTCCTCTGACTGAGATACGATACTGCGGGCGTATTGATCTAACTGGGATGGCAGGAAGTGGCTGCTCTCTGATCTCACCTCCACTGAACCCTGCAGACAGAGAAGTGTGGAATGAGAGGATGAAGGGATGGATGGATGAATGAATGGGCAGACAGACGCTGCTCAGCAGAGGGGAAGAGTGGGATGGGAGGATGGAGGGAAAGAGAGAAGGATGGATACATGGATGAATGAATGAATGAACAAATCAATGAATGAATGAAAAGCAGACTGCCACTCATCAGAGGAGAATATTGGAGTGATTGGAGAGGAGGGAAACAGAGAAGGCAAGATGGATGGATGAGTAAATGCCTGAATGAATGACTAGGAAAGATAGATGGATGGATAAATGAATTAATGAATGAAAAAAACGTGCGGACTGCCGCTCAGCATGGGACTGCTGATAGCATAGGAGAATGGAGGGACAGAGAGATGGAAAGATGGATGGATGGATGAATGAATAAATGACTGTGCAGACTGGGGGGGGGGGGGGGGGGTTGAAAGTCAAATTAAAAAGTCATTAAAATGGCCGTGATAGTATTTTGGGGCCAGTGATCATGTGACCAGTGACATGAGCCCAAGCAGGTGGACAGAAGGAACCACAGGGAAAGCTTTCTGCATCCTTTCAATGTCATCTTCACTTCACTCACAATAGACAGAAAAGAATGGAACAGTGGAGTGAAAAATGAAAGAGGGAAAGAAAGGTAAAAAAAACATCTGCCATTTGTGGTATGACCTACAGATTATTGGATGGGTTCTTTTGAAAGATGCCGAGTTGTGTTTTGCATGTACACATCCAGACAGACAGGGATAGTTGTTGAACAGAATGCACAAAATTTGAGGCCTTTGGAAGATCTTCAGAACCTAATAGACGACTATAGCTGGAAACATACTTATTCAGCAGTAATACCAGAATGGTGTGTGTGTGTGTGTGTGTCCATGTGTTGGAAAGGAGAGGGATGGTGTGTGTGTGTGTATCCATGGTTAGAAAGGAGAGGGAAGGTGTGTGTGTCTGTGGGTGCGTGTCTGTGTGTATCCATGTGTTAGAAAGGAGAGGAATGGTGGGTGCCTAGATTCACGTCTTAATATACATCAGAGTGGTGACAGATTGAACAAAGAGATGGGTTGCTGTGTGTCTATGCTTGTGTTGTGTGTGTGTGTGTGTGTGTCTGTGTGTGTGTGTAGTGAAGAGGGGGGTATCCACAGTGCAGGGCATCATGTAGGTGGGGGTGTTTCTAGTAAAGGTAGTGGTGATGGTGGGAGGGGTGTCTTTGCTGGTGGTTGCAAGGAACAGGCTGATTGATTAAAACAGCTCCTATCGCCACGGTGACCCATTCATCACTTGCGTTGCCGTGACGAATGACTGCCTGTTGGAAAGGATAAATGGCACACTTAGCGGATAAGGTCATTTGCACAGGGGATCATTTTAGCGCTTTTCAGGCACAACACAGATGAATGTGTGGGTATTATTAGGCCCGGACACACACACACACACACAGACTGGGACATCATCATTGGTGAGCACATACACACAGACACACACAGACTGGACCATCATAACCGGTGACCACACACACACACACACACACACACACACACACACACACACACACACCACAGGGTTATTATCACTGGTGAGCACACAGGGCTGTAGTTCACTCTTTAAATTTCTCTTTTGCATGAGCTCATTTCGTCACACACTCAAAGCCAGTATTATCACACACACACACACACTCTCTCTCTCTCTCTTTAATTTAGTCACACAATCATCAATTTTATCAGT
>JAGFZM010000727.1:10000-11521 GCA_017657215.1 Limnothrissa miodon
GGTACCATATGTGCTACATACAATGGGTACAACAGTAAGATTCTATAACAGTACAGTAGTTTGTGTATGTGTGTGTGTGTGTGTGTGTGTGTGTGCATGTGAGTACAGATGTACACATTTGTATTGGTGTGACATGTGTTTGCATGCAGTTTTAGGAGTTCATGTTATACTAGAGTCCCTTAGTTCATGGCATGTTAATATGTATTGTGCTGCCATTGCAGCTGTAGGACCTTCGCCAAGAAGTATGGCCATTTTGTCTCTGTTGTTGAGACTGGGAAAGGATGGGACTGCATTGTGCAGTTTAGGGAAAACACACACACACACACTCTTTCTCACATACACAGACAAGGAAATGCACACACACACACATTCCAAATTGGCTTAATTAAATCAAGCGTTTGGATTAGCATGGAGTTGTGCTGAATATAGTGCTTTAGACTGTCTTTAGTCTGAGCAGGATTTCAACACACACTTACACACACACACACACACAAACAAATACACAAAGTCCATAGACAAGCACTAACTAAAGTGTGAAAGGATTACTTATGCATTATTACAGAGAATTATGTGTATAGCAAGATTAATGTGCACACACTCACACACTCTCAAACACACACAGACACACACATGCTTTCACAAACACACACACATACACATAAGCATACACACACAAACACACACGCACACTAGTGTGATAAGATTATTTATGCATTATTAGAGAGATTTATGTGTATAACTAGTGTATGATTCAATCCCATGGGAAGATAAACACAGCGCTGGTATAAAAATATCATCATCATCATCACACAACACACACACACACATATAACTTCATTGTTTGGAGCTTGACTGTGTTATATAAAAACACATCACCAGTGTAATAATTTCATTTATACACACACGCACACGCCGACAGACACACACATTATAAACACACACATTGCTAGAGTAACTTCATTTACAAAGAATATACCTCTTATAAACACACACATTGCTAGAGTAACTTCATTTATAAAGCAGGTCTGTGTTATAGACAAGCACCACTTATCCTGATGAATAGGTGAGAATAGGTTGACCTTGTTTGTGTGTTGACAAACTGGATTGTTCTTGTTTTCTTGTTTATTGGGTGAGATCATATGAACAACATTTATTTAATTTTCTTCTGGTCTTAAAAACTCTGAAAAGTTTCTGAGGAGTTTGGTTTCATGTGTGTGTGTGTGTGTGTTTCTATATTTTGGAAACGCATCCAATGTTGACAGTCTGCCAAACATCAAGTCCAGTGCAAAGTGCAAAGTATATCCTGTGTGTGTGTGTGTGTGTGTGTGTGTGTGTGTGTGTGTGTGTGTGTTGGCTATCCATAGGCAACAGGGACAATAGTACCAGTGAACATCAATTTAAGCTGACAGCCTGGAGATGGTTGGAGAAAGGAGGATGTTTACACTTTGAGTTTTGACAGGACAGCACCACACATACACACACACACACACACACACACACACACACACACACACACACACA
>JAGFZM010000728.1:5000-20288 GCA_017657215.1 Limnothrissa miodon
AATCAAAAAACAAACAAACAAAACTGACATATAAGATTGCCTTGTTTGCACTTTTGTGTGTTTTACTTATCCGCCCTACATGGCAGAATCCAGTTCACTGTAATGTCTTTTCTAACAGTATTTCCCAAGAAAGAGGGGATGCTTGAGAACAAATGACCTTTAATTAAAGATGGAGGTGATGGAGGAGAGTGTGAGGGTATGGGGGGAGTGAGGGGGGGTGGGTGTGTAGGGAGATAAGCATCGGAACAGTAAGCAGAGGCCCTTATCGGAGCCAACATGGAGCGTGTATGCTTACATAAGCACCCTGTAGACCCACTGCACTATGCCACTCAGCGCTATGCCCGGCCCCACCCACCTTCTCTCTGACAGCCAATCAAACATGAGCCTGGGACACACAATGCTGTGTTACTGTACGTTAGCTTGTGGCGTTTCTCTGGTTGTTTCTAGATGAAATGTCTTGCTCTGAGTTATTTTGGTGTGTATCTTACACTGCTGGGATCTTACACTGCTGCTTCAATGACCCCACTGCACAAACATAAAAGCAATGTAGGTAGATGTGACGTGGGGGGGTTGATGTTGCTCCCAAGAACTTAAACTGGATTACACCCTAAGGTGACATAGAAAAGACATTATCCTGCTACAAACCGTATATACACACAGACACTATTACAAATGATGTAGACACTAGTAATCCATGGCTCCAATCCTTCCTACTTAAACTGCTTTAACAACAAAATGTATTGAAACAGAATGTAGATCTGCACTGGCAGAAGTTACACAACACACAATAGATGCGTTGCATTACAATATGCTGTGTTGAATAAAATGTGGTGCATTGAATGTTCGTAAGGAGAGGTGTGGCTGGTGGAGGGACATATTGTGTGGGTGTCATGCTGTGTCCGTTGCCAGCTTTCAATAACTGCTTTAAAGCGAGTTGTCTCCCAGATTATGGTGGTAGGTGCTGTGATGTGCTGTGCTGTGCTGTAGGCTGCTAAACGGCATCCAGCTGAGCTTGGAGAGGAGCTTCTGCAGACAGACACACCTGCAGGCACTTTCAATCTGTTCACTCTCTCTCTTTCTCTCTCTCTCTCTCTCTCTACCTATCCATATTTTTGTCATACCTAACTACCTACAGTATCTATTTATCTATCTATATCTACCATCAATAAAACTATCTATCTATCTATCTATCTATCTATCTATCTATCTCACATGCTTTTTACATATTTATTGAAATTTCTCTTTCTCTTCTGTCTCATCTGTAATAAGTTCCTCTCTCTCTCTAGATAGTCTCTACGTGTCTTTTCCTCCCTCTCCCATGAGCACTTACCGCTGTGCACAAACAGTAGCTGTCCCTGCTGGATGTGGGCCTGGGTGAAGTTCATCACTGGCCTGGTGGGGGCGCTCTTGAGGGCCAGGTGTCCGTTGCTGGGCTGCGTGATCATAAAGATGAGCTCCTCGGCCGGGGAGTCCTCGTCCTCAGCGCTCAGGTCGCTGGTGGTGATCTCTGTCACGGAACCCACCCACACCTGCCCACGGAACACAACAGACACAGAACAGAGAAGGCAACAGACATAAGGCAGATACACTGTATGGTGATCAAGTGCCATTGAGGGAGAGGCAAAAAAAATTAGGTATAGCGGACACAAAAAATGGGCTAAATTCTTCGCTAGACAGAGGAACATGAGGTCAAAAGGTGAGGAATAGAGGAATTAGAAATGGACTTGGAGAATTAAATGATGATGTCTCATGATGTCAATGACTCATGAAATTTCAGCTGAAAAAAAGTGGGTATTCCACATTCTAACAATGACACTGACCAGCATCATGGCATCACAATCTTGCTCATTGTAACAACTTTTCTGTTTTTTTTTTTGAGTGGACTGAGTTTGTTTCTGTGACCGTGACTAAAGTAGCATTGACCATAGAGAGCAGAGTTGAAGCAAGCAGTCCAGATGCAGTAACACAAAGTGCATGAATAGACTTGGCCAATAGTCAGGCACTTCTGCATTAGCTCAGACCATGCGGTATTGCAATTTCCCTTTTGGATGTCTGAAGTCTCTCTTTCTCCCTCTCACACACACACTCACACATATGCACACACACATACGGGTGTACACACACATACATGTACACACACTCGCTGGTGCACACACACACAAACAGATGTACATGCACACACACACACACACACACACACACACACACACACACACACGTGCACACTCACTCATGGCTAATGTGGTCTATCCCCTGCAGACTCAGACAGCGTTCTGGAGAAGTGTTATCAATTACCACCTGCAAGGGAGAATCTGCTGCCACTGCTGCCCATACTGCTCTCACACTAGTGGCTTAGAAACAGTGCTCAGGGGATAAGGGAAAATAATGGGAATCATCAAAGCACAAACACACACACACACACACACACACACAGAGATGCTCACACATACAGATGTACACACACACACACACACACGCATAAGTCCGCACATACACGCACAAATGTATACACACACACATGCACACACATGTACACACATGTACATACACACTCACACACACACACACAAACACACACAGATGCTCACACATACAGATGTACGTACAGACACACACACGCATAAGTGCACACACATGTACACACACACTCAAACACACACACACACACCCACACACAAATTTGTCGTATGAATTTGCTAAGGGTTAAAGCTCTAGATACAAGTTCTACAACAAAAACAAATCCAGTCCATTTGAAATAAAAATGTTATAATTAAAAAAAAAAAATGATGTGACCACAGGAATGTTTCCACATACTCATACAAGCACGCTCATTAGGGAGAGGGCTTTCTCTGTGAAAAACCCAGGATAGCCACAATATCCTGTGTAACCTCTGAGGCACTGACGTATGTTTCCCCAGAGATTTTATCGCCATACTGTAGCTCAAAAGCTCAGTGTAAAGGGGAAATACTCTTCTTCTATACACTATTAATGTAAGGGGGATTCCAAGGCAGAAATAGCAAGTTTCCTAGATATAAATAGACATTATCACATTTTGGAAAACCTAAATTAGTGCTGAGAAATCTCATGAGCTGTGTAACTACTGTACAGCAATAAATCAAATATTTCAAATTCTGATATCAAACTGTAAATCGCAAAATTTCCAAAGAGAAATACATGTATTACATTTTTATCAATTATATTCAAATCAATTTGCTCAAATTTTCAATTTGCTCAAGGTTTCTTTCCTATCATAACTAACAATTGGAGTGTCACCAACACAATACTGCACACCAAGTGAGCATTGTGAGCCACCTAGTGGACATATTTAACACTGCAAGAGTCTTCTTACACTCCTGAGTTCTCATAGTTCTTGTTTCTGTACTCTGCTTTCAAATATCTATTTAAGCTCAGAAAATGCTCTTCTCCTCATTCGAAAAGAGTCAGAGCAAATGCAAAAGTGAATGTGTAATTTGTAAAATCAGATTTATGATCACAGAGGACACTCAAAAGTAAACGTTTCTCTTGACCCAGTTGAGAGACCCTGTGGCCAGAGATGGACAGAGAATAACCCGCGCTAGCATTCTGGAACTCCAGGCATTCAGGGGAGAGGCCACGGGGGGACGTGCTATTCTGAGCCAAGCCTTCGATCAAACACACACTCAGCCCGACATCAGCTGACAGCGACTGGCTCAAGGCACACGGTTACAACAACGGTGCTGAGCTGCAGCCGTAGCAGCCTTGAAATACACTAAAACATTACAGGTCGGGCCTAGATTTTGTAGGAGGATACACACACATACGCACACTCACACATACACTTTCAACAAATCCGAAATTCTGACACAAATTTGGACACAAAATGGAGTAAAATTCTAAATTAAAATTTGAAGAGTTATTATAGTTTTTATAGGCTTTGCAGCAAAATGCTGCAACACAATGCATTTTTAACTCCCCTTTCGATGCGTCAACGTAGAACCTGCAACAGATGTCTTTGCATAGCTCTGCAAGGATGACACACACTGACATATTCGCTACAACTCACCCTCAAGACCCTATTAGCCGTGACGACCGGGGGCTGGTCATTGACGGCCGTGACCTCAACAAACAGTGTCTGTGGCACGCTGTGTTTCCGCAGGTCGGTGTCGTTGGCGGTGACGGTGAAGCGGTCATCCAGGGTCTCGCTGCCATCGTGCACGTAGAAGATGAACTCCTGCTCCACCTGAGGCCGTGGAACACACATACAGAAAGAGAGGAGGACCTGCTGAGCAGCATGTACTGTATTTACATATTGTAAATAACAACAGAGCCAAATACAACAACAGAGCCACCAGACAGAGCAGATCGCCTCAAACTGAAGAAACATATTTCGTTTTTTTGCCTCCCTGTGACAAAACAACACTGCATGTCCATTCTAGTTTCACTTACGGAAAAATGAACTGACAGGAATAAAAACAAAGGCCAACCTCTTGGGCTATTTGGGACAGACTTCTTTTGAATGAAATATCGCATAGGTCAAAGATGACTGTGTGGTCATACAATCCCCCCCCCCCCCTACTGTGCACAAATACACACACCTACGGCCGATCAGAAAACACAACACACTATATACTGTATTATATACGAAGAGAAGTTAACATTTATATGGCTGATTTTTCAAACAATTTTAAAGTGTTTTCAAGGAAATCCTTCTCTTTCAATGAGAACAGACAAGGACCCTCAGATTTACAGTAGCAGGGAGTCTAACCTCTCTCCGGGTGAACGATGTGAGCTTGGTCCCAGGGAAGCGCGAGTGCTCGATGTAGCCACGCTGAGGCCCGTCACTCACTGTGTACTGGAAGTTCAGGCCCTCGTAGTGCCTGTTGGTGACCCGCACTATCTCTTCTGTCAGAGCTTTGGAGGAGCCCTCTTTTAGGGTGAAGTTGGACACCTCCAGCGGTATGAGGCTGGGGATGACGTCCACGGCCACGGTGATGTTGCTGACCTCCGTGACCCCGTTGCTGGCCTGTAGTGTGATGGAGTCATCCAGGTGGCCGTCACCGAGGTGGACGTACTGGAGGTTGCCGTCGTTGATGTCCTCCTGAGTGAAGGTCTTGACGGGAGTCTCTTCGGTTCCCGTGTAGCGATCGGCGCCCTCAACGAAGCGACGCAGGTACCCATGAGAAGGGCCAGCTGTGACCGTCAATATGATCTCAAAGGGCAGGTTATCTTCATGAGAGACCTGAAACGTTACAAACATCGGTGTCCATTTTTAACCTTCTATTTTAGCCTTGAGCACCTACAGTACACGTACAGTAACAGCGGAGTCACACCAAAAATGGCTGACATTTCAAAGTACGTGATTAGCAGAACATGTGTTCAGGAGATCAAAAACAGCAAACATTATACAAATAAGTTCAGATTCTGATATATTTCCATTATTTTTTTCCACATTTTTACTACATGCATATAATATGTTCTATTTTTTTCTCTCTCTCTGAATATATAACCATAAATGTGTAAATAATGTGTAAAATATATGTATATATATTATATATATGTAGAGAGAGAGGAAACAAATATGAATCTGTACATTATACAAACCTGTTGTCTGCAGTCAATAACATATAGATCCATGACTACTCACCTCAAATGTGTTCCTCTCAAACTTAACAGGCTTTCCCTCCTCCACCAGCAGAGGCTTGTTCTTCAGGATTACAGGCGGCCTTTGGTGGCTCTCCAGGTAGACTTTAACTTTCACTGTGACATCCACAACCAGGTCTTTGGCTTTCACCTTAATGGCAAAGGAGTCAGCCATGTTTTTGCTGTCGTCATGGCGATAGGCCACACACCCCTGCTTCAGTTCAGATTGTGTGAAGACGGTAACCCGGGTCCTGTTCCAGAACAGTCCGCCGTGTTTTGGAGTGTCAGTAATGATGAACGTGATCTCGTCGTCGCTGCGGATGTCAAGGTTGGTGAGCACGCTGAGCGTAGTCGTGTTAATGACCCTCTCGTGCCCCTTCTGCACCAAAAGCCCCGTGTTGTTGCCTACCTTGAGGTAAGGCTCTTGGGCGTTGATGTCCAGCAGAGTGGACACATAATGCTTCCCATCGGACACAAATAGCACAAATCGGCCCACGCTGACCCCGCGGTGCGTGAACAGCACGCGCTTCTGTTCCAGGTCCTCCTGGCGGAACTGGTGTAGTCGGTGGGATGTGTCGTTAGCCATCACCAGCTCCCCCATGGGGATACCTCGCCGCGTGTACACCAGCTGCCCATCGCTGAAGTCTGAGTCGGCGTCATGGAAACGCAGGTCCTCCACTGTCAGGAGCCTCTGGCCATCACGCACGACGTGGAAAACTTTGTCCACCACACGCACAGGCTTCTCATCATTCACCAGCTTGATGGAAATGTTAAACAACCCCTCCTTAGGGCTGACATAGTCATCGTCCTCTTCAGACGAAGAAGGATCAGGGGTTAAGCTGGTAGAAGCCTTGAAAGTGAAGAAATCGTACGTAGTTTCACTGTCATCATGGATGTAGATGAGGCGTTCTCCTATGATGTCCTCATTGCTGAAGGTGGCGACATTGCTGTTGTCTGAGGTAGAGTTCGATGTGTTAATACGAGTCAGTCTTCCGTGTTTTGGAGCTTTCTTGATAGTATAATACATTTCTGTGGTGCTTAATGTCTCTGCAAACAGCTCTTCCTTTGTGATTAGTTTGCTCTCTCCTTCAAGAAGAGACAGCCCTTCATTCTTTATGAAAATACTGTTAACATCTGCCATAATGCCAAGAGTAAAATTGTGACTGAGAGTATACGAATGTGTGGTGAAAACGTGGAAGATGAATGTATCGCTTGTGTCTTCGTATGGCCTGTCCACCAACTGATACTCAACTTTTCCACTGGTCACATTTGTTTGACTGAAAGTAGAGTTCTCCCCCAACACAATGTTATTCAGTAAAAGTTTTCCCTTCTTTGGGGGAGATAATATCCTGAACGAGAGCTCGTCCTCAGAGAGTGTCACCCCTTGGCCTTCAACATAAAGATACTCAGAATCAATCACAACCCTTCTGATTTTGTCCATCTCCAATCTCTCGTTTCGAACTACATTATATCTGATCCATTTCACTTCGATGGGAAATATGAGCTCCTCGGTGGCTCTTGCTGCCACAGTGACAGTACACTTAAACTGATCCGACACATCCTCTGTTTGGATCTCCTGAAAAGTGCTGACGTATCTGAGGCGCTCTTTTTCTAGAAGCCTCTGTGAAAAGGAGTTGGTGTGCTTCCATTCTCCGCTGGAATGGAGCCTTTGAAGCTCCCCAAACTGAGGCTGCTCTGTGATGTCGTAACGGACGTCCACCATCTGCTTCGCTGCGTTCGTCTGGACAGCCAGATGTCTTGTGCCGATCAGGACCATCTCACCCTGGGTGACTTTAACCCCTGTGTTGTTGCTGATCTTATACTCCAGGGGCACTGCCAAAACCCTGAGGACCACAGTGTTGCTGACCTTCTCCCCGTCGCTGACCCTAAGCACAATCCTCGAGTTCTTGACACCGGTGTGCACGTAATTGATCTTGCCTTCCTCCAAGGCAGAGTGTGGGAACGACGTCACAACCTGGCCCGGGTTGTCATCGTTCTCCAGAAACCCGGCGTCTGCGTTGAGTTTCCCGAGCACAGAGTAGACCAGGTCGGCCAAGTCACTGTCAGCGTCCGTCGCTCTGAGCACTTCAGTGCTCAGAGGCTTCCTGGAGTCCTCCAGCAGCGACAAGAGGTTGCCCTCGGGCAGGCTCAGCTCGGGCGCGTCATTGGTGGGTGTCACGGTGATGTTGAAACGGTGCATCTTCTTGCCTTTCAGGTAGGTGGGCACCTCCTTGCGACTGCTGGAAAAGACGGAGAACATGAAGAAGTCTTGCGGGTCCTCAGCGCCGCCATGGATGTACATGACGCGGCCGTGCCACAGGTCCAGCATCCCGAAGGTGTTCTCCTCCTGCTCCTCGTCCACATCCAGCCGAAGCTGCCCGTGGACGGGCTGCTCCTCGATGCGGAACATGATCTGCGACTGCCGGATGCCCAGCTTCTTGAAGTCCAGGTTAACCTTGATGTGCCTGGACTCCAACGAGCCACGCCCGCCCTCGGGCACCACCAGGTCCCGCAGCACCAGGAAGTTGTGGCCGTACTTCTTCACCAGGCCCTTGGCCAGGGTCGACATGTGCAGAGGAAAGGGGGTCTGGGTCACAGAGGCCGGGGGATGGGTTGTGGGGCTTGCTGCTGTTGTGGTCATCTCCGGTTCCCTCTCTGGCTCGCAGCCCACGGAGATGTCTTTGGTGACGAGGGCCTGAGGCAGACCGACGCTGGCCTGGTTCACTCTGATGTTTCTCAGACAGCCTTTAAAGGAGCCGCCTCGAACGCGTTTGCCAGACACCGACGCCAGCCCAATCTTCCTGAGCTCAGTGCGAGTGCTGTCATCAACACCACCCACAAATATGGGCCCCTTCAGCTGAAAGCTTTTGGACCGGGCAGCGATGCTGGACTTGACGGTCTCCTTGTCAACAGTGAGTTGCAGGCTCTTGGCTGTGAAGTTCAGTTGGACATTGTGCCACTTCTTATCATTGACAAAAGTAAGAGAGCGCAGTTCTGTTTTAGATCCAGCCCTGCCCACAACGGCCACCAACAGGCCCTCTTGGATTTCCAAAGCCACAGAATCCCCCTGTCTCGCCGAGTTGTAGAGGACGATCCCGTCGTTAGCCGAAGTGTGTACGGAGCACTCAAACGCATACTCATACTGGGTGGTCCATGGCGGCAGGGACACATAAGCCCTTGAGCTGAAGAAGCTGATTGGATCGTCTTCGCTGGCCAAAAACTGGGGGCTGCAGCCCAGAGAGACCTCATGGACATTCTTCAGCCCGGAGTAAGGCCTGAGGGAGGACAGCAGGTTGTGCTCGTTGAAAATCACTTCATCCAAGCAGCCCCGGAAGCCTGGTAGGTCCCTGGGCAGGTAGAGTTTATCAAGGCCCCCCGAGCCGCCCACGAAGAGCCCGTCTTGGACGCGGAGCTCCTGTTCCGGCCGGGGCATCTTCATCCTGGTGTGGGCGTGCTTGTCCACAGTCAGGGAGACGTTGTAGCGCTCGTGTAGGAGCTCCAGGGTGTGCCAGGCAAGGTCGCTCAGCTGGGTGCCTTTGTCTGAAACCAACACGCGCTCCCCAGAACCTAAGTCCAAGCGCACCTGAGAAGGGGAGACAGAGGGGAGAAATATATGTTAAATTACCACTCTTTAGCAGGGTCAACATATCTGAGGAAAAAATCTATTTGTGAAAAAGAAAATACTAATCCTTTATCCTTTCCCGTAGGAAGAGTTAATATCATCATACTGACTGTTAATATGCTGTCAGTTCGATATCTTTCACCACTTCTAAAAATAGTAAGACTAGATGGAATAACCATGGTTACGTGGTTAATAGGATGATTTTGATAAATGAGTGTACAGTATAATAATATCAAAAAGTAATCATGTGAATCAAGGCTTGCACTAAAGATAAGTGCCATATGGTTGTCTGACTTCATCAATACACAGACACGCGATCATATTACAGCGATGGTTACCTTTTACAGTCTGTAAACCACGCAGCAGCGACACACAACACCAACCACTATTTGGTACGGCACTACATAGGGGCTCTGTGTGTCTGCATCCTGAGTCAGACGGTCACAAACATACCTGAACACAGTATGCTTAACAGTGTATTTAATTGTACTGTGTACATTTGAATGCATACATTTGGCCTGATGTCACAGAGCGGTAAGGTGGAGGAGTGTGTTAAGAGCCTGAGGCTGTGCTGTGCGAAGGGACGATTATAGTCTTGCCTGCAGCCTGTGATCGGCCTGTCACTGCATCTTGAGTGGAGGGGTGGAAGTTGCACTGGGAGGGCAGACCTGTCTAGGCTTGTTGGGAACTTTCAGGCATTTCAAAGAGAGACAGAGAAAGAGAAAGAGACAGAAAGAGAGAGAGAGAGAGAGAGAGAGAGAGAGAGAGAGAGGAAGGGAGAGAAAGAGGGAGGGAGAAGGGGACAAGAGAAGATGGAAAAGAACAAAGACGGGGCTAACAATGTGGGAAAGGGAGAAATAAACGGAAATTGCTGGCAAAAAAAACAGAATACGAGGAATGAATAAGAAAGGAATGGCAGGAATGAGAAGAAAGGAGACAGAGAGAAAGAGATAGGAAGAGGCAAAACAGTACTACCATGACTATTGTATGACTCACTGGGAGGGCTATCCTATCTCAGCCTGGGGACAGTTGGATGGTGACAAAGTTTTGGTTTGTTGACCTGGGAAGCAGATATAGGATGTAGAACGAAGCTTTTTCAGCTCATCGCGCTCAAAGGCCGATGGCATGTGGATGCTAAGGCCCTCCTTAAACAAGCCAAGTTGTGTAGTAGCCTCAGGATAGCCTCCAAATCCACAGTACCCCACATCACTGGCACTCAGCGTGAATACAGCTAAAATCCATCTCAAGGGCCTTATGCAATATTTGCTCCCAACACTTCTGTGCTAGGACTGAACAGGCAACTGTGGCTCTCTTTCTCACCCTCATCTTCTCTCTCCCTCCCTCCCTCTCTCTCTCTCTCTCCATCTCTCTCACTGTACGAGCTCATTGTGTTGATCTCATCTGACATAGTTGCAGCAGGCAACCTTTATAAGGGCCTTGGTCAGAGTCTTCCAGCGATAAATGTATTTTGTTCCCACACACAATGTCATCATGGCTCAAACGTTCGCCACTGGGAAATACAGTGACCACCATGACTGTAACGTCCGTAAAACACTTTTTGTTTATAACACTCTTCTGGGTCTTTGGAGTGGTGCCAGGCAATGCTGTCTGAACGGGCTTGTTTGTGCTCTAAAACCACACTGGGGATCAAATGCTGTGGTTTTAATGCAGTCTACTGGAAAAACAAACATAATACAGAGATCTTACCAGTGGTAAGGTTTTATTTTTTTATTAACAGAGTTAAGGTTTTATTTTTGTCACCAAATACTTTCAGGTTTGTAATTAAATGTATTTATTTTTCATTCAAATTCATTTATTTGTGTCTTGAACCAGATACAAACTGACACAAAGCTCAATGTTCACATTCTCGCTGTTCTTGAGAAAAGACAACTGGATCAGTTCAATCCTGCGTCAGTGTCTGTTCATCCACTGAGGGGCAAATCAAACAACACCTTTCTCTGTTTCTTTCTGTGTGTGCGTGTGTGTATGTGCGTGTGTGCGTTTGTGTGTGTGTGTGTGTGTGTGTGTGAGGGAGTTCCTGTGCATTTCACTCAAAAGAGACGGGAGGGCTTGAATTCTCCTGAGGTAACCCCATGTTAACCCTTGGAGAACATGTGTTGCTATTTTTATGAGGCAATGGAAGATGTCAAAGACAGGAAGTGTGTGTGTGTGTGTGTGTGTGTGTGTGAGTACTGGTGATGTCTGCACACGTCTGTGAAACACACAGGGGGTTCTGTGTTTTTAAGTGGATGTGTGTGTGACTGACCCGTAGGAGTGTGTTTGTCTGGTGTCTCTGTTATTGTCTTCAATGGGGAGATAATTCTGCTTGACTGTGTGTGTGAGTATGTGTGTGTGTGTGTGTGTTTATGTCACTGCCTTCAATAGTGAGGAAAATGTGTGTTCCTGTGTGTGTGTGTGTCCCTGTGTGTTTAAGTGTCTGCACTTGTCTGTGAACCAAACTGTGTAAGAAGTGTGTTTACTAAACGTGTGTGTGACTTGTCTTCAGTGTGACTGTGAATTTCTGGGTGTGTGTCCTTCTGAATGGTTCCTTCTCTATACACCCCTCTCTGTTCTATGAGTGTGTATTTCACTAGTGCGTGTGTGTATGTGTGTGGTCCTCACCTGCAGGCGTCCGGCGTGCAGCTCCACCGTGAGGTAATCCGTCTGCCCCGCAGCCAGAAAGAGTAGCCCGGAGCTGCTGGAGGTTCGGAAGCGGATGTGCAGCGCATTCCGGTTGGATGCTTCTACCGCCCTTAGCTGCACAAAGCCATCACCATAGAAGGAGGCTGTGGAATTGGAAGTAAGAGGGTGGGAAGGAGGGAGGGAGGGGGGAGAAAGGAAAAGGCAGAAAATCCCCTCTTTTTAATGAACTGTTTCACTATTCCTTTTTTTTCCAAGACACTGGATAGCTTACTGTGTGGGTGGTTTGACGTGTGAAACTAAAATTGAAACAAGAGAAAAAGGCAACCGGAGATGTTGAGGCTGAGAATTAGATGGGACTGTTTTTGACGTAATACTTTCTACTTTGGATGTCAGGACTGTGCAGAAGGATTTTTCTAAATTTACTGTCGGGTGAGTGAACCCCATGGCAAAGAAGACATTAAATCCTCACTATTTATGGACACTGTGATAACCCCCTTGCATCGCTTTACAAAACAGTCAGACAGGAGAAGTAAGAAGAAAGACGTAAGCAAATGGCTTCCAAGGGGAGGCCTTCCTGAACACCTTTCCAAATTATTATTATGATTCGCGTGTGGTTTGAATCCAGGTGATATCACGTAGGCAGGAACACATTTAACCAATATCACACACACACACACTCTTTAACTCCTGCTTGTAAAACTTGTCATGGCTGAATCAAAAATTGACACTTAACATAAATAATGACAAAGCCAATAATCTACAAAAGGTCATTCCTCTGAATCACACGTAATCATTTGGCACACCACTCTCTGTTATAATGGTGTCGTTGAGAGAATGAAGGCATGTCTGCCAAAAAGAAATAGCTTATAGTCTAGCTGGTTTGCTGGAACGTGGCCAGTCTTCAGTGTGTGTGCACTTCCCGTGCCTGGCACAACTCTTCCCGAACTTCCTCTTGGCTCTTTCCCTCTCTCTCTTACTGTCTTACAGGTTAGAAGTGGTTTCACTTGCAGACTGTTCATTTGCGTGAGTGCACTCCCTGTGCCTGGCACAACTCCTCACTAACTCCCTCTCTGCTCATTCTCTCTCTCTCTCTCTTACTGTCTTACAGGTTAGAAGCGGCTTTACTTGTCAGACCATTCATTTGTAGAGCTGTCAAAACAAAGTCTGGCTTTCTAAATCCAGCAATATTATTAATAGCAAAGTTAAATAAACACCTGTGCAGTTTACTGTGCACATTACTACATTGCTCTTCAAATATAGCCAACTTTCTTTGGTTGGATGAATGTAAGATAAAAAAGAAAGCTGTTCATGTTAATGTGTCAATGTTTTATGTGTCAATTTAACAAGTGTATTTATCATTTAAGTGTATTTATGTTTTACCTCTCTGCAATTACCAAGATTGTGCTTGAGTTCTTCTGGCCTGTTGCCGTACAGCACATTCCTAATGGTGCCACTCTAGCATACTCCAGGTTAGCATTTGTTGTGCTGGGCACGGCCGCCCTTTTGTAGCCAATGGTATTTCATTTCCCTAAGTGCACGTTGGTGTTAATCTGATGATGTTAGTGTATGGTTTTCATGGCCTAGCCAAGAGGACTGACCTCTTATGGGTCACTTAAATGCTTGACAAGTACCCTTCTCGTCTCCTCGTCTTGCATTCCCTCCTTAATGACAGTTCTTTTCCCTCCCCGTCTCTTTCTTTCTCCATGTGTCCCCATTCTCTCTTTCCTTCTTTAGATTTCCTGTCTCCTTCTCTTTTTCATTCGTTACATTTCTTCCATTCTCTCCTTCTCATGGTGGCGCCCCAGTGGCTGTGGTGTGTGTGTGTTAAGTGTGTGTGTGTGTGTGCGCGTGTTCAGAGTGGGTGCTAGGGGTGCATGTGCTGGCATGCCTTGCCCTGACAGCACCTCACCCACAACATTACCGGCTCTGACAACGGCACATTGTCTGGCCCTGACCATCCACTGTGAGAGCCTGGACGCAGCTGTTTTTCCCGCTCTCTCATTCCCTCTCTCCCTCCCTCCATCTGTCCATCTCTCTCTCTCTCTCTCTGTCTTTGCCTCTCTGCCGCTTTGCATTGCCCTGTAATTTACACTAATGCAGCCTGCTTTCTCATCTGACGACAGAGAGCCCCTAACTGTCCTGCCTAAATGGGGTTAAAATCCACTAGATTAGCAGGTAACCTCTAATGTCTACTTTCTAATCTGCTGGACAAATTAGTAACTGCAACGTGAAGCCTGTACTGCTAGTACTTTACGCGGGTCCAACCCAGGCGGCTCCCACATGAACCTGGACCTCACAAATGGCTTTGCTCGTAGATGACACCACCCCACCCAATGCAGCAACCATAGGTGTAGTGTTAAACATGGGTTGAGGGCTAGCTGACGTAGCTGAGGCTGCTGCAGAAGCCTACAGTTCTACACTAATGATTTACTCTCAATGCAATCAAGACATGTACACTAAGGAGTGTTTTTATACAGTACAACTGCAGAAAGTTGACACACAGTGTTAGTGTCAAGGGTAAAGGCTTAGACACAGTGAATCACTTGGCTCTTGCATACATCAGTATAATGATGCCTTGGGTTATATTTGCACTGTAAGATCATGGCTGAAGCACTATATGCCCTGATATGTGCCATGTGCCAGTGGTTTTACAAATATTGGAACTGATTGATGCACACAACGACATACACGGACAACTGTCATCAATCAAAATTTAACATTTAAATATAAAAATACTCTTTTTTTATTTAATAGAATAGGAAATAATATACATCCATATCTACTACATCAATAATATTATAACACACATTATACAATAATATGGCTGAAAATAATGTGGCTGATTTTCCATACAATCTTTTTCCCTCAAAAATGTCTGATCATGTTTCACACTAGAGTCACATTCCCTCCACAGCTCATCTTTGTTCTCCCTCTGCAGTGTGCACTCATTTTGCTATTATGCAATGAATTAAGGCAATGGAATCACCAACCATGGATAAATATCAGGATTTACACTTACATGCCCCGGAGACAAGGGTGACCTCTCCCATTTACATATGGACACACAAGCCCATATTTTTCGCAACTTTTCAGACATTCAAAGCCTGCGTCTTACGGACTCGGCCCATGATGAGCATTTTTCAAGTGTTATTGGATGCTGTTCTGACACGAGAGCTGGTTGTCACAAAGGTGCGTCCGTCGCAAGAGTGGGGGAGAGAAAGAGAGAGAGAGAGAGAGAGAGAGAGAGAGAGAGAGAGAGAGGGAGGAAGCCTCTGAGGCACTGCATAGAGATGTTTCTGAGGAGCTGGAGCTGTAACTGCATGTCACATTGTAACACCAACGAAATGGCAGGATTATAACACTATGTAATTACCAATTACACATAGTGTTCATCGTCAATATCC
>JAGFZM010000728.1:20688-32480 GCA_017657215.1 Limnothrissa miodon
AACCAGAGTATGAACAAGCATTGAAAATATTCTTTTAATAGTTCTTCATTGTGTTCCTCACAATGGAAACTTGAAGGGGGGGGAAATGTATACTGTGAAAAGAACATACTTCTCAAAGAAATTCATATTTCCAACAACATGTCTATCATATCACTCCTTGGCCATCTTCAGCCTTGTCTGGTATGCGAGGGGATGTAAGTCATCTGTCACCATTAGTGACAGGGGGAGGCTTCCCCCCTTTTCTCTCTCTCTCTCTGTACTTGACCCTGACTTTGAACTGTACACTGAAAGATGGTGTGCCAACATGCATTTAGCTGCAGATGAAGCATGACAAAAATGCACTTCAAAAAGCAGGGGAGTCCTGTCGTGGTTGACACAATTTGCTTATGCATACTGTACACACACTGTAATTGTGGTGGTGGAGAGTAGGCCAAATTGAGGGCCCATTCTAAAGCGCTTATGCAAAAACATCTAGTCAGAATAAAAACACAATATGTTCCCTATCTGATGAAATTAAAAGTACCCATGCATGTATCCCCTAGACCCCTCATCCTTTTGTGATCAACACAGACTATACTCCTCCGCTGTACATTATTCAATGTGACAAGTCTGGCGTTCAATACCCTTAAGCAAACTGTGCTTTCAATGTGAAGCTGCTTCTGAATGTGGCGACTTTAGTTCAAAGGACAGCCTGACACCCTGTCCCTATATCTGTTTGGCACTGGGCAGTCTGAAGCTGGAACATGCCAAACAGAAACTGACCAATCCAGTGGTAATCATGTTGGACATTCCAGAGTTTAGTAATTAGTAGGCCATTCCTTAAGGCTGCAGGTTACAACAATGTAAGACAGGGTGCAAGCATGATGGTCAAAAGACTTCCAAGTTCCTGTTGAATAACTAATAACTACCTCAACACAGGTAAATAACAGGTAAATAACTAAATATGAAAACAGCAGATTTTTATCTGATAGTTTGGTTTAACGGTATAAGGTGGATTTTGTTCATGTATTCGGATGCAATGTATTTGTATACCTGAAGCTGTCTTCCACATAACTGTTTCATTCATGGGCCAGCTACTTTGTGTAAAAAATCTCTCAACAGAAATCTTTTAATGAAACATTAAAGCTGCTGACCTGTAAACCTAAAGATATAATTAAAATAAAAGTCATAGCATGCCAAATATTGGTTTAAACTGCCTATTACAGCCAACCATAGTCAGGCGACCTTTACTAAACAAAACATGCCTGTCCCTGGGCGACAGCTTCAGTGATGATCAATCCCCTGGAAAAGCTATGACAGCAAGGAAACAAGGCCCTATACGTGCGACATACAATAGAAATGGTGACGAATGTTTTGACCGCAAACTGGAGAAAAGTGTTTGCCAAATGTTTGCCCTTGCCTCATTCAAGTAGGTGAAGGCAGCCTGGCTGTGAATTCTGTGAGCTGCTCAGCCATTGTTTTCTATGCCAAGACTTGGGAAAGTTCTTAAAACGGCCGCATGCTGTTACTGTATCGAAGGTTTTGGCATTATGATTATATGTTTACAATGATCATAGAGCTGTTTAATTAATAGGCTAACGCAAAAAAATCCTCCCGTAGTGTCCGACCGGCATTTGATAGCTATGCGATTTATTGCACGAAGTTGCGTGCTTACCTCCGTTTGTCTGTCCGATCAAAAGCCACACCAGCGTGAAGAAAAACACGGTCCTCATCGTCACCTTTGATGTACTTGTTGTTTTTCCTTGATAACTATCAACTGTGACTACATATTTACAGTTTTCTTGGAGCTATGTGTGACTCCACCGACAACACTTTGCGAAGTCTGGGCTTCGTCTCTCAGCTAGCCTACTCTGTGCGTTGAACACTTGCAGCAATCCAGGAGCTCCGCCTTCACGCGCCCCCCTCCTCACTTAAGTTTTGTTACTGCCCCCGAGTCCGAATTATGTCAACCTTAACAGCCAAACTAACAACATTAAAAAAAGTCATATCAACAATTTAGTCTATATCTACAGTTGTAGCTTGCAGACGCTTCTATGCAAAGCCATTTATATTTGTAAAGGATCGAGAACAACCTTAGGTTAAGTGCCTTGCTCAAGAGAACTGTGACAATTTTCAGGCTATCTCATGCTAGCTGGGGGTGCGTCTGTGGAATGCTAATTTTGGTTCCATTGCAATCTAACCATATTTGCTAGCAGGTTTTGAGAAAAAAAAACCCACCAGATCCGCTACTACCCCTGGCCAATAATAATTCAAAATCATCATCATCATCATCTAAAATGTGTCTGTAAACTTTGCATTCTGTCTGTAAGACTAATAGCCTGCTGTTGCCAGCTGTTTCCAAACAACTGTTGCCATTTTTCATGTCATATTGATGTAAAAAAAAAAAAGTATTTGAAACTTGTGCCTGTGCATGTGGGAGCCAGTTTCCGCTACATTGGATCTCGTAATTGTGAGAAAGTAGGGTGTTTCGTAGCCTGGGCCTGTCCATACTTCCTGTGCCGCTACATTCAATTTCGCGAGCAAGTCAGTCTGGCCAATGTGCAGATTTAGAGGAATTATTATCCCAAACTCGAGGGCACCAATGACAAACGAGCTTGAACGAGAATGAGTGGTCTGATTGGTTGTAGATTCTGACTGCCGCCGGTTAAGCCCTCCTCCCAGAATTCGGTTAGTTTCGTAGAATGGCCAGACTAAGCTCATGAGCTTTGTAGTCGCTCTAGTTTTCCTTTTGACATTTTTTTTCTACAAAAATGCATTTTTTTTTTTTACAATGCAGTATTATTTTGTTTTTTTGAGATATTTCATTACTCCTCCTTATTATTTCAGTGGTCAAATTTGATCAATAAAACTAGCATGGGAGGGGGACATAATACTAAATACATACATACATAATAATGGACATAATACTAGTCAAATAGTGCAAGTGGTCTAGTAATATGTGCGTGTTTAGGATCAGCATCAGATTGTGAATGGCCCATACATCTATTCTAAATTGGCCATAGAGAGAAATGCGCAATGTTGGGCTGTGAGTGAAGGGTGAAGGGAAAAAAAAACACATACCCTGTATTTGTGTCTAACTCTACTTATCAGTTATGCCTGTGAAGATTATCATTCATCCAGGCTGTGGTTGTCATAGAGTTTGGTAAAGGCAACTTCTTTTTGAGCTTGCAGATGTTTCACTTTCCATCCAGAAAGCTTCATCGGTTCAAATTTATAAACTTATAATAAGTGTGTTAACTGGATTCATGGTATTTTGCCTTAGCCAACTGAACCATGGTGCCCCGGTGGTAGCTACAGAAACAGTTTGAAAGAGAACCATTTGATTGCACCCTCTAGATTATTCCCAGTCTATAAACAGCCTATTGGCACTGACCAGCTGTGAGACCACCCTCTTGGACCAGTCACCTGATCTAATCAGTATGATTTACAGGTAGGTACAAGTGTCAGAGCATTTAATCTATAACTCGCTGTAAATGGAATTGAATTTCACACGTGAAATTATAAGTTTGTTTCTGTACTATTCCTCTGTCCAATGTTCCGTTCAAAGTTGGGTCTCTTCACATGAGAGTGTGAAAAATTAGAGCTGCTCAGCCATTGTTTTCTATGCCAAGACTTGGGAAAGTTCGTAAAATGGCTGCATGCTGTTACTGTATCAAAGTTCTTAAAACGGCCGCATGCTGTTACTGTATCGAAAAATTACATCTAGATTTTAATTTTACCGGATCTGTGATGTTAATCCTCCAATGTGACAATGCACGAGTATGACAGGTGCCCACGTCCTCGAGTCAGGCTTCCTTGAGTCAGGCTTCCTTGAGTCAGGCTTCCTTGAGTCAGGCTTGGCTGTTATTGAGAAGACATGATAGACACAACATATTATTAGGAGGGCTTCTATGTGGCAGATCCACATTTGTTGTGTTTCCATTAAATCCACATGTTTGTTGTGTTTCCAAATTATGTTGTTTCATTAACAAAATGAATTTGGCTTGAGGCATCTGCATGCTGTTCCTGTTCTCCGTACAGGCCCTTCTTCATGGCACAACATATTCTGCTGCCAATCATCCAAAATACACCTGCTGGGGCTGTTTGTTTTGTTGTCGGTGCAAACTTTGGTGTTGTCCATTGAGTCTATGGAGATGGTGATTGGCAATTTTGCCCAGGATCTTATGTTATGTCTTGTCTTGTTATATCTTGTATATTACCTAAGTATAATGCCCTAAGCCTACTTGCACTTTTTTTTTTTTTTACTTAACATTACCTTCATGGTTAGATCTGTTTTTGTTGTGCATCTGCACTTTATTGTTGTCAACGTCTATGCATGGGACAAGTGTGAAACGTAATTTTGATTCCTTTGTATGTCAAGTACATTTGAAGAAATTGACAAATAAAACTGACTTTCACTTTGATCTGTAAGGCACTGTTCAAGGTCCATATTGCTGTCTCAGAGGCCATTTGTCCTATAGAGCATACATAACCTGAGACCAGATTATGTAGCCTAGGAACAGTTTGGAATCCATTTTTATTCTGTTGTTGGTGGTGTTTTCTTTGATGTTGCTGGGGCAGTTTAGCCTATAATCCACTAAGTATGTTTCACACCTAAACATAATCAGACACTGATTACTACTGGCTAGACATTGTCATGTGTAGGTGAGAAAGATTCACATAGCAACATAATCTTACGACAAAAACTGCATTGTAGGGACACATGTTTCAATGGGCTGTTTCTATTTCATAGGCTATGTCTGAAAGGGGCTTATGGTTCCAATGACCGGTGCAATAAGGAGGCCGCATTTCATGCAGCAGAGACATTTTGAACGACCATTGTTCCAGCCAAGAATAGCGGCTCCAGTCATAGACATTTAGGCTACAGACGTCTATAGCCTAATTCTATAGCTCCATCAGCCATGTGATGTTTGTCGACGAGTCTATCTCTTGACAGTGTCTCCAGCTGGATGCTCTTGGAGTCAATCACTGAATCAAAGGAGTTTCAATTTGTAGTCCCGCCTTCTGACGATATACACCAATGGGAGACAGTATGTTTGAATGACAACTGTGGACAGGAAGAAGACTTCAGCCGCTCTCGCGCGACACCGGTGGTACTGTACATTACCGGTGTTCTTTTACTGTCAATGGTGTTCTGCAGTATCCATCAACAATATGCTGGATGTCCAGATGAACGCTTCTTTCTTTTTAAGCGCTGAGAGAAAGACATTTAAACGCACATAGCTTTTAATGGTTAACTTAAGATGCAGTGTGGCGCATATTTTCTGCCTCGGTTTGGACACAATTCAACCTTGACATTTAACAGCCTACCATTGTCCTAACCGGTAGGCATTCTTCGAGAATATTCCCGCAAGCAACTCAGGGTAATTGTAAAATGTAAGTTACATCCAGTCGTTTTAAAGGGTAACTGCTATAGAATTATGCGATAATTCTCATGCTGTCTTCATGGCAGACACAAACAATAGTCAAAATTACCAAGTTCTCATGTGACTGCATTGCCAAATCTTTTAAAATAGTCTACTCTCCAAAAATCAAACAAATCGTCTTATTTTACGTAAAAGTAGTGGTTTGATCGTGTAGTAAATCTCCAATGAACAGTAGATGGGGTAAATGTCTTTGGTGCATGTGTAAGAGGCTGTTGTAACACAGTAATCTAAGGTTCAATGTTCTTGTGTGCGACAACAGTTCTGACACCCATGAAAGGGATCTTATTTAAAAAAATCTTGGTCTTGACATTGCCTGTTGGAAGCAGCTGTCAACTGGAGCACCCTGGACCAAAATAACAACATAACAATGTAAGTGTAAATTAGACCTACTGCTTGTAGTTGAAGGTGTAGTTGCATACTATTATTTTGCTATGTTTGCTAACGTTTTTGTGCTTTCCGTCTACAGGATTGGCTTGAAGTACCATGTTTCTCTGCCTGTTGCTGCCGGTGCTTTGTTTGTTGGGATTCCTTACAGCATTTCTCTTGTAGCTCAGTGGCTGTATGGGTGGCCCAATAAACCAGGTTACAAGAAATACATCGAGGGGCTGAAGCCAAGGTGGGTTGATTTGTAGCAAAATGCAATCTTGTAAACGTGTGCTTGTGGTAGTAATCTGCAGTAACCTAATTTGCTTGCTTTTATGGTCAGTACACCGCACTGTTCCTTGTTTGTGTGGACAGTGTTCAAAAAAGTCTTAAACTGATGTCTATATACTGTATGGTTAATAAATGATTATTATGGTTAAGTAGTTATTAAGTAATAATTATTATTCTAATTGTATATTTAGTATGTAGTCTGTTGTACTTGAATGAGATACAGTATAGGATTATAAATTCCATGGGCAATGCACTCCCTTGCACTATGGAAACCATTTCATCTTCTGACATTTACTCATTAAACATATTACAACCTAACTTTACGGTAGTGGTTCAACAAGACAGTTCACATAAGAACATGTTTGTGCTAAAGTGGGAACTATGGTAAAAATGTTTTTGTGTCACCCTACATACTTTATACATACATACATACTCTACTTGTCAATTGAGTGTGTGTGTGTTATCTCTCTAGGCGGATATACTGTCTTTCTAGGGCAGTACTGGAAATGCTGAAATACTTCAAGTATGGCAGGCTGTATTTCCAGTGGAAGGCTTGGTACAAGAATGTTGACAACAACAAGCATTATGTAAAAGTAAGAGTGTTAACCTTGTTTGGCCTGGTTGAAAGCTTTCTGTGAAATAGTTAGATTTAGACTTACTAGAAATTTCTAGTAAGATTTAGTAATAATTTCAGTCAGATTGAAAAGGATGAAACAGCAATGTAGTCTTATGTCTGGTTTTAGGGTATTCCATTTGGCCGAAGGGGCATGAAGTTGGATTTATATCATTCTCCAAATGTGGATCAACATGAAGTAGTACCTGTGATCGTGTTTGTATATGGGGGTGCTTGGGGGTCAGGAGAGAGAAGCACATACTGTCTACTTGCACTTCAAATGGCCAAGGAACTTAATGCCACTGTGGTTTGCCCGGATTACTCCATCTACCCAAAGGTAGAAGAGTTTTCCTTTAATTTGCCTTGAAAATAATTCTCTTTATCATGTTTTTGAGGTGAGGTATCTGTTGATTTTTTTTTTTAGTTTGTTGTTATTGTGTGGTCTTGTTTGCAGGGAAATGTGTTAAATATGGTGGAGGATATATCAGACAGCATACTCTGGGTGAGGGAGAAAGGCCATCAATTCAGTATTGACAAGGTAAAATGAATGCTAATGGAATATATTTATCATATCTTTTATATATTGTAGGGGTGGGCAATATAGTCTAAAATTTGTATTGCGATATATTTTGAACCATAGACGGTAGATGCTACATATCACGGTATACTTTGGTATGTAACTTACAGCATAACAGTTTCTTAATGGTTACCATAGCATAAAGTCAATATGTACAACAGTTGTTTAGTCATCGTTCGGAGGTGTTTATATTGGACTCTCAAATTCACAAAGAGGTAAACTGGTAAGCTGCATTTGTGTCAGGCAGTAGCTGTTCAATTTATAGGCTCTTACACAGTTTCGTTGTAAGAATGAAAAGGTGCTATGAATAAGGTGAAGCTACAGGTCAACATTATTGGAGACGCCATTTGTGGAGACGAAATGAGCCTATCACGGTATGCCGATATGACCCAAAATCTCAATCGTTGGCCAAATGCATATTGCATACGATATATATTGTCTATATTGCCCACCCCTAATACTGTATATTGTACATATTTGAATCAGTAACAACAGTACTAAAGTTTTTTTTATATTTTGGAAATAATAATAATAATAATAGTAGTAGTAGTTGTAGTAGTAGTAGTAATTTAAAATGGTAAGGGAATTTCGTGTTTTGTTTGTGCCCTCAGGACAACATAGTGTTAATTGGCCACTCAGCTGGGGCACACCTCTGTGCTCTGACCACGCTCTTCCTGATTGATGGAGCACAGGAGATCGGCATAGAGGCAGCTAAACAGACAGACATTACCTCTGCAATCAAGGGTATCGTGGGTAAATAGAGACTAAATAATCTGTTGGCTGCTTTTTGTTTTATTTTTAGCTCTTGGATACCTGTGATATCATGTTCTCCAGAATGAGTGCTGATTTCAATGCAAGAAAAGAATATCACAATGGTTTCATCCCTTGTATTTAAATCTGTTAGAGGTAAAATCTGTTTCTTGGATGTGTCTCTTTCTTTCCAGGATTAAGTGGAGTTTACAACATTTTGGACCATTATCAGCATGAAAAGATGCGTGCTGTGGAGTATGTCTCAACAATGCATAAAGCCATGAATGGGGTCCAGAACTTCCCTTATTACTCACCTACTCATGCCATTAAAAAGTTTGATGACGAAAAAATAAAAAGGTAATGAAAAGTAAATTGCTGCACCATTTGTAGTTCTGTTTCTAATTACTTACACTGTAATCATGTGCACTTTTACCTAAAGCAGTACATCAAACAATATTACTGTGTAGAATGTTAGTATGAGTATGTGTACTTTTTTTTTTATCCTGTCAAGGAAATTAGAGTCATTGAATATTTTTGTTTTCATTGATTTTGTTCATTTGTCACTCTAGAGTCCCTCCTTTTGGCTTGCTTCATGGAACCAATGATGTCATCGTTCCTGTGGAGTCATCAGTGAGGTTCTCTGAGGTCTTGACTTCTCTCTCTATCAGAGTCTCTCTCTACCTGCTGCCTAAACTGGACCACACAGAGATTGTTACTGATCTGATGGCACCAGACAGACATTTCTATCACACTGTTTATGGCTGTGTCAAACAGGAGTGTGCAAAATTTTTGAAAGCATGCTGAATTATTACAATATTGAACTAAATGTCCTGACATTTTTAAATGCAAATTGCCTTTCTACTCTGCACAGTATTAAACCTCTATCTCATTTCTTTACAGACATTCCTTTTACAGTTTATTTTCACTAAGATGTGTCCTGTTATATTTATTTGGGAACAGATACTATTAAATTGTATTGGCAGAAAGACTGAGTGGCATTTCTTTCATTGAGACCTGTATAATCCAGGAATAAAAAGCAGTCATTAAGTTCTTAGAAAAAGCCAACTGGGTAATTTTATCATAATAGTAGTGTCTACCATGTTGCCTACCATGTTTATTTTTAAGTTAATGCAGGTGGGGAAAAAAGTAGGGAATCAAGTCTATTCATTGTAAAGGTAACTACAGAGAAGAGAACACAAGTTGTGATGGCAGCAGCCATCTTATGTCTACTGATTAAGGTGTGAGCTTGATTAAATGCTAGTTATCTCCTAGCACAGAGGTAAATTAGTTCAGAGAGCTTGTTTGACGGGCTGTAGAAGTTTTGCAGTATAATTTAGTTTTAGCACATTTACTTATTTATATTCAACCCTGCCGTCTGGAATACAGTTGAAAATGAATGAATTATCACCTGTTACCCTTTATTTATTAAGACCTCTGTCATTCAACTACAAAGATATATTACAGGATTTAATCTCAATTCAAATTTTCGAGCTCTTTTAGTTTACATCATTCGCCCAGCAGATGGCAGCATTTTCTAAGCATTATGTGAGACTGCGCTGCGCTGTGCTCAACTACCCATAATGCCGAGAAGGAGTATTGCTGCTGGACCTGGGACGAGATTGTGTTGTTGGGATGTTGAGGATTAAAGATGGCCACTATCTGAAGGAATAGGAACATTGACCACTTTTTTGAGATTGTGGCATCATGTGTCAATTATGGATGCAAAAGGAAGTCGAAGCGTGCCGTTGACACTACGCAAATAATCCCGCTGCTCCTGGATTGGGAATTTATCGACCAAAATACAGGTTTACTGGTAAGTGACAAAATTATACCCGACCACTGGAAATAGCGTTAGCTAGCTAGCTATAGGTTAGCCAGACAGCAGTAGAGCTAGCTCAAAACCCCCAGATATGCATTTCCATCTCACTGCTGCACGAAGAGTTAGCTTGCTTTGCTTCACTGGACACCACCTAACGCTAGCTTCTAGTCAGTGCCAATATCGGATCAAAGAAAATTATTTTAGAGGCATATTCATAAGAATAATCACATCACATTCGACCATGGTGTTTGTCACAGTAGTGACATTATTATATGACAACTAATACTAAGCTCTCGTTAGCTGATGTTGCTGTCGGCTCGATCTAGACTATATAGTAACGTTAACGTTTATTCAATGTTTAGCCTAGAAGGTGTTGATTTCGTCCCTCCCGGCGTCACTCTCATTTAATACACCGATGCCATACTGCAGCATACCTCCCCAGTTGTTGCCAATCGTGTGTTTCACATGTTACGCATCAGAATATTTGGTCACCAGTTCTGTTTATTATATGAACACAACATTAGCTTCTTTCTTAGGGCCTGTCCCTCATAAAAAAAGAAGGTAACGTTAAGGTTAGCTTGTACGAGTCGACGGAACCATCCGAGTAGCTCACTAGACAGGTCTGGTGGCTGGTGCCAACATTACTTATCTTAAGGTCTGGTGCTAACTACCGTTAATAAACACTAACTAGAATGTTGGTTGTGGAAATAGGTTTGCATTCTACTGAGGATTGACCAGGTATGTTTTCTCTTGCTGGTGTTTGACATTACAAGTAAGACCACAGTGGCCCCTTCACCTTCAGCAAGTAATCCGAAATACCAGGTTGAAGAGCTAGATCTAGTAGTTAGTATTTTGCAAAACGTTGAGAAGAGACTGGAAGTCATTGATAAACAAAATGCGTGATTTTATTACCCTTTCTGATGTTGTATTTTGGCTGGAGTTGTAGTTTGCAACACTGGCTGACTAGCTTATGCGATGGATGACTTCGTGTTTTCCCAAAATGTTTCTTACGCCGACGCATATTACGCAGTGTCAGTCAGCTGGCTACATTTTAACATTAAACAGTGAGCAGCATATCAGTGCAGTCCGCGCAGCTCTCCTCAGACGCTCTGACATGAGTCGGTGGGATTAACGTTAACGTTACTGTCCAAGAGAAATCGTTAACTTCGGTTAGTTGCGTGCTTGGTTGCATGACGGAATGTAAATGTGAAATCCAGAACGAAGAGGTCCGATTCTGGGTTGTCCATAAAATGTTAGTTACAGCACACGAGGATCCGATAAACGCCAAATGTGAACGTTTGCTTGTGTATTTCTTTGCCCTTAGTTTTGACCCACCACCATTCTACCCAGTTGTACACCGCCCAGTCGATTAATGGGTAAAAGAGTGGAAAAACACAGCTGTGTGTGATCTTCAAGGGAATGCAGACGCCTTCAAGAAGCACAGATTAAAAAAAAAAAAATCTGAACTTTTAAAACATTTTAAACAAGTAGCATGTGCTGGAATTGTCTAATGCCGTGGTTTACTATCTGATAAATACAGGACAAAAGTAACATTTTCAAGTTGCATGGTCACTATAAGGTGGTATCTATCAGATGTTTCACCACTTTGGTCTGTATGTGTTAGACTGCATGATCTGCTGGCGCCTGTGGATGTTTTTGACATTGTAAATCATGAAACCATACATGAAATATTGCATCTTTCTTGAGTTAGTAAATAAGCAAGTCACCACAGCTCTCAGTTCTAAAGCTTGTGATTTGGGATTTTGAGTACTATCATGTAGTAGAACACAGTTCAGTTGAGTTCTAGCAGAGGTGTTGTGCTAGCCCATTCGGGTGGTGCTGTCCACTGTCCTCTCCAAATGGACAAGGCTGTAGTCTGTCTTTGGTAGTTATGTAGGTGGAAAACGGAGCAAGTGTTCTGTGCTCCAAGCTGTCATGTTGGCTCTGTCTTCA
>JAGFZM010000729.1:0-12730 GCA_017657215.1 Limnothrissa miodon
AAGAGAAAATAAATCATTAAAACACAACAAGCAATAGACACAAATGGGCTACAGATTTCATTCACTCAGCCTTAAAAAAAACTTAAACCAACAATTGCAAATCAAGCTAACTAAGATAACTCATCTTGCTTTCAGGCTTAAAAGATTCCTTCATATAGTTAATGAAACTGTGTGAGCATCAATGCACGCAGGCTCTCTTTAAAACTTTCTTCCAGTTTAGACATTTGGCCAATGAAAGATTATTAAAGCGAGAAAACAATGGTACTCTATATGTCTCTGTTCAGTTGAGCACCAGAGCCACCAGAAACACCTGCAGTCCAATGTAACTTGATCTCTACCCTCACCTCAGCTGGGGAACAGCATCAGTGTGCATGGGAAAAGTGAGTCTGATGAGAGCGTATAAAACAGACAAGAAACAGCTTCCCCCTCCCCCCCCCCCCCCCCCCCCCCCCCCCCCGTCTTCCCCGTCTTACAGATAGCAGACGAGACACAACTTCTCCTGGGACTCCTTTTGGGTTCGCCTTCACAGAGAAGCTTTATTTGTCTTTGTTGAGGAGGGAAAAAAAATTGATGAGAATGATATTCCTTTTGGTGGTGGTGTTCCTGGGATGAGTGGGCTGCAGGGAAGTGCGCTCGTCCCTTTAAATAACGACCCCACACACATCCCACTGAGTCTCCGTGACAACGTCAGCAGAGGCGGGCCCCTCTGGCCCACCGGGCTGTGAGGATGTTGAGTCACTTGAAGAGCCTTGAGAGAGAGCGAAGGGCCATTTTATTCAACAGATCAGATATGCAGAAGCACAGAATAAACTAGCAGATATTAGGAGACCAAATTATTGTTCACAAGCAGCGTGTGTCTAATAGGGTTTATTTTAGTGAGGGAATTTGAGAGGTAAGAGGCATTTGGCAGTGAGTAAAAGAGAGATGCTGAGTTAAGCGGTGGAATCAAAAGACAGCACTCAAATGAAGTCTATGATCAAACTCTACAGTGTGAAAAAACATGAGAGAAATGATGTGCAAATAAAACCAATCTGCTTAGATTGGGGCCTTCAAATCTCCATGTCTAATGTCTGTTAACTCTCGTTTCTTCTCTACCCCTTCCACCAACTTCCACCTCCCATTAACCAGCGGTTGCTGAGATGACAAAGCAAATCCATCCTCTCCTTCAAATAACAACGGCGGCTCAAGAGCTAGGCACCGGAGAGCCCCCCACTTACATAACGGGCCCTTCTGCGCGGAGGGGATCCAGTCCCAGAACAAATTAACTTCATCAGATGGAGGAGCCTGGTTCTGAAGCCCCGTTTCTTGAAGGGGACTTTAGCCAGGGGCCTTGTGAGCATTGACTCCAGTCTTGGCGTTGGAGCGAGTAACACAAGGACTGTTTACAGTGGCAGCTGCTGACCAGAAACTTCTGTATGCTGATTAAGTTGCGAGGAAGTTGCTGTTGGCGAAGGCCAGCCCGCCCCGCCTGCCCACCACCACCACCAGAAGGGGCTCCTTCAAGCAGACACACACACACACACACACACACACAGACCGTCATCATGGGCAGCGCCATCGCCACACGAGAGGAATGTTTTGGCCCTTCTAGAACAGCCGTCTCATTGTAGCGATTTTGGGCAAACAGCTAATTGATCATTAATTTTTTAAGGGGTGGAAGGGAACATCCTGGCCTTGGAGACGGAATAGTCTGAAAAGAAAATAAACAATGGGATTCAAAGACGGGCCGATGCAATGCACACAGTCCTGGTCGGTACGTGTTATGTGTGTGTTGGCCTGCATTTCAACTGCTTTGATCACAACCAACTCCTCTCCCACAGCACAGCTTTACATGGGGGGGGGGGGGGGGGGGGGGGGGGGTTTTTTTCTATTGGGTTTTTTTTTTTTTTAAAACATTTATATGGGGAATAATAACATAGATCCCACTGGCTTCTGACAGACCCTGAGCGAGAGTAGGGGGGCAGGGGGATTTTGCTCTCTCTCTTTCTCCCTCTTTTTTTTAAGAGAGGAGGAGGAGGAGGGTCAATTTTCTCAAGAAGCCAGGTGACCATCACAAGGGGAAGCTGGCAGTAATCTGTGGACTATGGAAGGTGTGAGAGTGTGTGTGTGTGTGTGTGTGTGTGTGTGAGTGTGTACCCATGTGTGTTAAGTGGAGGATGAAGAGGAAGATGAGTTGAGTGGAAGTGACACTCTCCTTTCTCCGCAGGCCAAACACACCTCCAGTTTCCCCTCACGTTTATTCCCATGTGAGTCGAGGAGGGAGGCCCTGCATGTGAGTGTGTCTCAGGAAGCATGCAAGAGGCCATACTTCAGACACACAAACACACACACTCACACACACTTTTTGCACACCTGTACATATAGAGATAATATTAAGCAATGACAAAAAAGAAAAAAATACTAGTGGTAACACTGATACACAAACAGGCACAATTGAGGAAAGTCCTTAACCTGTGAAAGTCAAGAGGGTTTGCTTAAAACATTTGGCATTTGCAATGATCTACACCTGTACTGGGGTTATTAGAGCAACCTTAGCACTACCGATATTATGTACAACCTATAGTAACAACAGGACCTTTGTCTAAAATCCATATTCTCTATAGTTTTGCTCTCTGTGATTAATAATTGCTCACACCTTCAGGCCTACCTACTGTAAACCACCAGTTACATCCTGTCAAACAATTTAGTATAATAGGCTTAATAGTAAAGTGTCCTCGCTGTGCATAGATACACCCAGTGCAAATTGAAATTTTTCTGACCAACAGTGTGAACAGGAATGAGTTTGTTGTGTCACGTGTATGTGTGTGTGTTAGACAGACCTGCTCTAGCACAGAGGTTCACTGGTGGGTACCTCCTGGAGTGTTATTGTCTGCCTGTCTGGGCCCATTACGGTGCCCTGAAATTCCTGTTAACCTCGCGCTATGTCGGAGAAGTCAAATCAGGGGTGAAGTATTTTGCTATTTATGGATGAAAACCAGGATACACGGGAGAGAAAATTGGCTTTTTACTTAATGATTAACTTCTCTCAAGCCTGGCCGGTTAACCAGCACTGACAGGGTCGACCACCACAGTCAAATTTCTTTTCCAGCTTTCTTACTTGTCTTCGCTATGTCCATTTTCTGAAATACCGAAAATACTAAACCACCTTTTAATCTCTACTAATAGAGTCGCTGAAGGACATGATGATATTTCACTTTGAAATAAGGGTTTATTTTACGCACCTGGCCCTGCTAGAGTCAATGTTATTGTTGAACAAAATCCGCTTACCTTATTTCCTGGATCCCTGTAGCTAGAGGATATTTTGGGAATTAACACTGAATTCTATTATGCTGCGCTGCACCTCGGGAAGCCACTGATAAAATGCTAATAGACGCAGATGAATAGGTGGTTTATGTACACGTATGCATATGGTAAGCAGAAATAAGCGTCTCTATTTACAGTGCGTGAATGTGTAGGTGAATGTTCCTGAAACTTTAGTTTGAGGTGGAAATCTTTTTCTCAAGCTCAGTCAAGCGAGGGCAGGTCTCAGATTAACGACTTTGGGGCAGTGTCGGTCCCCTTTCTCTTTCTCTCTCTTGTTCTCATTATTTTCACAAAGAAGGACACTCAAGGACAGTTGACTCTGGACCCTGGACCAAAGCTGATTCTTTTGGATTCACTTCAAGGGGATTTCAAGTTGTCATCACGTATTTGTGCAATGCATACTTCCGAGACTTAAATAAGTAAATAAGCGTGAGAAGGTTCTATACAAACAGCTAAGAATTTCTATGTCAAAACACAAGCTTGTGAGAACTGACAGCAACGGATATTTGTGAGTTGTTTTCAGCATATAGCCTACAATCTAGGCATTAGACATATCAAGCCATCCTAAATAATACCCAAAGTAATGCTCTTCATCCCTTCATAGTGAGCTAAAACAAAACTCTTAATTAGGCCTATAATTTTTTTATTAAGTATTATAGCTTCACATTTTGCCTTAACGCTAATTTAATTGGGAAACATCATTGCAATGTAGCCATTTTGCTATAAGAAAAAAAACCCCAAATAAAATTACAGTTTTTACTCAATGAACAATCAATAATATTTAAACAGCTGCTTTACAGAGGAGAAATAAATGAGAGGTAGGGAAACATCCAACATAAAGAAACATATAGAGATGGTGTCTGCAAAATCATATGTCTGTCTTATTAAGACATGTTCTCTTACAAAAACAATCTAAAAAGTATTCTATTCCGGTGTCATGGTATTTTTTTTAAATCTTGTGTTGCTGGAAACCATTAGCACTTGGTAACCTGAAGTACCTGTACATTTCTGGTTTTAGACATCATGGCAGTTTTATGTTTTTTTTATTGTCATCACAGCGCCAAGTGGCATATTAAACCTTATAACATAGGTTATAATAGCTAAGTGCTATATAGTTGCTTTATAGTGTGTGGTTTTGAGAATTCTATGTCTGCTTTGGCATTATTTAGTATGGGCTTTGGTTCGATTTGTTTATATTTGCTATGCTTTTTTCTAGTTTTGTTTTGTTTGTGTTTATGTTTGTTATTGTGGGAAACTTGTGTGTATAGCCCCAGTCCTCACAGACGTCCAGTGTTGCTGGGTCTGCGTATGAAGGCGTGTAGGGTGGGTGCTGCACTGGAGCCCACCAGAGGGCTACGGGGGTAGTCTGTCTGGGCACTACCCATCTCGTCCTCCTCCTCTTGTTGCTCAACACCCAGCTTTCGCTCCTCGTTCTCGCCTCCCACGCCTGCCTCCCTCTCCACGGGCGCGTTGCTGTCGCTCAGGCTGCGTCCCATCTCCACCCCGGAGTCCAGCCCACCCTCCAAGAAGGCCTCGTCCCCAGGCACTGGCTCCTTGAAGCGGTCCAGGTTGACCTGCACCTCATCTGGGGCCACACCTGGTGGGCAGTAGCCGCCACCACCACCCTGGGCTTCTCCTGGCGGGATCGGCGAACGGAGACGCAGCCGCTGCAGGGGCTGGTGCAGGCAGCGGAAGAGCTCGGCCAGGTCGCTGCGGAACTTGGCGCTGAGGCCCATGTAGATGAAGGGGTTGTAGAAGCTGGCTGACTTGGCGAAGAGGCTGGCCATGAGCCCGTTGAGCGGTGGCACGTTGTAGCCCAGTGCCGACCACATGGAGATGACTGCGTACGGAGACCACGCCAGCAGGAAGGCCGCACACAACAGCAGAGACACCTGCAGAGAGAGAGGGAGGGAGAGAAGAGAGAGAAGAACAAGAGGAGAGAGAGAGAGAGAGAAGTGTCAAAGACGGTTATCATGGCGGGAGGGGAGAGCAGATGAGAGGAGGAGAGAGAAAAGTAGCAGGAAAGACACCTGTGGAGAAGCACAAGTAGATGCAGTCATAGCGATGGGGGGATAGAAAAAGACGGGGGAGAAAGAGGAGGAGGACAAACAAAAGACCCGTGAAAAGAACCGGAAAATGAGAGGCTAGATAGGAGAGGAAAACCAGACAGGATAATAAACTTCCATTTTAGGTCAGCTCCGCTAGTGGGGTTTTATTCCGTCCTCATTATCATGGCCAAAGGGGCCAATGAATAGTTTTAATGTGGCTGCGTAGAGGTTTGTTTGTGTAACACTGTCCCATTACATTTGAATCCCATTACATTTGACATTTGAACAGGTCAAAGCAGATTTGGACCAAGGGGTTAACATTGGGGTTAGCCAGTCAGTATCTGCCATCTTTAAATTAGTGTCCCTCAACTAGTCACTTCCATTCATGTTTTTCACTCAGGTTGACCCAAATCTATTTGGATGGATGGATCAGACCACAATTTTCCCCATGTGAGGGCCATCCACAATGACACCATCATTTGTGGTCATCAGGTAGTCTGGCAATAAATGTCTTTCATAAGGCCGTTTTTTTTTAAGAGGACAAATGCCCCCCTTTTGGGAGAATATGAGGTACCTGTGTTAAGGCTCTCTCAATCTTCTTCTGCCTCTCGCTGACCTCCCCGCAGCTGCTCCTGTGGCTGGCGTTGACCATTCGCATGATGGACACATAGGTGAACACAATAACCGTGATGGGCAGGAAGAAGTTGAACACGAAGATCAGGATTACGTAGAGCCGGGAGGCCACAGAGAACCTGGCCTGGGCCCAGTCAATCTCACACGTGCCATACCTGCGTGCTGCAGTGTGAAACAGACAGATAACTACATCAACTCTAAGGAATATAAATTCATGGACATACTACAGTGATAAGCTATAACCAGCTAGAGTAATTAGACGTAACCAAGTGTTTTTGTGAACAAAAAAGAGTTTTTGTGAACTATGAAGAATAGAATGGCGCTGAGAGTTGGTTTATGAAGAGAGAGGATGTCTATTGGTAAGTTCACCTTTGTAGCTACCCCATCCCAGCAGTGGGGCTCCAGACCAGAAGATGGAGAGGAGCCAGATGATCCCAATTACAATAAAGATGTTTCGCCTGGTGATATGACGGGCTAGACCAAAAGAGAAACAGGAAGAGACGATTAGTGTCAGGGTTTATGTTCTCAGAGTCCCTTTCAAAAAAAAACAAACAAACAAGAGTTTTTGTTGTTTAAACCTTGTATAGGTAAGAAGCATGTGTTGAGACTGAACTGTACTAAACTATAAAAATCAGCATATTATATTTTTGAGGCAGCTTTAGAAGAGGCTATGAAAAAGAGGAAATCCATTCTCCATTTCGCATAACCCATCCCCTAAAGAGTTGGCTGAGCAGACCCCAACCCCCAGCTGTACCATACATTCCTTCTGTTCATGCACTTATTAAGTAGATGGGTTATGTGCTGCATTACTGTCTGATGAGCTGCTATAAGAAGGATCAGCTGATTTACAGAAAAAAAAAACAATTAAACAATTTGGGTTAGAAAAACTTAATGTCAAAGCCAGGGAAGGGCCCCAGACAAATCTAGCCTAGGTACCTAATATCCCCCTCTACACCATAATCCACCTCTGTGCTCAGAGAGCCTGTGAAGTCCGCTCATTACAGATCATGGCAGAATTGTAAAGCTAATTGCGAATTGTAAACCTAAAACTGAAATCTATCTGAGACTTGTTATATCTGTTAGAAAACTTAAGTCTGCTTCTTGCAGTGGATTTGTGCACTTTCACTAATTATTTCAACTGGACTGGCTGAACAGTCAAGATAATGAGTAGTAACGGACCAGTAGACTAGAGACAGGGACCAGTAGACTAGACAGGGACCAGTAGACTAGACAGGGGGTTATTCACATTATTCGGCTGGCTGCCTTTAAATCTAGTAAAAGAGTTTTCATGTCGACGGTTTGGAGTACAGGAGGCGTAAGTGGCATCTCGGGCAAAAATGAGTTTTACACATAATTTTAAAGGTCTTGATGAGCTGTATCAAATGGTGAAAAATATGAAAAAAATGTTAAAAGAGGCTGAGAGCAAAAAGGCGTAAGCAATGAAAACCTCCTGCAATGAAAAGTTTGTTTTAGCTCTACTGTAAAATTCTGAAAATGTCAGTTACGCCCCTTGTGCTCCAAACCCTCAACGTATGCTTGGTCTCACAGGAACCCACAGCAATATCCCAGGAGAGAGGGGGGGGGGGGGGGGGGGGGGACTCATAACCGCATGTGCCCCTGCTCGTGCACCTGCATGCGGCTTAGAAACCGCAGTGGGGAAGAAGAAGGGATTTGTTGGCAGGGGAGTGGACGGGCTTGCATACCATGGTGAGGCTGGCATCCTTTGATGTAGCGAACAACACTGATGGCCGTCAGTGTGTTGATGCTGATGAGGCCGAAGAGCAGGATTAGGAATCCATCCACCTGGCACACAGGAGGGCACATATGAAACAAGCACCTGAAATTAGGATGCTGCTTCTCTCTCTCTCTCTCTAACCTGACACACTAGGGTGCCCGTAGCCCTGAAGGCTGGGCGGCACGGTGACATCACCTCCCTCTCCCCCCCGGGCCTAAAAACAAGCACCTAAAGGTAGGATGCTGGTTCTCACTCTCTCTCTCTCTCTCTCTAACCTGCCACACTAGGGTGCCCGTAGTCCTGAAGGCTGGGCGGCACGGTGACATCACTATGACATCACCTCCCTCTGCCACCCGGGCCTGGTGCCAATGCAGCCAGAAAGATTAGGAGGTAAGGAGGACATGGTGTGACCCCTGGCAGAGCATGTAGCACAGTAGCACTGGTGAAAAGATTAGAAAACAAACACAAACAATGGCTGAGAGGGCATTATCTGCGTATTGTCTATGGTCGACTTAACTCATTTACATTTTCTAGGTTATGGCCTTTGTGTGTTTTTCTTTCTGAGATGATCAAAAGAGGGGGGGTATGTACTGTATGTGACATCTGTTTAAACTATACATTTTCTACTGGTTCATCTTAATGTTAAATGAGAAATCCAGTTTGAGTTCATCTATATCCCTATTGTTCAAGGCCACCAAGTGTTGTCTGTAGGAAAAAGAATGAGAAAATTCAAAGGGTAAGAAAGAGTACTGCCACTTTCTGTTTTATTTCACTATACTATTTATTTCACTTTCACTATGTTACCCAAATGTTCTTTTTTCCCCCCCTACAGACCTTGAACAATAGTAAGATGCCAATGGCGAACTACGCATCCTATAATGAATGGGTTTACCTGGCAAGTCCAGAAGGTCTGGATGAGATACCCATCATCCCTGAAGACATTGAAAACCTCTAGGATACCACGGGAGTATCCAAACATAGCAATGCCAGCATCAGATATGGCTAGGTTGAGAGTAAGAAAATCCTGAGCTTGAAGTGTGTGCAACTGCTTAGTCAACAGTAAAATCACCACCCCATTACCAAGCCAAGACAGCCACCCTGAAAAAAAGAAAATAATCACTCACATCAGTCAAGGAGAGTTATGTCAAAAGACATTCAGCTATTTTCTTTTGTCCTTCTCTGAAATTCACCATCGGGTTGTTTCTTCAGAGGCTTTGAAGTAAAGCTTCAAAGGGCAGGTAATGCTGCTCTCTCAAGCTTCCCCATCTCAATGACTATTCTGTATTACAGTTGAAACACTACGTAAACCTAGCAAACATGCCATACATACTTGCACATCCAAAAACAGACACCATCAACCCTAAACCCCATACTTCTTAAAACTTCAATTTGGCTTCCATCTAGGGAAGAAGACACGCACAGAACACACACAAACACATTGGAATTGGCCATTTACCCAGGACAAGTAGGTAGACTCCGATTGCCGTTTCTCCTTCATCCGACACGCGGTACATCGAGATGTTTGCCCTGAGGGTGTCTTGGAGGTCCATGTTCAAATCGATAAGTGTTTGAGCAAGGGTTTGCCGTTTTTTTCGAGTTCAGTTATGCAGTCATATTAGTCTCAGTCACCTTCCCATAACACTGCATTGGTCTCGCAACTAGACACAACAAATGACGAAGACTGAGTCTTGACTCTTTGGATCGTTTGCTGGAGGGGGAAGAGGCATTCTTGGCCTTAATCTATCCCATAAGGTAATGCCGTCTGGAGTGGCCATACAGATGCGACAGCAACGGTAGGCCTACATTAATCCGCTAATCCCGTCAAGGCACGAGGCCATCGGACAGCAGGGCCTTCCGAGTTGGTCGAGTGGGATGAGAAAGCACAAGTGAGCCACTTACTTGTCTCACCTGTCAGTCACGTCTTCAGACAGCATCGACTCGAGTCACACACTAATGGACTCTGAGTTAATCCCAGACAACGCCAACATGCACACACAGACCCAGTTTACAATATTGTCCTTTACCAAATTATATACTTCATTCTGTGAGCTGTTAGAGCCTAAGCATGTAACTCATCCATACAACCACTGGAACCCCAAAGTGGGGTTAAGCAGATGTTTAGTAAAAATCTTTAATGCACACTATTTCCAAGGAATGTGTAGTCAATCAGTTGGTTGTTTATAGAATGCATATTAGAACATACACAGATGCCAGTCAGTCAGGCATCAGACATGGCCGTTGGCCCCATCAGCGTCTCAAAGGTGATTGGCCCTGGGTAATTAGGTTAGAACATGACTATTCAGTACATAGAACAGGCAGAAGCTGTTTCTGAAATGCCATCATGCATACTAATTTTATCCCAAAATCATTAACTTCCCAGTAGTACATGCAGTATGTACAGAGAGTATGTTTTTCATATTTTAGGGCTTTCACACACAGTAAAAGACACAGTGGTTCATCTTTGCGTTTGAGTGTTGATCTTTATTTATTGTGAGAGTTTAGCATCGGAGTAAGACAAACATTATTATTATTACAGTATCGTAAACATTATAAAATACATGGAATATGAGAGAGAGAGAGAGAGAGTGAGGCGAGATAGAGATCTGTGTAGAGCTGATCACAGAGGCGTAGAGATCCTGATTGGACTGTTGAAAAGATGGAGGGGGGGGGGGGTCTGATCACAGTTTTCTGCTCATTTCTGTCCAAGCTGGGAGAGCTGAGAAAGCAATAAAGACCAGTCATAAAAACTCACTTAACATCTCACACAGACACGCATGCACGCACGCACGCACGCACGCACGCACACACACACACACACACACACACACACCAAAGCAAACGTAAGCCCGGATTCTGATATTGTCTGTGGAATTTATAGAGGCCATTTCATTAAAATCCTGATTAAGGGGGTTCTTGTATTATCCATTTTCAAATCGCACAAGATCACAGCATTTGCAGTCAACTTTTAGCTTAGATGGACAAGCCTGACTGTGGGGTGAACATTTTGTTCTTGCTTTGTTGGGACTCAAAACAAAAATGTTCAAGTTTTAGTCTAAAGACTTTGTGTCCCCAGTAGTAGGGCTTGGACATCTGGAGGGAGCGACGATAACAACGGCCTAAAACAACAAGCCAGTCTCTCTCTCTCTCTCTCTCTCTCTCTCACACACACACACACACACACACACACACACACAGTGGGATTCCTAAGCCAATTGTGTGTATTGAGGTCAGTTGAGATGGCCATACCTGTTTTAGGAATTGCCCGGCATTGAAGAGTTCACTGCATCCATAGAAGATTCGCTTGCCCTGTCTAGTCTGCAAACACAAACCCAAACAACACACATCAGCCATCTGATCTCATACCAGCTTATACAAACTATTAAGCAATGGAAACCTTTTGTTTTTTTAGGAGTGGACGACAAGCAGCAGCCGCCTACCTTTGTGTAGTCAACAAGATTTTGATACTCAATATAATTGCCACCGCCAACCACAAAGACAATAGCCTGGGAAAAAAACAAAATTACACTAGATTAGCATTAGTTAGCATTAGCATTAGAAGCACAAGTGTCAAATCAACAAAGTTGCATTATGTTCATGAGAATTTCACCACAGCAAGGTGCTTTAAGGAAAACCATCTGCTTTATCTCATTTTTTCAATCCTTATGTTGTGTGACAATAACCATATATTTTTTATGAGCATTTAAAGATGATTATATTATTATTTATTTTTTTACTAAACTGCTTTTCGTTACTCTGTATTTTTGAAGTTGAATCTAATCTAACCTAATGAAATAATTGAGGAGGAACTAAGCTTACTGCATTATTTGAAATAACAATGTCTAATGACACAAAATCTTTAAATGTTCTTAAGAACTTTCAATTATCAAGCAATTACATCAAAGCAGCTCAATTAGAACACATATGATATCAGTGCAATCAAGTGCTTGGGTCTGTTTCAGCTCTGACAGACGGGTATAATCCCTAGAGGTGTGACTGGGGTGAGGGGGTGGCAGGGCAGCTGGATGGTTTGATGTCCCACTGAGGCTCCTGTTAGGAGATTGCGGCCACCAGGAAACCTAATCCAGCTTTAGGCACAAACACAACTAAGGGCCATTGCCATGGGAATGGTGCTTAGAGCTACTGTACCTACGCTACGAGAGGGTTCCCACATCAACACTTGGTCTCTCTGTCTCCTTTGCTCTCTTTCATACACATCCTCACACACACACACACACACACACACACACACCTGACGTTAACTCACCTCCAGAAATGGGTTCTTGTTTCTTGGAATGGAACTGTGGTAATAGAAAGTAGAATTCAGTTACAGTACGATTATTACCCATTGGTAACACATTCTAACCACCATTTAAGCATTTTTGTTTAAAAAACAGATAAACATGGTGAGATAGTGAAGATGTGTAACTGGCTTGGTATTACAGTACAGTACTGGCAGTGTGTGTGTGTGTGTGCCTTGTGCAAGCCTCACACTGCAAGCTCCTACCTCTCACTGCCTCTCAGCATCTTGGGGTCAAAGTAGCGGTAGTCATCCGTCTCCTGGGAAACACAAAGCGGGAGAGGTGAGGAGTGGAGCGTACGGTGAAATACGCATGAAGAGAAATGACTGACCCAGATTCCAGAGGTTTTCATGTGGCTCCATAGCATCTGTCCAACATCGCCTCATCTGTCTGCATTAGAAAGCTAGCACTTGGTCCCAACTCTCTGTACCTTTCTCTTTATCAAACACAGGCCCTGATCTGACTGGCCCCAAGATTTCATCATGTACATCCTCATCTCAAGCTTCATGGCCACGTCTATGTGTGTGATACATGTGTGTGTGTGTCCATTTATGACGATGAGCAGCGAGCAGATAGGTGATGAAACACACATGCACAGCTCTGTCTTCAAGGAGTCTCCCTTCCGTGTTCTGGGAGCCAAGTTTTGGACCGACCTGCGTAGACATGTTTCATGGGGTGTGGATCCTTGGAGTCGTTGAAGGGTTAGACTATAG
>JAGFZM010000730.1:0-15731 GCA_017657215.1 Limnothrissa miodon
TCAAACACTTGTCACCAGTGGGGCTGCAAAAAAAAGACAAAAAACGAGACAAAAAGAGTGAGAAAAGTAGCGTTGATTTGTAGCCATGTGACAGGGGAAGTGATGTCACAAAGTGAAGCCCACGGCTTCCAGCCGCCGCTGACATTCTGACTGCGATTCCAAACACACGTCCAACTTCAACTCCTCTCAGCTAGCAGCTGGGCACACAGCTTTAAGCTGACCTCAGCAGCACATGACTGCAATGGAGACATGCAGCAAGGAAAGCATTCAGTAAGGTATGCACTGCCTGTTAAATGCTAAGACACCCCAAACAAATCCAGATAAATAGCCAGTGACACTGAAATTATTTTATTTTACTTTGTTTATAACATTAGCACAGCATAAAGTAAATGAAATATATGAAAATCCTCAAATTCAAGTCTGAATTGTGTGTGAGGTTTGGTGAAACCTATTCTGTCAACTATGCATTAGCTAAATATTTCTCTAGAGGGGTGGTGGTAGGGTAGCAGTTAAGGAACTTGGCTAGCATGGTGGGTTCAAATCTCAACTGCCATTTGATCAAGTTGCTCTAGGGGAGACTAGCAAAACTGATAGCAATGATAGCAAAACTGCAACAGGATGAGTAATGAGTTTTCCCTTGTCCCTGTTACTCATTGGTGTTCTTTACTGTAAAGCGCTATGACACATGACTTGAATAATACGCTGTACAAATTTAATAGTTGACAAAATATAACTGGCTTTGCAAAATGAGAGGCATCTGCTAAATGCATAAATGTAATGTGGAGTATTCTAATGTTCCTGAAACCAAGCAGCTAGCAGCAAGCCAATCACAGTGTGCATGTGTGACCCCAGGTGACCCCTAAGACACAGGTGATGTTTCCATGGTTTCCTACCCAGTGTATTAATAGCTTTCTCCACACACTCACAACTCATCGCTGAGATTGTACCAGACACACACACTCCATAGACTGTATATAAACTCACTCACTCTACAAGTAGTGTTTATACTGGTTTGTGCTTGAACACATTGTATTGTCCTAGACACACACACACACATGCACACACACAAACATGTGCATTTGTGCACAGACACACACACTCCATAGACTGTATATAAAAGGTACACTTACACTCACTCACTGTACAGATAGTGTACTGTTGTGTGTTTGAACACATTGTTCCAGACACACACACACACACACATATACGTATGCTCACTCACTCGCTCTACAGGTAGTGTTCAGACTGGTGTGTCTGGCATGTGATTGGTTTCACAGAAGGCCTGACACACACACGCACATGTGTATTTGCACACACACACACACACATACACACACTCACTCAAACTCACTGACTCTACAGGTGGTGTTCAGACTGGTGTGTCTGGTTTGTGCTTGTTTTCACAGAGGGGCTGGAGCTGGCCAGTGTTATGGCTGGTGTGTGTGTGTGTGTGTGTGTGTGTGTGTGTGTGTGTGTGTGTCCTCCTCTCAGAGGGCACGCGGGCATTGGAGGGCACACGGGCCCCAGGCTGGTGTGGATGGCACGGCCAGCTGGGAGAGCCATCTCTGCCTCGCACGGACACACACACACACACACACACACACACATTTACACACACTCACACTCGCACACACACATGCATACACACACACACATTTACACACACTCACACTCGCACACACACATGCATACACACACAACACAGCGCTCCATTGCACTGAGGACCCTTGTCATTGCATGAGTTTCTCTCTCTTTATCTTTCTCTCTCTCACACACACATGCGCATTTTTTCTCTCTCCCTCTTTTTTACACACACACACACACAATTTCTCTCTCTCTCTCAAAAACACACATTCTCTCTTTCTCACACACACACCACACGCACACACACACACACACACACAAGGGATTGCATTCGTTTTCCACTCTCTGCTTTGCTCTTTCCCTCACGCAGTCACACTTACACTCCAAAATACCAGTGTGACCTCCTCCCTAATAATGCCACCCTTTTTCAATATGCTCAGACACAAGGAACATTCACATGTCTCTAACAGTGTGTGTGTGTGTGTGTGTGTGTGTTTAAATGTGTGTGTGTGTGTGTGTCTGGATACTGCATGTTTGCTGGCACATGTCTGGAACCAGTAAGACCCTGTCCTCGAGGTTAACTCCTCTCTCTGTGAACACCGTGTGTGTGTGTGTGTGTGTGTGTGTGTGTGTGTGTCTGTGAACATCATGTTGACATATGGATGGAGGAAAAGCGCTTTCGGATCTCCATTCATTCCCTCGGTGTCTCAGCCAGACAACTGGAGCAGCACAATACAATCCCCCCATTCATGCTGCTGCCTCTCGATCTGCCCAGCAGTCAGAGGCAAGGGTGTAGCTTATGGGGGGGGGACGAAGGGGACATGTCCCCACCACTTTTATGAAATCTTAAAATTCCACTGACACAAATATCCAATAAATTTGATTGCAAACACACACACGCAGATGTGCTTCTATCCAAAGTCCATCAATGTATATATACGTAACTCTTTCAAGCATGGAATATTAAAGAGCTGAGATTGATTTTTTTTTTCAAGGAGATGCTAGTGCTAGTGTAGCTTCTGTTAGCGCACAGAGTGGTTAGCAATAAACATCAGCACATCAGGCCTCTGACGTAGCCAATAAGATATAAACAGCAAGGTTTCACACATGTGGTTGGGACACACACACACACACACATGCATGTACACAAACAAATACACATGCACACACACAAACACGGACACATGCGCGCGCATATACACACAGATGTATGGGATGTGTTTCCACAAAAATGGTCATACACAAAACAGAAAAACATACACTAGGCACTGACATTGACTCACACACACACAATTTTATTTTTTATCCGATTCAGTTTTCTGCAGGAAAAATCTGTGTACATCATCTACATCTATATCTACATATGAAACACACACACACATACAGACACATATACACACACACACACACACCATCTGATATCTGATTATTTAGCATTCAACCACTGATAATCTCTGGAATTATAAAGACTGAGTTGCAATAAACACAAACACAGAAAAAAAACACAGGCCTTTTACACAAATGAACAATGTGTGTGTGTGTGTGTGTGTGTGATTCCCTATAATAACAGCTTAAAGTATTGCCATGAAGTAAATTCATAAGCCATCTTAAACCATTTGATACATGCAAACACATGACAGTGCGCATGCACACAAACATGCACACACACACACTCACACACACACACTCAGAGAGAGAGAGATGCTCTCTAAATTTCTTTCTCTCCCTGTCACATATACACACTTACCCACACCACCGAGGGGCATATTGTTGTATAACCAAATTCCACTAACACAAATATCCAATCAATTTGATTGCAAACACACACACATGCATGCTGCAGATGTGCTTCTATCCAAAGTCCATCAATATCCAACATCTGTGTGTTATCAGTGTGCATGTAGGCCTAGCAAAATTATAAGGAGGTGTAGTGTAGCCTCTTTTGACATTTTAAATAGATTATAGACTATGTACAGTAAGTGTAAGGTTCGTCTAGACTCACTTAGGCTATTCGTGTTCAGTTGATTAGACAAAACAGCAGCCTATGGCCATGGTGGTAGCAGTGGGCTCCTCATATCCTGTAGGCTACCTGAGAAGGTGAGTGGAGACCACCTTTGGTAGATTCACTGACATGTGCGTGGACACGTGTGATGATTAACGCCAAGCGATCCCACTTGGAAAGAATGCCGACTAAATTCACAACCCGTCTCACCCGACAACGACAGCCATTTTTAGATTTGTAATTGACTTTCATATTCAATTTCATCTCCCAAGACGTAACGCGAAACGCGGCTACTTCGAGTACACTTCCCTTCTCGGAGCGTAAACAGACGCACCAAACTGACAACATGACAGAAACAAGTCCACAAAATGCAGAAAGCTACACGTCCTTCAGTACTGCAATTTAATTACAGCCTCACAGTCTACTGTGTGGTCTTGCTGAATCGTGGCCGACTACACCATCGGTTGACGTCCAGTGAAAAGTAGCCCATTGTAGGAAAATGTAACCTCGAGCTTGATTATCAGGTTGTGGAAAGGATACAAGCGCACCACAAACAAGACTGTGGGCTCCAAACACAACTGGACAAAAATCTATTCGATCCCAAACATACGGGCCATAAAAAGCATGACTGTACGAGTCAACTGGCATTAGGCTTTTCACTGAAGTCGACATTGCTTTCATAGAAATTGCAACATGCTGAAACAGTGAACCCTTACACATTATTATTGTCAATGAAAATATAAAAATAACTAGGCAAACTTACCGTGGAAACAGGAGTTCTTGCTGCGCTATGCGAGCACTATCCTCCCAGATCATTCTTTCATCGCGTCCAGGATAACATGCGTTTTTTTGTTTTGGAGAATACACCTTCTATGCTATACAGCGCAGCACCAGACTACAATAGCGAGACGCTCCACCACCACAATCCAGATCAGACCACCGCCAATCGCGCATCGGGACTCCAGCCAGTAGGCTACAACCAGCTGCGGATGTTGCTACTGTAAGCAGAAAAGCGCTCGCTTCTGAGCAAGCGCAGCACCAAGGCGGCAGATACGTGTCTCTCCGAAATATGTCACACTTTCCTCACAGAAAAACATCAAGCCTGTACGAGAGCACCCCGTGGTCTAAAAGTAAACGAATTAGTCGTTGTTAACCAAATTGCAAATACGAATGACTTCCAGTACGTCGATGCTTTGTTGGGTACAGTAGCCTATGTTTATTAGCTCAGAGCAAAGCAGGCTGTGTATGTAGGCCTAATCCAATGTTTTTACATATACACACGGATAATTAGGGATGTAGGAACCAGGCCAAGGAAAGCGCTTCTTTATGCAACAAAATCAGTTCTCGCTTTTCAGACTGTCCCTGGTAGCCTGCTGAAGGTTTGTTTGGCTCAAATCATTTTTAGTATAGAACGCCCTCTACAGGTAAAGCGCGCCAAACAGGCTACAAATCATTATGGTAGCCTACAATCAGGCAACATTACAAAGGTTAATAACAAAACTACCATTATTGTTTTGCTTTATATTATCTGTATAGCGTGGAAATATTTCAGCAGGCTACGACCTAATTTTTCTAGTATGCCCTGTGTAGTATAGTATGTCTATATATTGTTTGTATTATATGTGGCATTTCAAAATGCGACAAATTAAACGAATACATATATAGCCTAAAAAGAAGTAATCATAAATGTTGCAATACGATAACCCTGACATAGACACAGACAAAGAAACATGATACGTGTGTAGGCCCCAACCACTGTTGCCAAATCTCCAGCGTCTGTAGTGGTTTTATGTGCTCTTGCATTACTGTAAGCACTGTGTGTACAGCGGACAGCCAAAGAATGGACGAATAAACATATTTTTATAGTTTGGGTGTTAAGGGTAATGACCTAAAGCTTAACCGAGGAGTAACACCTGGTATGTGTATCGTTGTAAAGTTTTTATTACAGTCTAGTAATGAAAACGTATTCAAAGTAAGATTAGTTAGTCCTGTTAAAATACTTCCAATTAGTGAGTCATGTTGGACTACTTCATGTTTTTGTAATCTAGAGAAAGGTGGCATCGGTATAGGATGTTTTGTTATCTATATGGATTAGGTATGGATGTGCTGATACCTTTTCGACGCTAGATGGCAGTAGAGCAGTAGCCTAGTTTGGATGATTTCCTCCAGATGCTACACATCTTGCCGAGGCCCTGTTTTGTTGTGTGTTTTCCCTGTCTTTCTGTTGACGATGCGTGCTTCGCACTCACAGAAGTTTTTCCAAGTGCTCGCACTCCTCTCTGAGTCGGTTCTCGGCGGGCCAAGCATTTTTTATACCACATATCCGAAGGAATGACTCACTCTAATGATGGTGTCATTGGTTCCAATGTCTGCATCCTATTAACTGATGAAAAATCAGACGGATAAGAAATTCATATTTGTTTCCACCGGGGACTAGTTGGGAGTGTTAACTTCATCCCCTAGTCCATCGCTCCTCTGATCTCGCCTCCTCTCCTCCCGGCGCGCGGGGTTCGGCCCGTGCAGGTGTGTACTGCTACTCGCGCTTATGTAAGCCTGTTTTTCTGGGGGGATGTTCTGTCTCCAGCTGAACGGGGCGCAGCACGGAGCGGAGCGGAGCGGAGCAAGAGCGCGATCAGGAGCGAAAACACGCCGGTGAGAATGTGGCGGCTACGCCTCTCCCTTTGTTCTACTGCCCGCGTAGACACAGGCACGGGCGCACACACACAGGCCCACGGGTGAGGGAACCGCGCACAAAAGAAGAAATGAACGCAGGGCAGGTATGGGTATTGTGCAAACTAGATTACATAACGCCACAAAATTCCTTCAAGGCACAAGCCCATGACAGAGTAACCTTTTATGATAATAAAGAAGCACCAATTTGTGTTTGGTCACCTGTGGACTGAGGTTAATTATCTATTTAGTACTTTCAAAGCTTAGCCTTTCAAATGGGTAGCAAGTAACTATGGTTTTAGAAACGCATCAAAAGAATGCTCACATACCGGACGAGAAAACTGCACTGTGCACGATAAAAACGCACGCAAACACACTCACAGTAAAAGCTAGTCTTCTGGAAGTAGTGGTGCCAAATGCCCCACCCCAGTATCTGCTACCAGACAAACATCACTCGCCCCGCTCTGACAATACCCCTGTTAGTGACATTTTTCATTTGTAATTCAGTTTCACATTTAGCAAATATTATTATTTAGATTAATATTTAAAGGTGCTCTAAGCGATGTGACACGTTTTTAGGACTAAAACATGTGTTGTTACAAACAGCAAACATCTCCTCATAATCTGCTAGCTGCCTGTCCCCTGAACACACTGTAAAAAAACGCGGTCTCTGTAGACAGCCCTGGCTCCACAAACGGCAACAAAACACAGTGGGCAAACCTAGCATAACAAACGAAAACGAAACATAACAGTGTTCCAGCCAATAAACGACAAGGTTCACAAGTCTTTCGGGAGGCATGGGAGGGAGGGGGAGGAGTGAGCTATAACTTAAAACGCTTGAACCCTCTCTGGAGCTATCCTCCGTTTTGTTTGACAATACTTCGAACGTCAACAAGAAGTGACATGAAACGGCATTGCTTAGAACGCCTTTAATAGTTTATTACTGTAGTATGATTATTATTATATCATGACTTTATTTAGTTATGTACATATTTAAGTTAAGTCACTTTCTCTACATATATTGGACATTACATTTCTAGCTAGCTACAGTGATGCGCACGGTCAGGAGAGCCAGAGGCCGCTGCGTCTCCATACGCCGCCTGCAATGACATTCACCCAATCACACACCCATTCACACACCAGTGGAGGGGATTACCATGAAAGGCTTGGTACCATGAACTAGCCTGGCTTGCGCAACAAAGCTCATAGGAGCTTAGTCTGGCCATCCTACAACGTCTTCTGGGAGGCGGGCTTAACCTGCGTCCATCAGATGCCTCTGTATACTACTTGACGAATCTACAACCTATCAGACCACTCATTCCGATGACGTATGCGTAAGCTTGTTACTCATTGGTGCCCACAGATTTGGGAAAAATAATTCCTCTAAATCGGCACGATGGCCATACTGACTTGCTCGCAAAATTGAATGTAGCATCACAGGAAGTATGGACGGGTCCAGGCTAGCATTGAGCCACTAGGTGGAGCTGTTGTCCACGCAAAGTCAAGTAAAAACGGTGTGTTGTTTGTATTCAGTATTCATTAAAAGACGGAGCGTACACACTGTTTTCTACCGTCGTTAACATTAAACACGCGTAGACTCGTTCTTCCGTAATAGAGTGGTTAAGAAAATGATGAATACACGAAGAAACAATTACTGATGAATCTAAGGGAACATTAGCCACTACAACCCCCTTTTACATGTTCAGGTGCATCTCTTGACTTTGTCTCTCTACATAATGATCAAACTGCTGGCACTTTCAGACTGGTTTATTATGGCTTTCTATTGGAAACCACAGGCCTAAGGAGAGATTAATTAGGCCAGTGAACGTCAGATGTATAGAGATGGACAGTTGCTGAAGTGAATGAGAAGAATAGGTGTGTATGTATATCTATACCACTATAGTTGTTGGGACATGTTTTCTGTTGTACCTGTGCACTTGTTTTGTCTGTCCTGTCTAGTGTGTCTACTGTATCTCTGGTTAGAATAGAGGTTAAAATATATTAACCATTATTCAAATATTTCTGTCTTTAATATAAAATATTTTTATATTAAAATATTTCAGTATAAAAATATTTTCTGTTAGAACAAGGTTTGTGTTGTTTCTATGCACTTTTATGGTTTGTTCTGTTCTGTATTGTCTGTTTAATGTACGCAAGGGACAGTGGGGAACGTAATTTCGTATCCTTTGTATGGCTAGTACATGTAAAACAAATTGACAATAAAACTGACTTTGACATCTCTGGTGGCTGCTGTCACGACTTGAGCTAAAAGAACCCTATTCAGTTCAACAATACTGGGTGTATTTAATATTTGTTAAAGAGGGTTGAGCAGGATAATGTTGCCTTTTGTAACCCAATCAACTTGGGGGAAGGGGGAGGGGTTGACCCAGTCGGACCCAGTCAGAAAAGGGAGGATAGGCCAACGCTACTTTTGCGTCATCGAAGGTTAATGCCCCTTTTTAGCCAACAAGGGGTAACAAGCCAACAAGGTTGCTAACTTGTTCTTCTTTAGTGGAAATGGTACACGCTCCCTTTGCCATGTGTGGTATTTAAAGAAGATATATGACAGTGGATTAAAAAAATGTCCCTTTGAAATATCAGAAAACTGGATTAATGACCCCACGCAATGGCCAAATATCGACTACTTACTATCTCTTAGGAAGTCTATGAAACGGCTAGCTATCTACAAGCCTAGATGTCACATCTTGGTTGTTAACTGAGTTGAAACAAGGTGTCTTTGGAAATGGTAGTTTAGGGTTTACATGGATTTGGCTGGTATACTAGTGTCAAGTGATTTGATTAGGTTTTGTAGGGCAGAATAGTACTTCTAATGGGTCGAAATATAATAGTGTTAATCTTAACGCTTTGACTGCCGCGCTGTTTTCGGAAGCTTCGTCCCAGACTGCCAGCATTTGTTTGTAATGTTACATCGTAGTTGTTGTCAGTCAACGCATGGGAATAAAAAAAAGGTAACTTTACGTTGTTGGCAGTCAAAATGTCAGCACCAGCCAGAAATGATGAACAAAGATATGTCTGTTGGTGTCTAACAGGTCTGCCCTAGCTAGCCGTTTCACAGACTTTCTAACTAATCCAGCTACAACAAAAAATATGTCAATTACGTTAATCAAGCGAAACATGATTTTATCAAGTGAACTACCTTCTTTAGTACCTCGTTATTAATATTTTTCTCCCGTGTGTGTGAATATTTTCAACAGGTGAAAATTTCAATCTGCAAGTTCACACATTTTTTTCACGTACTCGTGTCTGCAAACTCGTGACTGCAAATTTAACACACACGTATATGAAAATAGGCATTTACAAGTTCAAATGTTTGTTCTACGCATTCTCACATTATAATATACAAGTCCTCAGATCAAATATACACGCTCGTCCATTTTGGAACATATCTACCTTCATATTTTATCCCTTATAATTATAAAATGTGTGTATGCAAGCATGAATGAGTGAGCGTGTACAATTATGCATAAATACGTAGGTTATTTATGTGTGTGTGCATCATGTGTGTACGTCATCTTGTAAATGTGCCTGCCATCACACTTGAACGTAAACACTAGCATGGCCCCAAGAGCGGCGGATGTTTGGAGGGCCTTTTGAATGGAGAGGGTGCAGCTGTGCTATATTTGGGCAGGCACAGAACAGGCCCTGGGCAGTGTGATATGAGGAGTGCGCTAGAGTTGTGCCAAACCTGACAACAATGCTGAGCCTCGTCCAAGCACAACAGCGGGACAGGAAGAGGAGCGATGGATGCAGATAAGGTCAGGAGCTGTTGGCAAATACGCAGGTAACCACGGCGCCAAGGGCGGCCATTTCACGCCTGACAGGTAGAATTTCAGGGAACATTCTGGAGTGTTCTGGAGCCTTCTGGAGTGTTTTCAGTCGTCTGGTGATAAACAGACTGTGGGAATCTCAAGCATGTGCTGATAAAAACTAAGGAAGCATTTGAAGTTACTCCATGCAAGTGAGCCTCACATTCAGAACTGACAGGTAGGGAAGATGCCTATAGAAGACTGCAATTCTTTATTTTCAATTTCCTTAATCTCACGTTTTTCAAAATCAACTCGCATCACACATTTCCAAACTAAGAAAGATCACCCTTTGGAGAAATTGCAGTGCTACACAGCAAGAGGGCAAACTTGCATGGCTGACATCAGCCTTAGAATGATTGAAAAAAACTATTTGGTTTTAGTTTCTTAGATTTTTTGTTCACCATTGGAAGCATTCCAGCTAAATTCCTTTTTCATATTTGCATAAAGGGGATTGTTTGGAAATGTAACAATTATGGTGAGATACTTTATACACTTTATATATGTACTGACAGAATATTTGTATATTTATTTATATTTTATTGCACAGACAATACGGGGGTGCAGAACAACTTTGTATATGCAAAAAGCATAATTTGTTTTAGAGTGGGGGGAAATTTGACAAGATATAATTTACCGGATTACTCGAGAAACACTGATGATAGAGAAATGCTATAAAGCAATGGAATCGCCAATTCCCTACACTTATTGTTCTCTTTCAGATCAATGAGAGGGGATACACACAATTTGAGCTTTCCAATGATATTTCTTTCATAATGAAAAAATGGCCTCCCCTATAGAAACTCTACACTAATTCCACCAAGCGTAGCAAATGTGTTTTGCCAAGTCAGCATCACTAAAAAGCTCTGACCAAAACTTCCTCTAAGGGTAGTTTATTACATGCTGGTGGTCAGAGTTTATCTGGAGTTTAAAATCACTGGTGCAACAGACTTGCATGTAATCTACCTTTAAGTAGGATATGAAACCTGAGTTTACCCATATAACCAGAGGTTAGTATAAACTAAATATAAACTAGCTTTGAATTTTGTAGAATTTGTACAATTTTGTAGTGAGCTAGATTTTTACATATTGTAGAGTTTTGTTTTGTTTTTGGTAAATATTTTATGAAAATAGTATCATTAGTCCTTCCATACACGGCTCTGTTGATAATTTGTGACAAGTGTAATAATCCCTGGACCTTTTGCTTTCTAAATATTGATTGTGTCTGCAGCTTGGGAAGTAAGTCTGGAGCTGCTTACTACCTCCCTGCTTCGCTGGCCTGATGGAAACCATTGGCCTGTGTAAGCATATGGTGTTTCAGCTGCTTTCGAGGATTCCCCCCCTCCCTCCTTCTCTCTTTCATTCTCCCTCTTCGTTCAGAGGTGGTGAAATGGAGCATGGTTGTTTACACGGTTCCCGTAGAAACTGTTTATCCCAATCTGATTTGGACTGCACGGATTTCTGCAGTTCCACACATTACGTGAATCGCCCTCATTTATCCTTTTCAGTGTTCCCTCTGAAATTTTTTCTTTTTTCTCTTTTTTTTTGGCGTTTCTGATGGCTGAAAAGCTTCACATCTCTCTGTTATGGTCTGAGGAAACCTCCTCTCCGTCTGACGCCAGAGTCTGTCTTTGGGAAAGAGATGCATCTGTTTAGGAATACATTTTGAGGAATAGCAGGTGGAATGGTTGTTATGAAAAAAAGCCTGAAATTTGACATCTATTACAAGCTGGGCAACTTTCAACACAATCCCCGAGCAGGGAAGCCTTCACCAAAGTCCTGTCAAGAAAAGGTCAAACCCCAGCCGCCAGTAAACACGGAAAAGATCCAGCAGACGGTTGATAGGGATATGGCTTACAGTCAACAACCCTATCAGTCCAGTGCAGTACGTCATGGCTCTAATTACAGTAAGAAAATGTCCAGACTCAGGTTCATGAAGTCAGAGTGCGCCAGTAGTACGCCAAACACTCCATGTTCAATTGCTCATGACTGGCTGGACAGAATGAAGTCTTGGTAATAGCCGAACAGTTGAAAGGATGGAGTCAAGCCTTGTTAGTAGCTGACTTTAGCTGTCTGAACACATTATAGAGATAGATGGTGCAACGATAGTCATGAATGTGCTTACTAAAGGTTTGAGACCTGCTCAGCGCCACATGCTGAGGTGTTAGTGTGGGTGAAGAAGTGCTTTCAAGCAGTAGTCTCTAATTCAGTGGATGGCCAAGTTGTCCTGGTTGGTTGCCTGCAGAACAAAACCTGTCAGCTACAGCAGAGAATGTTGCTGTATAGGACAATATATTTTAATTCCTGTTTGGGAGAAGGAAAATATATAAATAAACTATAAGTGAACTACAGTATACAGTAACTATATAAATAATCTATACTGTATATGCGACATAAATAAACTTGCCTTACAACTGTTTCTCCTTGAACTCTCTCTCTCTCCTCATGTCTTGTGTAAAGATGGGAAAGAGACTCCCTCTTCTCATTGGACGAGGAGCTACAATAGCAAACATGTTCCATTTTCATTGGATGTGGCCAGCTGTGCACTGCTCTGATTGGCTGAGTCACCATGTTGTCTTCCCCTCTGAATTAGAAAGCAGGGAACAAGGACTGTGCTGATTGGATGAATGCACACAATAATCCCTCTCATATAAGACAAAACAAAGAGTCAAGTCAGAGCATGGAAGGAATTGCCCTTCTTTTTGCCCCTCTGTTGTTGTTTTTCACCCTCAGCAGCTTTTGCCATCATTTCCCACAATTCCAAAGGTCAGGAGTGCGCTGCACAAAAACAGCCGGCCCGTTCACAGTGTCTGAAAGCATCTTCGAAGTCAAATGGAAACCTCTTTCGCGCTCTCTCTCTCTCTCTCTCTCTCTCTCTCGCTCCCAGCTAATAGCTCCTTCCAGTAAATGGGCCACAATAGCATTCTGTGAAGTGTCATGGCAGCCGTGGAGTTGCCTGCGTCATGGGCTCACTCCACCCTGGCCATCTAAACAGCGGAGTGGGAACAGTGATCGGTCCTCCTGACAAGGCCACTTTTTGGTTGGGGCGTTTCCACGGCAACTCTGTATGCTTTGGTTTCGTAATTTCACAAGGCTTTTCCGTCTACAAACGATTGGGGGCTTGTCGGGGGGGAACAGGCAAGGAGGAAAAAGAGGAAACTAGTGTTTTGAGCCGAAACATGTTCTTTTCCATGACCTATGGGAGCCCACCCTTCCATAGCCGGTCCCCAGATCACCCAGTTTCAGGTGGTGTTGGAAGTGTGTGTGCAATTGGGTCTGGGTCAGGGAGGACGAACAACAATCCCTCCATAGAAACCTTGTGCCTTGTTTGGGAAAAAATAAGATTGGGGTCCTGCTTACCTCACAGTGAATGCACGGACGGACACACACACACACACACACACACACACACAAGCACACACACAAACAACCCTGCGGTTTAGGCAACTCCCTCACTCCGGATCCCCGAGGAGGTAGAATGGGGGGGTACGGGGGGGAAAGAGACGGGGTTCACGAGCCCATAAAAAGGGTTCCCCAGGTCTCCAGGTGATTATGACATTAGCCTCGCGCGCTAACACAGCACAGTAAGCACTGAGGAATGTCTCTCACCTTTTTTTTTACAGGGCAAGAGGGCTTCTGCTTATGGCCTGTAATTATCTATGAGTGATGAATCAGAGGTAGATGGAAACACAAGTACTCGTGATATGTTCCTTTTTCTGAAGGGTGTTGTTCACAAAAACTCCCAAAAGGCCTTTGTTTTTGCCCAGGATTGAGCAGAGCTGTGACGCAGTGGACAGGAGAGAGTTTTTTTTCTCTCTCTCCTTTTTTTTTGCTTGCCTTGGAGTTTATGAGTACACTGCCCAGCCTAGACTGTTCGGGTAATACTCAGAAGTCTTGTTCAATTGGTTCCTTAGATTAATTCAATGTTATGGTAAGCTGTGGGGTTTCTGAAGTGATTCTCATAATTATATAATTCTGAGAAGAAAAAGGGGAAGAACCGCGGCTGACCAAGTAACACGGCAGCCTCTGAAGTCATAGGAGGGAGTTTAGGAGATATTACGAGATAAAACGATTTATTATTTGAGTCTACCACAAATTCAGGGAATAGACACTGTTTTTCTTAGACTCAGCAGGCTCAGAGAAACCTTTAGCCATGTGTGTGAGTGAGTGTGTGTGAGTATGTGCTTGTGGGTGCGCCCTGCGGCCAATAGACTGGAATGTCTTGTAGTCAAGATGCGGTCAAAGCGTACGTCTAACCTCCCAGCTGAGTGTGGTGTGGGCTGGGTTGGATTCGGACTCTGAATGGGCACTGTGGCAGACACACACATGGATGTTGATAGATGCCTGTGTATATTGTCTGTTGTCTAGATAGATAGATAGATAGATAGATAGATACTTTATTGATCCCCAAGGGGGAAATTCAAGATGGTGGAATCACCTTGGCTGCCATTCATACGGCGCCATTAAAAAAGAGATAAGGAAACTATTGTGTTGATGTCCATCATGTGTCCATAGTACTTCATCCACTGTATGTATGATGGATGTCCTTGTTGCTTGTCTACAGAGCAAAACACCTACCAGATTTAAATTCATTGTATATGCAAGTATACTTGGCCAATGACACTGATTCTGATTGTGATTCTGATTCTGTATCCATGAGTAACCAGATCAGCTGCTGATGTCTGTGTGTGCAATATCTTAAACCAGTTACAGTATATTTCTTGATGCTAGCTGTTTGTCCTTCCCCTCACGTCCAGTTGCCCACTCATTCGTCTGACAACAGCCCTCAGAAGCAGTATTTTGGAAGTCATGAAACCAAGAAGCCTGTGATGACCAAGGCAAATCTTTGAGTACTTCCACAGTACATAAGCTGTGAGATGTTATAAGGACTTCCCAAGGCCTGGCTGTCTGTGGACTTAAAGCCCACTGCTCTACCCCACATAAAACTGCTTTTTTGGGGAAAGTTGGGGGTTTTGGGGAGGTGGGGGTAGTTTGATCACCCCTCCTCAAGCACTTGCCCGACGCCCTTGAACCGGTTCTCAGTGGTGGTGGAAGTGTTTCCCACACACATTGGCCAAATGGCACACACCACAAAGTTGAGTGTGTGTGTGTGTGTGGTGGTGGTGGTGGGGTAGGGCATTGTGGGGCACAGACAGAGTTAGGAGAGGGTAGGGGGATGGAAGGCAGGGGGGATAAACCCCTAAATAACAGGGTCTCAATCTTGACGTTCACACGAGGGATGCTGTCTTTATTGCGTTGGGAGGTTATTAAACCAAACACAGAGAGCCTCCGTGACAGGGAAACAGGCACAGTCACAGAGCGAGCTCCCAGAGCCCCTGAGATATGTGGAGTTGGCAGCACCCTTGTCTCATCCTGGCCACCCCGAGGCCAGGACCACTTTGATGCAAAGCCGCACCTTATTGCCCCTCATCCCCTGGGTCCTTACAGTGTGTGTGTGTGTGTGTGTGGGTGGGTGGGTATGGGTGTGTGCATGTCTCGCCTCACCTTACCTTGCTCCCACACACACACATATACGCTCTCACAGAATGATATATGTTCCCACTGCTCCGGCTTTCTGAGAAAGCTGTCTGGTTTCCAGGAAGCAGCTCGAGGCAGCAGCTCTGCTTTGTCAAAAGTAGCCAGGCCACATG
>JAGFZM010000731.1:0-13044 GCA_017657215.1 Limnothrissa miodon
GTGCATCTGGTGAATCGTCAGGGGCGAGAAGCAACCTTCCATATCCACCACCAGCTCTTCCTGAAGTGAAGCGAGAAGAAAAGCCATGTTCATTGCTCGCACAGCCTGTGCGGAGCAGATGAAAGCCTTCTCGGCTAGCTGCTCAGTCTGTTGACTGATGGAAGCTCAGGTTTAGCTCCACATGAAACCGTCAACGATGGTGGCAGGTACCCAGCGATGGCGTCTTCCACATGTGGCGGTCTTAGTAGAATGTTGACGTCAGCTCCGTCCATGGCGTAAAACGCTGCTTGACCCTGGATGGGCGCCTTCACCAAAAACAGCGCGTTCCACGCCAGCTTCACGTCTTCTACGATGGTGGGATGGGTAGGGAGAGCCCGTGCGCTGGGCGACGCTTGAGCCCCAGTGAAGGGGTCGAAGCTACAGAGGGGTCTGTCTCAGGCAAAGCTAGACCTAGCCTATCTGCGGCCTGTGTAGCCATTCTTACTAGCTTGCAAGCTAGCCTGGCTGAGTGAGTGCCTTGGCGGGCAACATCTTCAGCAATGGTCACCTCGACCACGACATGCAGGAGACCACATCGTCCACAACGAGTTGCTCCTCGTCATCTGGATCAAGATGGGGAGAACCCAGACGGCTAGTGGAGTATATGCTGGGGGCCGAGACCACCAAGTCTTGGTTAGCCGCTAGCGGAATGCTAGCTACCGAGACTCTAGTCGCTGGAGGGGAGAAGCTAGCTGTAGGAAGCTCAACCAGAGAAGAACTTGCGGTGGCACGGAGACGGGGAAGGTCGAAGGCTGCAGGTTGGACATCTAGGAACCGCAGAAGCCATCAGAGCGATCCTGTGCCACGGTAGGGTTTGACGTGGATGTCGAGACACCTCGGATGCACAAGGTAAGCTTTTAAAAAGCTGTTTTGGTGGGCTTTAAAGCCAGTGAGAAAAGATGCTAAGTTTAGCAAGAAAAAAGCTAGCAATCAGCAACAAGGAGCTTGTGCTTGAAAGCGGTAAAGAGGGCGTAGTCAGCGTGGACGCAGCTTAAGTAAGCTCTCTGACATCATGGTGAGCTGGACAAGGCCCACGCTCGTGACGCACGCACGTACTGCCCTTTTTCAAGGGTTGGTTAAAGTTAGTTTTCATCAGAATAAGGAATAATAGGCGGTATCCATCGGTATGTTTCGGGAACGTAATGATAGAAAACTAAGATGAACATCGTTTTAAAAAAAGCAGGCCGACAAAATGCATAACCTCACTAAAAACAAAACATGATTCCCCAGCAGAGCTACGCTACACATGCTAAAGTCGATATCGCGTAACCTACATTGACCTAAAACAAATTTTTGACATTTGGTCATAAAGGTGTGTGTGATGTTCTGTGGATCTATTGGTTGTTAAGATTTTGGCCGATCTTTAAACGTTGATACATGACATTCTTATCACTTAGATCCTTCTTGCAACATAAAAAAAACATGCAAGTTTAGTAGCCTAAATAAGATGCTAGGCCTGTCAGTTACACAAATTGAAAAACGCATAGGCCCAGTTAGAAAATTAACTACCAAGTCAGATGACGATTACTACTTTTCACTAGCCATAATTTGCACTTTTTTAATTAACACCCTGTGGAAACCCTGTATTACCACTCACAAGTTCCTGCATATTTAAAAGGTTTTCATTAAGGCTGCCAACCTGCTCCTCTCACGACATCCAAACAACCAAACAACAATGAATGAATCAGCAGCAAGAAAACTGACGGGCACACTCTGCTATAGAGAATCCATCACTGGAGCGGATCCGGCTCTGCTATGGTCAAGATCTAGTCCACAGACAGCTGCTCATTTGGGAGCTGATGACATTCATAATGTCTACCAACAGCAATTGTGAGGACAAGAAAAAAAAACCATGGCTGGATGGTTTGGGCTTGTGCTTCCCCACACAAATGCAGAAGCCATCTGGTGCTAAAGAGCAGCTTTGAAAGAGAAGTGATTTTTTTGTGGATGTCACCGAAAATGTGGTGTGTGTGCGCGCGCCTGTGTGTGTGTGAGCGAGAGTGGGTGGGCGGGCTTAATGGTTTTTTTTTAAGGACTTAAAATGGAAAATACGATGCATATCCTCCTGCCCTGGTGTCCAGGCAACAAAAACGTGAAATATTCCCAAGAAAAATCAATATGCATTTTCAAACCACTTTAATATGAACTCACATTCCATCAAAAGGAGCATGGCTCTTTGTCCGGCACTTTCTTTCTGCACGTACAATGACACCTTCGCGCTCATTGACTCGCTCCATTACTGATAAGTGGGAGGCCAACAAAAGACAGACTTGCCTTTTCAGTTTAAAGCCCCTCCTATATACGCAGGCACACACACACACAGACACAGACACACATACGCACACCCAATTCACACATATTGAAGATTATCAACGGCTGAGAAAACGGTGTTGAGCGTAGCGCTGTTGACATTTGTGGCTTGTCTTAGTAATCTGAGTTGTGTGATGACACGTGCAAGAAGCAAAGGGGCCTATTAAAAGCCCATGTCGCAGCTGGGACCATCAACACTCATACCACTTCAGGAAACAGAGACCTAATCCACAGCAAAGCTGATTGAGAGAGAGAGTGAGAAGGTGAAAGAAAAAGATTTTCCAAAACCCCTCCTGCTGTGTGTTTGTTTTTCATGTTGCAGTTAGAAAGGAAATAAATAAAGAATAAAGGAAGAAAGAGAGTTAAAGACAGAAAAAAAGCAAGGCAAGGCAAGATTGTGAGAAAAAAGAAAAAGCTATGTCACATGCCGCCTATTTGCTGCTGATTACACAACCGGCGTCTGACAAACAAAATCCAAACGCTTGCTCGTGGCCTTTTGGAGCATCATGTTGAAACCCCAGTGCTCAAGGGCAGCACGCCTGCTTGTCACATTAATGACGCGTCAACCATGGCGAGGTGCCCGTGATGCCTACTTAGAGCAGTGAGCACTGCCGTGGCCCTGACAGAGCAAACAAAGCCAGTGTGGTAATAATCCCTTTAACATCTCCCTCTCTCTTTCTTTCTTTCTCTCTCTCTCTCTTTATATCTCTCTTATGCTGAGCCTCAGGAACATGGAGTGCACTTTGAGCAATAGGTTCCTCTTCCACACACATACACACACACACACACACACACACTCCCCCACCCAGCCCTCTGACTTAATAAGACTGTTTAGGAGTTAAGGGTTTACATGTAAAAAAAGCTGGCTTAACACACTGTCACAGACACAAACCAAGCAAAGACTAAGGCAAACGAGAGGATTCCTTTACAGCTGTTACCTATTTTTTTAGGCATAGCTAGAAACAAGCATTACTTTTCTTTAACTAAAGGGACTCGAAAAGATGCATTTACACAGAGAAACAATTAACTAAAAACATCCAAAGATATATGATGATGTATTTGGGGAGAATGTTTTTTCAGATACTTGAATTTCTAATGACTGCTGAATAGTAATGACTCATTTCTGATTGGTAGTAATTGGGTTTTGCAAAGATTTGAAATGTTTTTAATGAAATAAAATGTGATTGTGAGCCTGCCTCTGGTAACAGGAAACATTGAAACGTAATTAGTTTATGCAAAGTGTGGCCTTTTCTGCAGCTTTTTGTAATTAGCTGTTACTAAGTTATAGGTTTGGACAACCATCTTGTACATTGTGAAGCATCCTTGAGTGTATGTCCCTGGGGGGAGGGGGAAAGAGAGAGAGAGAGAGCGAAAGAGAGAGAGAGTCTGTCTGTCTATGTGTGTGTGTGTGTGTGTGTGTGTGTGTGTATGTGTGTGTGTTGTGCCTATGTGTGATGTGTGTGTGGAGAGAGACTACTAAGCACAACACTCCATTCCAATACAGTTCACTTGTGAGTCATCTCCATGAGGAGAGTGATCACTTTAGACATCTTTAGTCACCAGTTAGCCAATGAAGTCACATCAGGTCAAAGCTGCGCCTGGCCACACAAACTGTATCACCACCTTCAAAAAAAAAAAAATTCACAACGAGAGAAATAAAAACGCAAATACACAGATACACTCATTCAAAGACAAAGGCAGGGAATGCATGGCCACGCACACACACACACACACACACACACAAACACACACAGTGGGGGACGAAATACACTATGTACTTAAGTGAAAGTATAGATACCTTGTATCAAATATTACCCAAGTAAAAGTGGAGTTATGCACTTTGAATTTCCACTTGAGTAGTAGTATAAAATAACTTGCTTTATACTTAAGTAGTAAAAGTAAAAGTACCTCAGTGAATTATGGCTCTAATGGTTGTTAATCATTTGCAAGTAAACTATTTTAGCATACAATACAGATGTAGGTTACATTTAAAACAATTTGGTTGCTGCTCATCAAACCTACCTGAGTAGTGTTTCTTTAATTTGAAGGTAGAATTCTTAAACTACAGTAGGATATATTATTTGGCTTAGGGAGGCAGAGAAGACATTTAAAGTAGCCTAAAATGAATTATTCTTCCTTTCCATCAGTTCTAAAAGTTTGCCTAAACTTCAATTTCTAATTTCTAATAAAAACTAATGTTCAATTGGTGCGTGATTGTGCACTTTGACCTCATTATTTTTGTTTAGTAAAATGCATTGACTGTATACAGTCAAAGGTACAATGGAACGAGAGAGTTTTTCATAAATGTAAAAGAGTAAAAGTACGACTTTTCACATAGAAATGTAGTAATTGCTGTTCACCACTGCACGCACACACACACACACACACACACACACACACACACACACACAAACGCATATATGGATTAACATACATCTAGGTAGCTGCCAGAAAAGCCACCACCAGACTTCATACCAACCGATCCAGCTGCAGCTGCACACTCACCAAAGACCATTACAGGGACATCAGCTCCAGCACACACACACACACACACACACACACAGAGAGTTCAGAGCCAGGCCCTACAGCCAGAGAGATGAGGGCTGCTGTACTGATGGCCTAAAATGAGACACCATTTCCCAAAGAGCCTGCATGCCCTTCTCCTCTCCTGCTCTCTCTTCCCCTGTCCTCCTCTATTCCTTCCCCTCCTCTTCTCTCTTTCCCTATCCCCCTCTCTTTTCCCCTACCCTTCCAATTTTCTCCACCCTTTTCTCCTCCCTTTATTTACATTTACATTTACATTTATGCATTTAGCAGACGCTTTTATCCAAAGCAACTTACAAAAATGAGGATGACAATCAAGCTACATAGCAGAAACCTTAAGGAGCATAGTGCTAGGGGATAGTGCTTAGTATAGTATTTACCCTTTCCTTCTCTCTCCTCTCTTTCCCTGTCACCCCCTATCCTTCCCTTTCTTCTCATCTCTTCCCCCATCCTACCCTCCTTCTCCCCTCCTGCCCTCTCTCCCTTTATCACCCCATTTTCTCATCTTTTCTCTTCTCTACTTCCTGTTTCTTGCTTCCCCTCTTTTTTACTTTGCTCACTTCTCTTCCCCTTTCCTTTCTCCCACTCTTCTTCCCTTTCCTCTTCTCTTCTCTTCCCTTCTCTCATCTGTGCTTTTCTCTTCCCTGTTTTCTTCCTTTAATCTTTTTTCTTTCTTCTTTTCTTCTCTTTCCCTCTATCCATCCAAACAGACGAAGACTTGATTGGAGGAGGTTCAGGGAAACACACACACACGCACACACAGATCTCTGTGCTGGGAGTAGTTAGGTGGAGGTAGTTGGATAGCAGTGGTGCTGGTGTTTGGTGCCTTCAGAAGCCACTTCTGTCTTCACTTTTCAGTCACAGCACAGCAAGACTGGCATGGCCCCTTTCACTCTCTCCACAAGAGACGGTGAGAAAACAAGCAAGCAAAAAAAACAAAAAACAAAACAGACACAAGAAGAATGTGAGAGTGAAATGGCCTCTTATGTTCCATTCATCTCTTTGTCAAGAGCTAATAGCCAGCTGTCCTTGAGTTAGCCATTATGTGTGTGTGTGTGTGTGTGTGAATGAGATTGTCACATGCTCTTCACTAATTACACCAGCTTCCTCTGCATCCTCTTCGTCTTCTAATTAGATCTTTAGCAACAAACACACGACACACCACTGACCTTTACCAAGGCTCTCTCTCTCGTTCTCTCCCTCTCATACACACACACACACACACACACACAAGCTTAGCTCCCCTATTAAGTAAATGGCTATGTTGAGACAGACCTTCATGCCACCCTCTGACACCCAGCCCTCCATCCCCGACCTCAAGGAGCCACCTGCTGTACCCTCTACCCGCCCCAGACGCCGAGAGAGTTTGGAATGCCCGTGGCTGTGCCACTCTTATACAAAGAAGCCTACCACATGTTTGGCAGGGACACACACACATACAAATGCAAAGCACACACACACCACACACACACACACACACACACACCTTAACATAGACACAGGCACACACACCCACACACGCATAACCCATAACACATACACATGACAGCTTTGTTTGCGCTGACATGCACAATTAGCGCTCCGCTGCAGAGGAGATTTTATCTAATAAGGACAGGCCAAATGACTTCTATTCTTCAGGTAGATTGCCCATAATGACGGCGTTATTAGTGAGGAAGGCTACCACCAATATGAGTGTGGAAACAGCCTCTTTTCTCCCCCTTTCTCTCCTCCTGCTCTCTTCTTTTCTTCTCTCCTTTCATGTGCTCTTTTCTTCTCTGCTCTCTTTTTCTCCTCTCCTCCCTTTTCTTTAGTCATCACCTCCTTTCTCATCTCCCATTTCCCCCTATTTTATCTTCCCTTCTCCTTCTATCTCCTCTCCTTTTCCCCTTTCTCCTTTTATTTCTCATCTCCCATATTCTCGTCTTCAAATATTTCTCATTTTCTCTTTTCCTCCTCTTTTCTCCTCTTCTCTCTTCTTCCATTTTCCTTCTCTTCTACTCTTTATCCCTCTCTTCTCTTCTTCTCTTCTTTCCAGGTGTGGTTTGCAGACTGTAAACAAGGCACCTGGGGGCAGGTCCAAAAGCTGAATTACCCAAAAAATCTCCTGCTCTATCACTATCATTTATGTTGTGGCATTTGAAAAATGATTTGTTTGCACTGGGGCAAAGGTAAGAAGTAACCATCCTCTCAAACAATGTGTTTTGGAAACAAACAAACAAACAAGTAAACAAGCAAATGACTGGTAGCGCTATGACAAATAAGTAATATTGGGTGCTCTTGGAAAATCTAATCTAAGGTGAGATATGTAACAATTAAGAAGGAAGTGTTCAATACTTCCTGTAGTTGTAACTGTAGTAAAGGTGGAGAGAGAGCAATGATCCTACCCAGCCCCAAACCCAGGTGCTAAATCCAGGTACCAAAACTACAACATGACCACAAAGCAGCAAGAAATTGTTAAAAAAAAAAAGGCTCCAAAGAAATGTTGAAAGCAAGGTGTTTTCTGCAGGGATTGAAAAATAATTATAAATAAATGAACTTACTGACAGCAGAAGGCCTTGAAAGGAACCTAACAAATGATAGTTTCCAAAAAAATAATGTTTTTGAAATATACTTCTCAGATATCATGCTCAGATATCACAACAACACAAACCATTATTAATTACAGTGCTTGAGAAACAAGGAAGTCTCAACTCTGGTAAAGTATACTTTTGAGTCAAAAAGACACACCACATTCTGCTATACAATCACAAGAGAGAGTGGGATTGGTAGCAGATATTGTTGCGGTTGTGGTACTACTTTCACATACATTTAGATACTTCTGTGTACTTCAAATATACTTCCACATACCTCTAATATACTTAATAAAGCTTTTGTAAACACTCTATAGTCTGTTATTGGAGACGGCTTCTACTGAGGTGAGCAATAGAGAATGATGTGGCAGAGGAAATAAGTCAATGAGGTGGGGGCAGAGGAAATGAGGCAATAGGTGCTCCTAAGACAACAGCAGAGCAGCTGAGAGTAGGGGAGGGAGTGCATGTGCTTCAGTGTCATTAAGAGAATAGGAGTGTTATCACATTGGCTACAGAATCAGAATCAGAATCAGAATCAGAATCAGAAAGGGTTGGAGTTATTAACGTTCCCTTAACTACCGGTACTTGCGCCTAAACAAAAGGGCTCTTTTTCTTTGGAATAGTGCCGCCGCCCCCCCCCCCCACTGTAATTACTCATCTGCAAAACAAATGAGGAGGTCGTCGTTGCCGTGGTGACTGGATCAGGAGGCCCGCCGATGCGAATCGCTCGACGAGCTTCATTTCTGCCCATAATTGCCCTTCTCCCCTTTTGGCTCCACCCACCGTTGCCAATGTGTGTGTGTGTGTGTGTGTGTGTGTGTGTGTGTGTGTGTAGGTATATGGAGAATATACATCATGCTGTCTCTCTCTCTCCCTGTGTGTGTGTGTTGTGTGTGTGTGTGTGTGTGTGTGTGTGTGCGTGCGTGTGTTCGTGTGTGTGTGTGTGTGTGTGTGTGTCTAATGGGGTGGTAGTGGGTGGAGAGTGGTCAGCCTGAGGTTCAGAACTCAGTGATCGGTGAATAAGTGAGACTTTTTTCATCTTTCTCCCTCCTCTCCCCCTCTTTCTTTCTTTGCTCACATCTTATTCTCTCCATTCTCTCCATCTCCCTCTCTGCTCTTGCTGAAAATCCTCCCTTGCACTCGCTCTCGCTCTCTCTCTCTCTCTTTCTCTTCCTTTCCCCCCCTCTCTCTCCTCTCTTGGCATGCTGCCGTAATGAGGGGGCCTCTCTTGGAGTGGATAAATGCTCTTCTCGCTTTTCCACTTTACCAGATGACTGATTCAGAGAGGCAATGCTAAACCACTGCCTCGCTCTCCTCTGAAGGGGGGGATGGAAAAAAAGAAAAAAGAAAAGAAAATAGACAGAAAGACCAGAAACCGAGAAGGGAGCTCTGGACACATTCCCCATCAATTTTCCACTCCAACCTGTGTGAGAGAGAGAAGGAACTGAAGAGTGCACTGGTGTCCCTTGGACCTCAAGCCTGTCATTAGCTGGACACTAAGGTTCAGGGTGTACACACACACACACACACACACACACACACACACACACACACACATACCCATGCAGTGCATCCAAAAAAATAAACTTATATGCTCGCTCAAGCACCCTTTCAACACATGCTCATACACAAACTCACTCTCTCTCTTTCTCAGACAGGCACACACAAAAAGATGGCAGGATGCATAAACTTACTTATCTACACACACAAACACACACACACTCCAATGTGGCATCAACCTGACATCTCTCGGCTCTCTGGGCATCCCATTTCTCCTCTCCTCATACACAGTCTAGTGCGGCAGTCATCAGAGCATCAACGGGCGCCTGGTGTCAATCAGCCAGTCAGAAAGCTTCCCCAAATTAGCTTTCAATTCCACAATAGTGTTAATGAGCCTCTCTATCTCCACCTATGTCACTTTAAAGAGCAGACAGAAAACACACTCTCGCTGGCTCTCTTTTTCCATCACATTCACTTCTCACACAGGCTTTTCCGCTCGAACGCTTGACTAATTAACAACACTGAAGCTCCTTTTTCACAGAGTGCCGACATCCCATAAATAATACATGTTTAATATCTTGTCATTTTGTGCTCAGAGAAGCCTGGCTAATGAATTTTAACAGATAATTTATTCCTGCATGTGCGCACACACACACACACACACACACTCACAAACACACACACACTCACAAACACGGGTGCCACAGGCAGGCGGCCAGGCAGTTGACGGACTTCTCTTGACTTTACTGTGTTTGCCGGTTTCAGCTGGGTGATGGTGGCTGTGCAATAGTAGCATCTGATTCAGTAGGTAGTCTACACAATAAATACCAGTAAGCTCTCACACAGCCATCAGGGCCAGCACAAACAAACAGTCTGCTTATTCTAGCTCCCAAAAACTCTTCTGCCCTCAATGGCCATGCTCTAGCATTGAGTATGATTAACATTTGCATTTCCTTTGCTACCCAGCCAGACCCTTAAGGTCCCAGAAAGCTGGTCTCCTTGTAATCCCCAGAACATACAAGTCCATGTTCAGAGGAAGAGCGGCCTTCTGCCATGCGCTTCTCTTGTGGATGAACACACACACACACACATACAACAAGCAGACACTCTGAATACCTTTAAGTCTAGACTTCAAATATTATCGTTAGGGATAATGCAGGCTGAATCATCATTTGTCATGGGCCTTACAGCAGTAGTTACAGCATTTGCAATGTTCAGCAGCGCGGACCGCCTCCAATAGAATACAGCGGTCTTTAGAGGGAGCTTGTGAGAGAAAAAAACAGAATGTTGTTTAGCCCTGCTTTAAGTTGCCAGGCACCATAATTGAGTTATGCTGCTATAGACTGGTGCTGTCACAGACCTTTCATGTGTCAGGTGACTGTCCACGAAAAGCCTGTATATTTTGTGGTCCACAAACACATACATACAGCCTTCTCTTGAACAGTTTTTCTAACACAACACCACTGCACATCCACACTCGGCCTACAGCCTATGGACTTGTGTCTGCAACTGTACCACAGCCATAGTACATTCATAACCAACACTGCCACTCTCAACTGTTCTACATTGATGAAGTAACTGTGCCGTGCATGGCAGCAGACATGAGGGCAGTAAAATGCCAATCTGTTGCTGTCTGAGTCACACACACACATTAAAACCAAAGAGGTGCCCATTGGAGTGATTAGGACTCTCCTGGAGGCTGGTTGTCTGGACATTGAGGGCTGCGCTTTAGTGAGAGTGGATCCGTCGCCGCAGGCAGGACACTCAAGCCTCATCCCGCCTGCCTCTTAAGACCGTACAGCTGACACTTCAGGAAACAATGTGCCCTGCTCCCCAAGCTAATTACTGCTACAGCCAGTTGTGTAATATTACATGAGCATGCGGGTGCTAGTACACACACACACACACACACACACACACTATGTTGATTGGTCATTAGAAGACAGCAGTGGAAAGCAAGCAATTGTAATCTTCAGGACAATGTGTGTGTGTGAGTGTGTGTGTGTGTGTGTGAGTGAGAGAGAGAGAGAGAGAGTGTGTGTATGAGTGTGCTTGTTTTTTTTTGTATGTGTGTGTGTGTGTGTGAGTGAGTGAGAGAGGGCGAGAGAGAGAGAGAGAGAGAGAAAGAGAGAGATGAGGGAAGTGTGTGGGAATCTTCACTAGACAGGCCTGCACAAAACAGCCTTTCAAAAAAAAGCTGGTCTGTCCGTTCTAATATCTATGACGTGAAAGGTGAGAGAGGAACATAAATTATAGTCAGAGAGAAAGACATATGGTAAAAGAGTGGTGCACACCCCTTCCTGGCGCAGTGACGAGCGTTGATGGGGATGGAGTGTGGCAGAGCTACTGGAAAACTGTGACTGACCACGTGCGGCGCTGAAGAGTCTTGCACAAGATCGCCTCCAGCACAACGTGCACAGAAGGAGAGCACGACCAAATAAAGGAGACGTCAGGATCCGACCGGCATGTGGTCATGGATGCTGACAGTGGTCATGGCCCCAGGCACTTATACCAGACACACTGGCAGCAACAGCAGCAGAGAGAGAGAGAGAGAGAGAGAGAAAGAGAGAGAGAGAGATTGTGTTCTGGGAGGATAAACATCTCCTGCAAACTCGGTGTGTCAATCTCCATAAGCACACTGTAAGTGTGTGTGTGTGTGTGTGTGTTCCTAGTCAGAAAACTCATTTCACTGTGCTCAGAACAGACTTCTCCAGCCTCTCAGTCAAGAGTATTACAGCACTATTACAATGCAACACCAGCGGGCTTAATTAGTCAACCACTGAAGGCGGGTGACCCACTTCTCCTTCATCAAACTGCTCAATGGCAGAGCTATGTAGCTTGATTGTTATCCTCGTTTTTGTAAGTCGCTTTGGATAAAAGCGTCTGCTAAATGCATAAATGTAAATGTAATGTAAATGCTATGTCCTCACACACACACACACACACACACACACACACACACACTTGGACTATACCAGTGGCACCCACATCATAAAATCTACAAACTCCTATCAGCTCATGCGTTAACCAAATTAACCAAAGCAATTATATAGGGATTTTTACCAAGCAGAAAAACAAAAACACAAACAAAAACAAACAAACAAAGAAACAAACACACACACACACACACACACTCACACACACACACACCACAGTGGACACATCTTCATCAGATCCATCAATGGAGTTGTCCTGTTGTCTACATGTCAGATCAGGACAAATATCTGCTAAGACCAGACACACTCACTACAACACACTTTGGATTAAAGCCTCCAGACTCAAAGGTTGAATTAAAACACATGAATATAAATATGAACAGGAATGGGAATGTAAAGGTAAGTGCAATGGATGTAGATTATGACTGGAGCACTGCAGTCAGTGTAAATGCTCTGGGTCTAAACTCGGACTGAAGTACTGCAGTCAGTGTAAGTGCACTAGGTGTAGATTATGACTAGAGCACTGGAATCAGTGTAAGTGCACTAGGTGTTAGGGGTGTGATGAGAAGCTTTTTCCACGAGACGAGACACGAGACTGGGTTCACGAGAACGAGACGAGACTTTTAGACTTTTTTTTTTAAAGAAATCCTCAATGTTTAAATATATAGCAATGCTTATTGGTCTACAGTCACTGGCGTGCACAGGTGGTGCTAAAGCACGTGCCCTTCTGCCTTATGTCCACTAAAGTGCCCTTTTGAAAGTTTTTACAGTTTACCCTTTTTTCCACTTTACTGAAGGCAATGTTGACATGATATTTTAGGAAAGCTGCGATTAAAAGAGTGTGAAAATAATGGATATGTGTGCCCCCTTCGCACACACAAGTAGCAACACACACTCTCAATTATTTCCAACCTGTTTTCATAACACGATTAAAAATATCATGTTATGCTATGCATAGCATTATGCACATAAAGGAGAGCTCCTTTGAGACCATTGAGTGTATAGCTTGAGTGTATAGTGTATAGTTTTCGTTTCGTTCAAGGATCTGTGTATGAATACAAAGTCTTGGGACGGGAAGAAGCGGACTGAAATACGGTAACCAAAACCTTGACATGATTATGAGTCTTATGAGCTTCTGGACGTTT
>JAGFZM010000733.1:0-14926 GCA_017657215.1 Limnothrissa miodon
AGAGAGGAGTGAGTGAAAAGAGAAGAAGAGAAAGGGGGGAGGCAGAGTAGAGTTGCCAAGGGAAAATGAAAAAAAGGTTTTACGGGTCATTTTTTAAGGGTGCGATTTTTTAGCTTTTAGCTTTGAAGCCTTCTTTTCATTTTCAGTCAGCCCTGTATGCTAGTGTATGTGTGTGTGTGTGTGTGTGTGTGTGTCTGTATAATGGGCACCGCAGGTAGGCATTTGAAGAAAGGACCTAAAGAGAAAAACAGAGAGAGTGAGCAAGACAGTGGAGAGAGAGAGAGAGAGAGAAAGAGAGAGAGAGGGAGAGAGAGAGAGGGAGAGTTGGAGAAGGCCAGTGGTGGCAAACTCATCTGAAACTCTGGTCAAACAGCTTTGTATGGAGTACTAATCCCTGTAAATGTGTCTCTTGGGCAGTGGTATTAAACGGCCAGCCGCAGAATAGCAATAAAGCTTCTCTGCCCTCCACAAGGAGACTTAGGTCCAATTACAGCCTGATCTCTCCCATTCTCTCTCTCTCACTCTCTCTCCATGTTCCCGTCTCTCCCAATCATTCCTTCCAGTGTGGCCGTGATGAGATGCCATCTCTCGCCTGCGCTAATGTGGCTCGCTCTGAACTCCGGCTGGCCTTTCCCGAGTTGCCTCTGTGTGCGCATCAAACAGAACTCAATGGACGTGTGACAGTCACCCGGCGACTTACTGTACACAAACAGCAGCTCCTGTTGTTGCACGGCACAAGGAAAGGAGTGGCACCACTGGAGTGTGAAGAAACGCTGTTCCTTCGTGAGGCAAACACTCCTCACTCTGGTCTACCTTCAGCTGGAGGCGAGAGAGAGAGAGAGAGAGAGAGAGAGAGAGAGAGAGAGAGAGAGAGAGAGAGAAAGAGAGAAGGAGGGAGAGAGAGATCTTTATGCAAAGGATAGCTTTTCAGAATTTTCACAGCTGTGTCACAATGCGTTAGGTTTCTCGCCATGTTCAAATACCATGCCCTTAAACGTTTAGAAAGAAGAAGAAAAAGTGTAACAGTAACAATAGAAAAGTATGGCACACAGATTTTTTTCTTTGCTGCCATGTGCGTGTTTCTCTCCTGTACTTTGTGTGTGTCTGTGTGTGTGTGTGTGTGTGTGTGTGTGTGTGAGCCTGCACAAATGCTTGCCTGTGTGTGTGAGTGTGTGTGGCCCTAGAGGTTTGAGCAAGGTGAGAACTGCAGAAGACATTAGGCCAGTTTGACACGATGGCTTCAAGCCCAATACTGTTACACCGTGCAGATGGTGATTTTACTGTCACACACACACACATATGCAAGCACATACATACATGCAGAATGGTATTTGTGTTTGTGCACATTATTCACCATCAAACACACACACACACACACACACACCTCTGTCCAATTATTTCTCCTTTTGTTTAAACATATTGCAAACCTCAGACATCATTGTTAACAGCAGTTTGATCTGTCTCTTTGTTGCAGTAGCATGCATCTAAGTCAAGGAAAATCTGCAAACACATTAACACATACACACACACACACACACACACACACACAGACATAGACACATACGTACACACACGCGCGCACAGATCTTTCCACTAAATAGCCACGTCGGGTCAGCCAAAACAAAGAGAACGAGATCAGAGCAGGGGAAGAAGAAGAAGAGAGCATAAGAAGATGAGAGAGAGAGAGATTTAGAAGAGAGTGTGAAAAAGAGAGAAAGAGAGAGAGGTTTAGAAGAGAGTGTGAATTAAAGAGAGAGAGAGAGAGAGAGAGAGAGAGAGAGAGAGAGAGGGAGAGAGAGAGACAGAGGTTTAGAAGAGAGTGTGAATAAAAGAGAGAGGGAGAAGGAGAAAAAGAGAGGTTTAGAAGAGAGTGTGAATAAGAGAGAGAGGGAGAAAGAGAGAGAGAAAGAGAGTGTAGGACAGTCTGCAGTGGAAACAGCGGGGTGAGAGCCCGTAGGCCCTTGATCATGCGGCCTCTTCAGATGAATTACTTATTAGGGAATATGTGCAGAACGTGGCTCCCCTTCCAGCCTGTGATCTCCATGCCAGTTTAGCCAAAGTCCTGTGTGCGACTCGGCCAGCCGGCTCCTTCCTCTGGCACCGCACAGAGCCCCCCGCTCACACTCACCGCCAAGAGCACACAGGCTGGAAAAAAGGAGAGAGACCAAGACACACAGAGAGAGAGAGAGAGAGACGGAGAGAGAGAGTGTATGAGAGAGAGAGAAGGAGAGAGAAAGAGAAAGAAAAAAAGAAAGACAAAAATGGAACACAGCTTTGCTGACACATGTGCTATTGGTGTGTGTGTGTGTGTGTGTGTGTGTGTGATAAAAGTATGCGTGTGTGATGAAAGTGATCGTCACACTAGGACATGGGCTCACACACAAGCAACACAAACTGCATGGTCAAAATGGCTCTACTAGTCTAATGCACACACAGACACAGCACACAGCACACGAACACACACATACACACACACACACACACATTTATAGCTATTATACAGTGTAGCGGTAACCGTATCAGCAGTACAGTAAAACACACACACAGACATACACACACACACACACACACACACACACACAGGCATGCTTTCACATGGATGATGGTGATGTTGAGTGCAGGCAGGCAGCGTTGGTGGGAGTCTCATCGAGACGCGGTGCCAGGGAAAATCGATTAGGCGAAATCCCCACCAAATCGCGTTGCGTGAGAAGTTGGCTGCGGCCGACGGCCGACATTAAAACCAGAGTCTGGCACAAGCGGCTGAGCAGCTGATGGATACCCCCCCCCCCACCCCCCCCCACCACTACCACCACCCCTCCTCTTTTGGTAAATAGTGCCTCGCCGCGTTTTAACAGTCCACTCCAGACCGCGCACGACGCAATGGCACAGATGGCTTTAAAAAAAAAAAAGCACATTCAGCCGTAAGCATTAAGGTCCTTTAATGAAAACCAGATTGCAATGAGAAAGAGAGAGAGAGAGAGAGAGAGGAAAGAGGGGAAGAAGGAAGAAAAGAGGTATGGAACATATAGAGGAGCTGTTTAAATGTTAAGGTGTAAAGACTGAGCTGGGAGAAAGCTCATCAGAGCTGCAAGCACACTATAGTTTACAGTACGTATCAGATAAATACAAAACGTTGAAAACGAAACATGAAATCAATCAATGAAATTAGATCAAACATTTTTGCGCCTGTGAAAAAACAAACAGCACTTTCATGTCTATCGCAGAACTGCGAAAAAGAACAATGGTATAGAAAAAGTAAACATCCCCAAGCTGTCAGGAATCCACTGCGCATTTATTTCTAGAATGCCTTATTTACTTAACTGCATCTGGTTTATGCTATTATAAACATATACAAGTGTGTTTGTGGCTGTTAGTCCTTTCACCCATATGTGTGCTGTGTGAATGTGTGGCTATCAAAGACTGTAAAGAGCTTAGAGTGGAAGAGTGTGTGTGGTTGTGGCCAGGGGAGTAGGCGAGTATGTGTATGTGTGTGTGTTTGCGTGATAGAGAGAAAGTGTATGATTGTGTGTGTGTGTGTGTGTGTGGGGGGGGGGGGGTTGATGTGTCAGGGCCTGCTGTGGCCAACCACGGGAAAACTATGTGAGATTCACCTGTGGCAAAACACTAAGGCGACGGCGCAGCGGCAGGACGTGAGGAGTCGACGGCGGACGCCGTGCCCCGGCCCCGAGTCTCTCCGCTGCGCCTCCCTCCGTCACCGCAGCGGTTTGCCTGACACGTGTTGGCACACACACGGCCCTGGGCCACTTTAACACCCAGCACAAATCCAACCTGAAACAATAATTCCAGATAACTTCTGCCGCTGTCATGTTGAGAAATGTAATTTAAGGCCACTGAACGTGACCCTCAGGTTATTCTTCCTCCTGCCTTCCCATCTACTCTGTTTTTCTCTCACTCTCTCTCTCTCTTTCCCTCGCTCTTTTTTCTTCTTTTTCCCCCCTTCTCGGCTCCAGGTCTCAGTAGCAGCTGGGTTTTCTCTGCTCGTGGTTGTGACTGCAAGGCACAAGCTGAGGGAAAGCGCAACGGGGTTACAAACAATTCCTTCATGCACAAGCGACCCCACACCACACCTTTTTGTGCCTAAAAATGGCAAGAAAAAAAAAAAAGAGCTGAACGCTAAGCGTGTCAGTGGTCAAATCGAGAGAATACCACAGAGAGACGAGAGGCAGAGGAGACTGAAAAAGGAGAGGAGGGAAAAAAAGTCATAAATGAAAAGATACATAAAGATAAGGCAAGGGAGATAAAAAATGTGCATGATTAGTTGGCCTAGATTTTTAAAATTATCTCCTGTTTTGGGCATTAAGTAAAATAACCATAGTAATATCATCAACTGGCCCCATTAGCGTAGAGTTCCCATGTAGGGCAATTGAACAAAGTGGCGTCCTCGAAATGTGAAGGAGCTGAAATCAGGTCGTTCCTGGGAGCCATCAGTAATGAACTCCGCTAGGCGCCACAGCTACTTACTGACTGCGCTGACCTGAGTTTAATGCCATGAGGGGGATTGGCGGCGGGATACAGGTGTGTCTGACGGAGAGGTGAAAAGGAGCATGTGATGGCCTGTTCGTCAGAAACCGGAGCTGTTGCTCAGGCCCTGCCCGTGCCGTGACCACTATCGCCAAAACAAACGAACAAGTTAAACTCTTCGGCTTGCTTTGGACTCGCAGCAACAAACATCTCACTTTCCACAGACGTTTTATTGCTTATCCACTCCTAGCATTGGCTGATGTGGCAACTCCTTGCGTCTGTGACCACACTGACACTAATATATAAATATATGTATGTTTGTATATATGTACACATATATTGGCATTCGGTTACCAAAATGCACAGTGCTTTATTTAGGTTTCTGGCAATCATTTAAAACACTAACCCCCCCCCCCCCCCACACACACACACACACACCGCACTCTCTATTCTCTATCCCACCCGCCTCAACAGAGTAGTCCACACTGAATGACCCCCCACCCCACCTCCCAACCCCCCTCCACCCCCTCAGATGTGTGTTGTCTGTGCTGAGTGAAGAGTCAGTGTGAGTGTGTTGGCTGTGGCGGAGGTGGTCCGGCACACAGTAGGGGCATTGTCTACACCGGACACAGTCTCTGCCTTTATGCGTCCCACTCCGCCCGGGCCCTTGGACAGTGCTCCTCTGTGACCGCGGACAGAGAGGCCGCAGCAGTGCCGAGGTCTAGGGGGAGCCTCAGTCAGGAAGACTAATTAGATTAGAGGCAACATCCTGGACCAGCTCTGCCCCTTTGAGGTGCGCTGGCCTGGGATGGGCTCCGGCATTCTTGTCCTAATCAAATTAGCTCTCCACATTTTGCCAAATAAACAATGCTTATCTGGGCAGGGCATCATGTGGCCAGAGGAGAGCAGCACTGACCTCTTGGTCCAGTCAATACGGCTTGGACCTTCTGCGCGCACACACACACACAGTCACAGACACAGACACACACACACACACACAAACACACACACTAACACTGCTACTCACTCAGAAGTAAACAGAGACTGCAATGTATTAGCAACACAAAGACTGTTCTGTCCTTTAACTATATAAGTATCTTTCATCTAAAAGCAGGATTAACCAAAAATGTATACAATGAAAAGTTAGCTAAACAAATCAAGCAACATCATTCTTAAATGTAGCAGGTAACATCAGAGATGGTGAGCTTTAATAAAGCAGAATTATGCCATATGAAGCAACAGTGTTTTAATGTAAATATGTTCAAATGTTTTCATGATGATAACAATTCTTTTAAATTAGCATATAGGGGGAAATTGTTAGCTCCGGGCTGAAAGTAGGCCAGACACTGACCCTAAAGGTCAGTGGGTCAATGCCACCCAGCCATCATGAGTGGGTGCGTGTGCATGCGTGTGTGTTTACTGACCGTGCATGCATGCTGGTGAGCATACATGATCACACTGTGTGTATGTCCGTGTGTGTGTGCGTGTCTGTGTGTGTCTGTGTGCGTGTCTGTGTGTGTGTGTGTGTGTGTGTGTGTGTGTGTGTGCAAATGAAGCTGAAAGCAAGCAGCATGAAAGTTTCATTAGTGGTGGGAAGGAAAAGCACCATTCCTCCCTCCCTCTCTAACCTCCGCTCCCTGCTCCCCCCTCCCTTTCTCCCTCCCCCTTCATCCCTTGTTCCCTCTCTCCCTCCAGTTAGATGGACTGAGACTGACCTTCTTTGCTGGCCATGGCCGGAAAGCTGGCCAGAGAACATCTGCAGGTTAGACACACACACAGACATGGCTACACACACACACACACACACACACATACACACACACATACAGTGCACCCATAGACATGGTTATACACATACACATGCAAGTACACACACACACACACACATACACACACACACAAAGACATGCAGCCAATGCATACATGCGCACACACACACACACACACACACAGAGTACACACGCACACACATGGTTATACACACACACACACACACAACACACACAAAGGCCAGCCCAAAAGAGAGACTTCCTGCTCCAAGGACACAAAGGCAGACCCGGCATCTGGCCCGGCCTTGATCTCCACAGCTATCTCTGCCTTTCTCTCTTTCACCTCTCGTACACCCTTTCTTTTTTCCCCTCGCTCTCAATCACTCGCTCTCCATCCCTTCTTTTCTCATGCCCACCTCCAACACACACACACACACACACACACACACTGCCAATCTAGACCTCCAGACCCCCTCATCCCTTGGCCTTCTCTCCTCCATCTGTGGCCTCGGCTTCAGAAGTGTTAAATTAAAAAGTATCCTCACTGAAATATTCACAGCAGCCATTTAAATAATAGAACGCTCAGAAAATTCATATAATAAAAAAATCGTCTCTAAATTCTCGCATTTGTAAAAAAAAAAAAGAAAAAAAAAAACACTTATGAAAATACAGCAAATGTGCCAAGATTAACACCAAAGACCATCAGACATCACACACACACACATACACACACACACACTCTCTCGCATTAATGTATATGTGCATATGAATATTTCTTCATTGAGTGTGGCTGTTGAGGGGGTGAAACCCGCCCCTGTGTTTAAGTCAGTGCTGGGCCTGCTCCTTAAAGAGAGAGAGTGGTGTGACATCTTCAATGAAGCCTGCTAATTACTCTGCACTGCAAATCAATAGCTCTCTGCATTTAATGGAGAAAAGAAAAATCCCATCCCCTCCTCCTCCTCCTCCTTGTCCACCTCCTTCTCATCTTCTCTCTCTCGTGCTACGCTTCTCTTTTTCTTTTATTCTTTCTTCTCTCTCCCTCTCTCTCCCCTCTGTCCCCCTCCCTCCATCCCCACCACATGGCAAACGAGCGGCTGCCCCTCTGCTGGGTTTTTAATTGTGGGACCAATCAGCCAGATTCACAGGAACTTATTAATATGCAGATTCACAGCATCTTTTCACTGCCACTTTTATCATTTCTCCCTTTCCCCGTCTCTCTTCTGTGTGACATCCCCCCCCAAACCCAACCCCTCACACACATACACACACACACCCACACACCCCTGTCTGAAAAATTCTCATAAATTAGTGGTGAAAAGTTTCATAATTGCTTATATAAAATGTGCATTAATGCAAAGTGTTTCTCTATTTGAAGTCTAATTTAAGACACAGGATCAGTAATAGTCTAATAGCCTCAGTTAATAGTAAATGATTGATGCAATTCCATCTAGCATTTTCCAGTTCATTAATAAAAAATGCAGCTTTATTTATTAATGCATGATACACATATACATCTATATATAATTCAATTAAAGCAGATATTACTGTCTCATATCCCATAGAGCTCTGTGAGCCGGGCGAGCTCACCAACAAAAAAGCCCTCTCTCAAATCATTGGGGAGGAGGATTGTGTCCTGGCAAAGACAAAAGCAATTTTTGTCTGGGAACACTAGGAGGAGATTAAAGCTTATTTTTCCTATTGTCTAGGAGTGCGGAGTAACTAAATTAGCGAGATTGTCTGTGTGTGTGTGTGTGTGTGTGTGTGTGTGAGTGAGAGAGAGATAGAGAGAGAAAGAGAGAGAAAGAGTATGCATGTGCATAAGTGTGTGTGTGTGTGTGTGTGTGTGTGTGTGTGCGAGAGTGTGTGACTGTGAGTGTGTGTGTCAGACATTAACACTATATAAAACTTCCTATGCTGCCACACAGCCCATTGCGGTTAATAGTCAGATAATGAGCGTGTGCGAGCGGAGGCCTCTATTTAATCATTGTTTAATACTTCCCTCGGAGAGATTTGCATAGTGTGAAGGTATTTCGAAACAGCGCCCACACACTTCTGCTCTGGCATATGAGGGAGAAAATACAATACTCTGACGTGAATCATAAATGGATTTCATAAATCACACAGCTGACTATAAGGGCTTGCCAATCATTCTACACAGCATACATATTCTGCCACACTCACTGGCTCAGTGGCCATTAAGCAAGTCTGTTAAAAAACAATTATTATTTATGCATGCAAGAAAGGACATAAGGACATACATGCTATAAATAATGGGAAAACAAATAAACAAACTATAACAATAGTCATATTCAAAAAAATAAATAAATAAAAGTTTATTTATGAGATCCAAGAGATTAGAAATGCTATCATGATTTCTTTTTATGCAGCATGTAAACAATGTTTATTGTTATTTGTCAGTGGCGGCACTATATGCCGTTGGTCCAGGTGGTCCAGCTTTTCCATATTCTCCTCTATCTGGGTGTTATAAAGGTGGTCCTCCTTAGGGCCATATCTCCATGGCTGTCTTAAAAGCTCATTTCTCCTGGCAGCATTTCCAGTGATGGCCCGACATTCCACACAATTTCATTCACCAAAAAAACCCTGCTCGGAGAAGCGCTGTCAGGACCAGATTACAACCGGCTTCACAATAGACGGTGGTATCATTTCCAGTTTGCAGAAGCACGCCCGGGATCGGAGCGCTTTACTTGCTTACCCGCTAACAAGGCCGAGCAAATGGGAGCTCATTCTCCCGGCGCAGCATCTCTGCGCTTCACCATATCTACGTCATGTTTATGAAATTAGCCCTTTTGCCAAGAAAGTTAATAGAATCGGCCCACAAGCATTCATGACGTCCCGGTTCGGCGACAATGGTTTGGCTCCGAATACAAAAGCCAATGTAAATAGCGCTGGCATGTCGGTGAGCATATTGAATTACTGCCACACAGTCACCATGGAATATTATTTAGATACTTGGGAGTCACGGATACTGTATCACAACCTCTAATACAAAAGATATCGATACAATGACCATGGCTCTTTTGACATGCATTCTGCGTTATTTGCTGGTTTAGGACTGAAAATGAATAGACCTGCTGGGTCACAGACATTATTCCCACTGCATTGGTATATCCACAATGTCATATTTACAATATTATTTTATTTCCATTATTACTATTATTATTGTCGTGTCATGTTTACACATTTCAGAAACAAGGGACGGCATGCTGTCAGGTATCTGTCAGCATTATCAAGGTCAGGATGGCATTTTGTGTTAGCTGATAACGACCATGAGGCAAACATAATGTGCTAGGAGAGATGGCTTTATTATCCCCAGTATTAACACACTACTGGGAGAGTGGCACGCGTCATATGCACCATATGACTAATTCTGTTTGTGGGAGGCAAACTGAGATAACTTTCAACCACACACACACACACACACACACACACACATGCAGACTCAAAGTTGCTTTCTGCTCCAAGGACACACAAGTCAAACAAGACCACCTCAATTTTTAATGCATATTTAGTGGCTTTTAATGCCCTTTATTCAGGGAGCACAACAGAAAGAGACAGGAAACATGGCGGGGGAAGGGGGGACAGACAAAGGGGGGTACAAGACTAGGAAATGACAGGCTGGACACAAAGCAGTGTCCCTGGGCCAGTATTGTTTGCGTCATACACAGTTACGCCTCAACAAAAGATAAAAAATCTAAACCTTTTCATTGTCAAGTTTCTTGTTGTGTGCATGTCTGTGAGTGAATTTGCGTGCATTTGCATCCGTGATTGCAAGCACAATTGTGGAAAACGCTCTTCACAAGCTAAGGTGTGAACAATGGCTACCTTACAGTGTGTAGTCAGGCACATTTAGGGTGTTTATGGGGGAGAGAGAGAGAGAGAGAGAGAGAGAGAGAGAGAGAGAGAAGGGAAAAGAGCATGCCACATGCCTTCTCAGCGATGCAGAGCCTTGGAAATTCTGGCAGCATGAGCAGGGACAAAGTCAAACTGCTGCTCACACATATTTGGGAGGATATTTAATTAAAAGTGGATTACAAGAGTGTTGAATAAACAAAGATCAGATTAACAAATAACTGTACGCTATTTTCCCATTTGCCAATGCAAATTTGACTTTGTGGCTGGAATCGACGACACAGAAGAGAAGATTTATGACACCCTGCGAATATTAAGCCACAGTCTGGGGGTTGGAATTGAAGTTTGAGGCTTTGCGGAAGTTGCTAAATCTATCACCTTATGCCCAGCGTAACCTTGAGGAGTCATTTCGCAGGGACTTCCACACTTGACTTAAGTACCTAGCGATAGCAGACACTGGCTTGCAGCGAGAGCCTTGCATTGATACGCTCCTCGGTCTAGCACGGCACCTATCAATCACAAATAGTGTCCCCCCACCTTCCTCCCCCCTTTCCTCTTCATCGGGGAAAGAATTCATCGAGAGCGAAGCAAGCTGCTGAGCTAGAAAACAACCAGCGTGCCCCGGTTGTGAACTCTGCTTACCTGCTCGACAGCATGCACAAACCACTCGGACCCACTTTAATTGGAATTTAAATTGAACCGGACTGAACGCTGGCCTGAGCGTCTATTTTAGAGAGCCTAGAGAGAAGCCGATGACTTCAAAAAGTCCTTTTTTTAACATAGCTTTTTTATCCTTTTTTTCAGTCGTGTCTGTGTGTGTGTGTGTGTGTGTGTGTGTGTGTGGGTGCGTGTTTGTGTGTGTGTGTGTTATTTTTTTACTTTAGACACCAGACGACCTTGTAGTGATAGACTGCCGGACTCTGTGACTCTTTGTGGGGAGAGCGATCCTGCTTCGAGCTGCAGAGGCAGAGAGGAATGGATTTATTGACTTGCGACTTTGACTCAGGCCGATGTATCAGAGCCTGTATTACTGTGGATGATTAGGTTGCAGCATTTCAGGGACGAGCAAACAGAGAGAAGAGAAGAGAAGAGAAAGAAAAAAGAGAGAGACACAGAGAAAGAATGAAAGGCAGAAATCCCACTTTTCTTGGGCTGTGAGCTGCCTTCACGCACAAACCACATGTGTATTTACAAACTTTTTTATTTTCTTTTTTTTTTTTGATGGTCAGAAGAGCACAGCACTGGAATACAAGAAGTTGTGGTGTTGTCATGGATACAAAAGAAAACACATGAAAGACAGGCAGAAGAAGAGAGGAAGGAGGGTGAGGGAGACACGGATGTCATACAGGATGGTGAAACCTTCCGTTACTTCTACTGCAAGAGCAAAGCAAACCACGGGGGTGGACACTGTTGGAGCAGTAGCAGCGATGAGGGGTTGACTTCGGGTGATGCAGTTCAGTCCACTGAGGAGACGAGAGAAAAATCTGGAAATATAGCATCAGCAGGCACTGATCACTGCTCAATAATGCAAAAGAAATCACGAGGGGAAGACAAGGCCTCTCCTCTCCCGACATCATTGTGTGTATGCATGTCCCAAGTTTACCTCAGGAACAAAAAAAAAAAAAAAGAAACAACTGAAAATAGTTTATATCGCTGCAGAAATCCCCAGCTCTCAAATGAACACTACATTACGAGTGTAAAAGAAGAAGAGGTAGAACAAGAGAGAGAAAGAGAGAGTGAGAGAAAAAGAAACAAGAGAGAGAGGGAGAGAGAGGGAAAGTGAAGACGCATAGTGCAAAAAAAGATCAGTGCTTGACACAAGAGGAAGATAAAAATTGCAAAGGAGGAGGACATGGGCCAAGAGAGGGCTGAGCAAAAAAAAAAAAAAAAGAAAGAAGAGAGATAGAGAGAGAAAGAAAGAGGAAAAAAAACAGTGAAGCGGAGGAGAGGAGAGAAACATGTTAAGACGAATCCCCTCCAGCCATTAAAGTGCCCCTCATTTCCGGAGCCGATGCATTATTCAGACGGTGTAAAAGTCAGTCACTCGGCGTGATGCGCGGGGACAGAGGGAGTGCTCCTACTCCACGCTCCGCCACTGTCCACCTTCGCCTCCCTGCCTCACAGTGACACCAGTGGGCCAGGGTGGAGTAGGAGGAGGAGGAGGAAGAGAGGAAGAGGAGCAGAAGGAGGAGAGGGAGAAGAGGAGGAAGAGGGGGGGCTGCAATGAGCAAAGCTGAGGTTCGTGACGTCCAGCAAATCGACCACCCACCTCTCACACTAAGAAACACACACACACACATCTCTCCTAACACCCATTCTGAGCCTTTGCAGCTTAGTGGCTGTGGCGAGGGGTTAGGACAGGGGGATGGGGGTGTGTGGTGGGGTGGTGTGGGGATGCCTGCGGAGCTCGGGGGAGGGAGAGGCCAAGGTCTGCCGGCCTGTCACGTCGGGTAAAGTCAGTAGAGGCCGGGCGGCGGCACTTAAGCGCGGAGCTGCCGGGTGGCGAGAGATGGACAGGAGAGTAATGTGTATTGTCACTAATGCAGGCCCTGGTGCTCGGGGTAGAGCACGTGTCAACCCCGCTGAACTCGCCCTGCCCGTCTGCCAGCCGGCTGGCCACAAATGGTTCAGATGGGCAAAGTAGGCAAGGCACCTTCCTTCCAGCAGATAATTGATTTACTTGCTTATGGGCACGTGAAACACATACACACACACAGACACACACACACACAGATGGACAGATGCGCACGCACGCAGAGTTCATGTACACGAATGAAGACACATATTCACACACGCGCATCCATACAAACCATACAAACCCACTCAGATGTACAGCATATTCTCCACAATAACCGAAGCAAAAAAGGCAAGGAGAAACTTAACACATAATTAACATAAAAGGTAACTAGGCAGCAAATATGGCACACACATTAACAGACACACACACGCAGAAACACCCACACACACACATTATTGTTGACGTTTTCAGTGAGACTGAAAGTGAATGTAAAACTGGATATGATGTTAGTGTCCACTGCTGTTTTTGAGGCCTTCAGAGTTAGGACTGACTCACACTTCTTCTCTACCACTGTCTAGGATAGGAATTAGGGTGTTTGTTCCTTGGTGTGTTCATGTATGTGTGTGTGTGTGTGTGTGTGTGTGTGTGTGTGCAAACAGCTCAGGAGTGAGAAGCGCGAACAGTGACACTCTGCGCCTCCCTCTCCATCTGCCGCTGTCCTGCCAGCACAAGGAAACGCATCACACCTGCCAATCATTGACACCTCAACGGCACCCGGGACGCAAACACTTCACTGTGACACACACACATACGCACACGCACACACACTAAGAAAAACCTAACTCCATCTCCCTCTCACCTTCTCTCCCTCTCTCTCCCTTTCCTGAAACCACTGACTCTAAATCTCTTATTCTTACTCCAGTATTGACGTCTCCCGTTTTATGGTGCCATCAATGAGTCCTAAAGCAGTCGCTGATACGCTGTGTCGCCTGTTTATGAGTGGTGCACCTCCTACTCCATATATCACCTACACTACAGGCCTGTGTGGGGGAGATCCCCAGTAAAACGCATCATGGCCACCCTCTGTGGGTTATAGCAAAGACCACACACACACACACAGATGAACATACCCTGTGTAACTAACGAGACAGGAAATATAGCCTCCACTCAAGGAAGGTGTCCTGTACATCTATGTGTGTGTGTGTGTGTGTCTATTTCCATTCCAAGGCAAGAGTTCTTTTGTCACATGTGTATAATTCTGTGTCTGTTTTCCTGTTTGAGTGCTGGACAGTTTGAAAGCCTTCTTAGGGCATCTCCCCACTCTCTCTTACACTGCTCGACTCCTCTGCGTTTTCTTTTTTTTCTTTACTTGTTTATTTTCCACACTTTCTCACTACTTCTGGAGTATTTGTGAAAGGCCTTCTGCTGTCGCCCGACGTGTCTCTCTACACCTCTAGCTAGTCCCTCCACTCTTCCACTCCCCTCCCTCCCTCGCTCCCTCTCTCTCTCCTTCTCTGCTTTTCACTCTCCCTCTCCTCGGGTCTTTAATTGTGTCTCTTCAGGACCGGGAGGAAAAGGGGAGTGAGCAGGATGTCACAGAGCCTCTGGGTCGCCCGTCACTCGCCGAGCGTCACCTCTCGCCGTCTGCGCCTCCAATTTTGAGAGGAGTGAACAGGGGTCTCACACTCTGCCAGGCATTCACCCCCCCCCCCCCCCCCCCCCCTCACTCCCCCTCTCGCCCCCTCTTCTCCTCTTCTCTCCCTCTTACTCTCTCTCTCTCTCTCTCCCAGGGCCTACGCAAACGGGGGCAATTACACGCTGAACCGGCACCTTGTTTACACCTTAAACTGCCACCAATTACAGCGCACTGACACCCGAGACAAAGCTCGCTCCCCAACTCGCGCCATCCATCTGCCCTGGGAGCACAGAGGAGGAAGAACAGGAGTTGGAGGAGGAGGAGGAGGAGGAGGAGGAATGACCAGCGGTGGATATCGTTGTTGTTGACTTGCCAGGGAAAAAGTAAAAGGAAGAAAAGGGGAGGGGAAGGGAGGAGAGGAGAGGAGGGGATTGGAAACACAGAGCCAACACTCTTGTCAGTGGAGGCCACCACGGCCCATTACCCTTGGCTGGAGAGGGGGGAGGCAGAGAGATGTCCAGGGGCCCGCAGGTGTTCCAATGCCCACAGAAAGAAGGTGGGGGGCTTTTCTTTTTTTTCTTGAAAGGTGGGATAAGTGAATGAGAGAGAGAGAGAGAGAGAGAGAGAGAGAGAGAGAGAGAGAGAGAGAGA
>JAGFZM010000733.1:30783-59999 GCA_017657215.1 Limnothrissa miodon
ACACACACACACACACACACACACACACACACACACACACACACACAATTTCTTTCAGTAGTTCTTGACTAGGGTGTAATAAGCTTCAATTACACGGGGCGCTTTCCATCATTAAAGACGGCAACTGCACTCTATAGCTCCATAATAAACGCTAACAGAGAAAAATATTACGGACCCTTATTTATGAACCCGTAAATAATGATGGGCTTGATGGAAATGGCTTTCTCAGCAGTGTGCTCACTGAACAAACAATAGGCGCTGGGGGAAGAGATAGCTAGTTAGCCTCTGTGACTTAGACAAAGCTACAGAGGAACAACAAGTGCTAGCAATTAGCCAAGCCTCTTCAGCAAGGTAACCCTATACATCTTTGTCTCTTTCAATCACAGAGGACTGCGGTACGGAGCAGAATTAAGGCAGGAATGTCATCAATTTCTGTTAACCTCAACCCATTGTTCTGAGTGTGTGCATACATGATAGATTGTTTTTGTCATTCTATTAAACAGCCGTGGCGGTGGCTGGTGAACATTTGACTGGTAGGTGTTCTTTGTGTGTGTGTGTGTGTGTGTGTGTTTGTATGTCTGTGTGCATCTGTGTGTTTGTCTGACTGTATGTGTGTGTGTGTGTGTGTGTACAAAAGTGAGACAGAGAGCGAAGGAGAGAGGTGTTGACAGCACTGAACTCTGCCTGTGTCATCCAGCTGTTTGATATCCTAATGACTCGGCTTTGCGTGTCGGACATCGCAGCCTTCCCGTGTAATTAGCAGGTGTTATTAGGGGAGGGGAGGGAGAGAAAGTTGAGCCACTCAAACAACACATATCTAATGTGATGGGATCCTCAACGCCTTTGTTTAGTGAAAAAGGTCTGTGCAGGAGTGTGTGTGGGTATTTGACTGTATATGTAAAGGGTGTACGCGGCTTACTACTTAATAATGATAAAAATACAAACAATGCTGACTTTTGTGTTTACTGCCAGGGCATACATTCTATAAATTGTGTGTGTGTGCGTGTTGGTGTGTGTTTCTCTCTCTCACACACACATACAAACACACTACAAACACACACACACACGCATGCATGCTGTATATTCAGGTGCACCACATACAGACCATATTCCTTACAGCTGTTGTACAGGGGAGTGAGGCTTCAGAGGAGTGAAGTGTCCCTTTAAGTGATTACATTTATAGCTCAGACTCACAGACATAAAATGAATATGAGAAATAGTAGAACAGAACCAGGGGATGTGTGTCTGGGGGGAAGGACTGACCGATATATACATACATACATACGTACATATACAGCGAGAGAGAGAGAGAGAGAGAGAGAGAGAGAGAGAGAGAGAGAGAGAGAGAGAGAGAGAGAGTACCTCCCCTAACCCAGCCCCCCAGCTTCCAGCCCTGGTCAATCAGCCTTGCATACATTCATTCAAATTTCACCTCGGCCCCTCTCCCCTACACCCCTCTCACCCCCACACCGCACCACCCATTCCCTCCAACCCCCTGCGCCCCTCCACCCCCGGCATTGTTGAAGCCCCTGTGTGCAGATTGCCGGCCAGGGTTGTCTGACTAGATGAAAGATGGCACAAAATTGACGCTGGGGGACGATAGCCCGGGTGACACGTACACCGCTCTACCTCTTCCTCTCTCCCTTCAGAAATGCTCTCTGCCGCCACTCATTTACATAATACACTTCTGACACCTTTACTTTGTTCATCAATCACTGTGCCATCCTCCAGTCTATCTTTTTGTCTGAGCATGTCTCTACTCCATCAGGACCCGCACAAAAGATTAATTTCACAGTTTTTTTCACCCCACCACTATTCTCCCTCTATCTCTCTCTCCTTTCTCTTTCCCTCTTTCCATGTGTCTCCCTCTCTCTCATCCTTCACCCCATCTCGATATTCCTGTGCTTTCTCCATCCCTTCCTTTTTTTTTCCATTCGCCTCCTTTCATTTGAAAGATACAAAGCTCATGAAATGACAGTGGCAAGATAATGAAAACAACAATGCAAGCAATTTCTCTCTCTCTCTCTCTCTCTCTTACTCTTACTCCTGCAGGTCGCATCACAGGATTTTTCCCCTCTTTCACTCACCCCTCGTTCTCACCTACCTCTCCCTCTCTTCTTTTTTTTCTCTCTTCCTCCTCTTCGTCTGTTTTGGCGTCAGTGCCGCCATCTGTCTCAGGTTCACACTCATGTCCCCTGCTTTAATCTGCCTCGTCTCTGCACTGGGCGACCACCAAGCTGAATTAATCTCATGTCCTTCTGTACCGCCCGTTACACAAATCTTTCCCTTTTTCTACATACTTTTGAATTATTTATCCCGCTGATTCTTTCCTCGCCCCCACCCTGGCCCCCTTCCCACTCCCTCGTACCTCTGTACCCTTTTAACGTTTACTCCTCCTGTGTCGAGGCCCACACACCTGCGCTTGTATGTTAAGCAGGCTTAAACCGGATGCACCTCACAAATGCTCCCAAAATAATAAATGAATAAGAGCGTACAGTATCACTATGCTACTCCCCAAACTCACTGAGACAAAGAGATATATTTAGACTCGGTGGTCCCTTTTTTCACAGATGGGCAAAGACTGCTGCAGCAAGGCGCAGTTATAAATTTGTATCCTCCATGTGGTGAAGGTGGTGGAGGGAGTGCTGCTGTCACAGTGACATGCAAATGAGATTGTGAGTCTGATATTTTTGTGAAAATGAAGTCAGCACACAGAATACCTCTGAGGAGCAGACCGCCTGTCTCTGACTGGATCTTCTCCATCCAAGGCTGGTTGTGTGTTGTAACCTCAGGCCTGACAGAGATGATGAAGTGATACAAAGGTGGAAATAGTCAACAGCCACCCAAATATAAATATGTCTTAGATCAGTACACTTTATTCTTGTCATGTTTTTTTTTTATTATTATATGACTATTGCAATAACAGGTGTTGAGCAATGATGTAGGCAAAACAAACAGAAAAATTATTTGTTGTTCTCAGAATTTTCCTTGTTTACAGTAAAAAAAAAACATTTGTATCCCCTTAGAGCTCCAAGAGCCTACTATAGGCTATCTGAACACTCATATGTAGATTGTCAGAGTGAATGTCCATATAGAGCATGGGCATGTGTGTAATTTATAAATATAAAAATATACTATAGATGTCTATAGCTATTCAAAGCTGCCAGGGGTCAAGAGGTGTTTTGGATTAGGCTATTGCGCATAGGCGGTTTTATCTATGAAAATAATGCTTAAACGTTTTATGTCCCTAACATGCGAACATTCCATAAAACGTCTAACAATAGCATGTGTGTAGGAGATGTGCCAACGATTAAAGGTCACGAAGGCCAATATCTTTTCAGCAAATAGCGTCTACGTATTCTGCAAGTCTTTTCAACACCTTAAAAGCATCCCTTCAACAAAGCCATGAATGGATAACCTTCAAATAAACAGATTAAGGAAACTGCCATTGCAACCACCACTGACCACTTACTCATTTAGCAATGCAGATGTTGCATGAAGAACGTTTCTGCTTTCAATCTTCCGCAGTAAAAAACTCTTCAGATGCTGTAGGTCTACAATCAGTTACTCGCTTCACGTTCCAGAGTTGGTTGGTAAGTAACAGTATTTTATTTCTCCACAGGAAGATGTTATGCTAACATTGATGCTGGCTAACAACATAGCTCCATGTTTGATGTTTTAAAGTCTCCATATTTGAAGTTTATAAAGTCTCCATATTATGATTGGAGTTGACATTTTATTTGAATAGTTTTGCAGATTGAGTTTAGCCTCTAGATGGAGAGGGCGTGCAAGATTTTAACTGGAACAACTTTAAACTTCTGGTATCTAGAACGTTTTTGGAGAACCTTAACATGAGTGACCATCAGGTTAACATTTTTTGCATTAGGCCTACTTTTTTTTCTTCCTCTGCTCTGCTGTACAACGGGACATTCTACTATGTTCCAATTTTTAATGATGTAGATATTCAGCTTTTGTCTTGTTTCTAAGTAGTTTAGGCTGGTCTTGCGCTTATGCGTTCCCGTTCTGCTCTTGTTACGGTTTCCTTAACCAAAGTAATTAAATTTCAATCATCCAAATAAGGAAACAAACAATAACTACTTACAAGACAGAGAAATATTTTACCTATGCATTTTAAAAACATGAGAGTGATAACAACCCCACAAGAAGCACACACCTGCACACATAAACACACCAAATCTAGGTTGACATCTTTCAAAATATTTCCCCAGCATTACTTCTGTACCTTTACAGTTTGGGAGGAACTTTGTGACCTTTTGTGTGTCTCCTACCTGCCACCGCGCCTCTCTCCTCCCTATCCATTCCTCCACCTTTTCCTCTTTCATCCCCCCACCCCTTCTCTCTCTCTCTCTCTCTCTCTCTCTCTCTCTATCTCTCTACCCGACTCTCACTTTCTCTTCCCCTCTCACTCTCCCTCTGTCTCTCTGTGTGGAAAATTAGTGCTCTCTCCTCCCTCGGCAGGTGGTGTGGGGAGGGGAGGAGGAAGCGGCGCGCGGGTTGATTTATCTGTGGCTGTCAGCTCCTGGGAGGATTGGAGGCTACGGGAGGGTGGCGGCTCCTCCTTGGCCCCTTGGCTGGCTCTGAGGCAGACCCCATCTCTCATTAGGGGAGCGGCGGTGCTCCACTTGAAAGTGACATTCACACTCCCTTCTCCTCCGCACAAATGCAAAGAGATGACAGCCCCTCGCCACTTAAAAGGCAGGGTCCCTCTTTTCAGGGCTCGGGAAAACATCAATTTATTACATTAGTTTTGGCAGATATCCATATGATGCCTATAAGACACCCCCTCCACACACACACACACCCACACACACACACACCTTCCTGCTTTCACGTTTCCTCCTTCATCACCTGCTCAGAAGCCCACCCCCTTGTCACCTTGCCGTTCTTTCACACCTCTTTACGGCTGCCACCCTTGCCGCGACCAAATATTTTGTTTGCTTGCTGTGATTTTAATTTACAATTAGTGCACAGAAGCTTGTAAGGCATCCGGGACAAGTTCTTAAAAAAGATAAATTACTTTTGGACAAGGCAACCTATGTTTGTAACACATAGAGACTCACCTTTCGTATCATCATATCTTTTTCTTATTTGTGTCTCGTTGTCTGTCTTTTTTTGTTTTTTTGTTCTCACCCACCATTCTCACTTCTCATGCACCCAGGAGAAACTTAAGAACTGACATCGCCTCATCAATATTTCAAACAGTGAAATCCATCTCAATAAGTCAAGTGTTTTTAATTTGGTGTGAATTCCTTCACATATCAATCTCAGAAATTCGGTGACAGAGGTGCATGTGAATTCTAAAAGATAGATGAGCCATGCATGGAAAGCTCGACTGTAAGCTATTGAAACAAATGGTCTGGGCTTATATATCCAGCAGAAGAAAGACAAATAGATATAGGCTCTATGCAAGATCTGGTCAAGGCAAACAACAAACGTGTGCTGAAACAATACTCCTACTCTAGGCTTTAACGCATGCACTGTGCTGGCTGTCCGGTCGTCACAGTCTTATTGAATATGCACAAAGGTTCAGACTGCAAAGGTCTCAAAGTTTTCACTCAGTGCCGAGCAATGTCTGTGAAGCTCACAAGATGCTGCTGGAGTCGAGGCGTGCCACAAAGGAGGAGGGAGAGAAAAAAGAAGAAAAAAAAGAAAGAAAAAACACACACACACAACAGAATCTGAACTAATAAGCATGTAATTATGATAAATATCCGAGAAATATCCATATCAAAAAGTGGAGCTGTCATATTGTTCTAAGCATGTTTCAACTTCACAATCTGTTGTTTTTCCCCCTCTTCCTCAGAATTCTAATAGGTGTAGCACTTGCGCGCAGGCAGTCCCCTGGCTGGAGAGTGTGCAGGGTTCTCTAATTAGCCTGTAATAATTATCTTATTTTTAGGAAAAAAATGGAAATCAGCTTCCTTTATTTGACACAATAGGAAAAGTAGCGTTCACAAGAAAAGAGATGGTGGGCAAGACCAGAGAAGGGGGTGGGAGGGTGGCGACAGCAGTGGTGGTGTGTGTGCGTGTGTGTGGGTGTGGGTGTGTGTGTGTGGGTGTGTGTGTGTGGGGGGGGCGGGTGCAGCTCACATTCCAATGAGAGCTGTCAAACACAGAGCCTTGGAAGAAAAAAAAATAATAAAAAGGAAATGGAAGGAGGGAGAGAGGAAGACGAGGCAGAAAAAGAAAGAAGAGGACAGGCGGAGAAGAAAGAGGGAAAGGAATCAATCAATTATGCCACATTTTCGAGTGATTTGGAGAGGAGAGGGAGAGGTGGTGGCGGCCCATGAGGAGGGAGGGAGGAAAGAGAGAAAGGAAGCCAGAAGTCGCTCCCCTCCTCTATCTCTCTTCATCCTTCCACTTCTCCTCCTCCTCTTTCTCCCCACCTCAACCCCCACCCACCCACCTACCCACCCCCTCTCTCTCTCACTCTCCCTTTCCCTCTCTCTTTAAAGATCGGCAGCGTGTCAGAGGAGGGGGTGGGGGAGCGATATGCAAAACACGGCCTCCATAACCAAAGTAGCCTGCAAAATGAGGTGTCAGCATGCGGGGCTCATTGATGTATGAATGCGGAAAATCAAAAGCGGCAGCAGACAGACGGGCCGAAAGGTGAGACAGACACCATGTGAGCAGCTGTACATCTACGTCAAGGTGTTGGCGTACTACCCTCACAGTCCTGTACAGCCCCCACCCCCACCCACCGCACACACACACACACGCCTCTCATTCTCTCGCACTCCTTCTCCTTGACTAGAGTGGCCATGTCTTAACAAGGCAGACTGGCCATAGGCTGATGAAACAATACCACTGCAGGGAAATTATGCCCAGCGGAACATAAACCAAATTGAGCACACACACACACACACACACACACACACACACACACAGATACACACACAACCTCACACTCTTTGCTTTCACCTGTATTTTTTCCCCCTATGGAGTCATAGTGTATTGTGCAGAAATGAACACAAATATTCCACTTCAACATGTACCTGCTAAGAGCAGTTTAAGAACATCAGCAAGAGCATATTCTCGACAGCCATTGGTCACCATTCTTACTCTAGTAGACATAAACCAGGAGGCAAACCAAGGCATTAATCCTGCACCAGCAGTGCACCTAGCATACTGTGAATAGATGCTATACTCCTTTTGTTTCTTCTTGAAAATGAAGAGTAGCTTGAGAGCAGAATTACAGTAATGGATGAAGTAGCTGCTTCAGCCCAGCGCTGTTTTGTAAGGTCTAGGAGTGCGGACTCAGACGCTCAGCCTCTCCTGGCGAAGAAAAGCCACCAGGAGCTCTGGAGAGCATCCCGTTATTGATGGTCAGACCTGGCAGTCACCGCAAGAGCACATGATGCCTCTTTTATTGAATTGGAAAGGTATTCACTGACGGCGGTGCTTTAAACGACCTCTGGGCTGTGCACGCGGGGCTGTGTCCGTGTGTCGGCGTGATTGATACTGCAGAAACCAGAGATAGCTCCAGCTTAACCAATGTTTGTAATGCACCGTGTTCTGCCTGCGCGACCGCAAGGGGATACTAATATCCAGTGTGTCAGAGTCAGGTTACAATGAAAACGTCTGGCCTCCGTCATGAACAGGCAGAGCGAGAAAAGAGAGAGAGAGCAAAAAAATAAATAAAAAATATAGTCTTTGCTGCGTTATTGCTATGTATTTCATGCATTTCCATGATCTGTTGCTGGAAAGCCAATATCTTTGTAGAATGCTTCTATTAAAATGTCATCTGTGATTTAGAATATCTTCATCCCTTAAAGAACTGTGGGAATCCTCCATGGCGCAGTGCTCTTGAGATTGTCGCCATCCCGCTGACAAAACCATACATTTTCAGCGTCCGGGCCTGGGCGTTCGTGTGATTGTCTACCAGCCGCGCAGCTGCACAAATCTGCAAAGGTGGACATATAGCCCGTTTGCAATGAATGCAGCCTGGAATAAACACCAGAGAGTGAGTCTAAGTCAAAAGGCGGCAGGTCTCTCCTTAATGGAAAACAGCAGCGGCTATCAGTTATTTGTAATCTGCGCACAGATTATGAAAACGCGCCCATATGGGATGGGCACTCACGGGCGATGGCTTTTAGGGTCTAATTCATCTCTATGGTTTCAGAAATTGTTGTGTCTGCTCAGTAATTTGCTCTTTTGTCACACTGGCTGATGCAATGTCATTTGCATGCCCCCCCCCCCTCTCTCCTTTCCCTTTGGTGCGGGAGAATAAATGATGCTCCCCTTAATGCACTTTGTGTTTGTGGCAGAGCAGATTGATAAAGTGGAGCTCACGCTTGTGCAACACTCATGTCTGGCCAGAGGGCCATAAAGAAAGAGAGAGAGAGAGAGAGAGAGAGAGAGAGAGAGAGAGAGAGAGAAGGAAGTAGAGGCACAAGAAGTGAAAGAGGGGGATAGAGAGGACGAAGAAAGGATAAACCCAAGGCTAACCAAGATGGAGAATGGAAAAAAAGAAAAGACTCAATGAGAGAGAGAGAGAGAGAGAGAGAGAGAGACAAGAGAACAAAATGAGTTAACCATACCCTTTCTCAGGAGGAAGAAGGTAAGGTGGAGGGGGCGGCAGTGGTGGTGGTGGTGTTGGGTGGGGAGGGGGAAGACAGATAAAGCCTTCAGAGAGTGCAGCGCTGAAATGAGTTGTCAAGGTATGCTCCTGGGTGCAGGACTTGTAAAGCAGATGTCATTCTAATAATGTGTGATAGCGAACACGCTGGGCCTAAACCCTGGCGGATGAGTCGCCGAGCCTGGCCGCTGATGGCTAATGCCATTTTATGAGGTGCCATCTTATGAAGACAATGCCCGCCACATGCCACATGCTTTAAGGTGCCTCGCCAGAGGCTCTTCGACCAGCCGGATTTGTATTTATTGTTTTGTAAGCCTCAGTGTTTTTCTATGGGGAGAGCCTTGTTTTATGACAAAGAAAAAAAAAACATCTTGTGATGTAGGCATCTAAAGATGTGTGTTTGTTTTGTTTATTTTATGTATGTATTTATTTATGTCATGGCTACAGTGTTAATCAAGGCCATTCTTACCGTGGGCCTCAGTTTCCGAGTTAATTTATGAGAGTTATCAAATAAAAAGCTATTCTGCTAATAGGAGGAGGGTTGATTTCCACTCAGTAATAAAAATCCCTGTGGTTTTACAAACACAATGATTGCTTACATTGTGCAAGTCAATGCCTAAGTCCTTAATGGGATTATACACTGAGACACAGGGAGAAGTAGGCGTTTCCGTGGATACAGTGGTGTGGCATCCATTCCAGTTTGTGGATGTGTTTTATTTGCTTTGCCGTGGCGATGATGGTGTGTGAGTTTGCCTTCATTTTAGCAGTGTGTGTGTGTGTGTGTGTGTGAGTACTGTGCATACACACTCCTTCGGCCTGTGCTCAGACCCTCGCTCATTACCTGGCAGCGTCGGGGCTCAGGAGTATAGCTTGATAAAGTTAATCAGGAGAAACTTGCTCATTAATTACCTTTCCGCAGGCTGCCTAATATAATTCTTCATTCCCTACCCTTTCTTCCCTTTCCCTTATGCTGTTCCCTTCTTTCTGTCATAGTTTGTTTCTTCCTATTCTATCTCTATCTCTCTCTCTTTCTTCCTCTCTGTCTGTTTCAAGATTTGTCACTCAGTAGTGAAATCGGTAGAGATACTCTAGGGAGCCATTTTTCAAACTGCCATGGCTGACAGTGACCTCTTGGGCGAGGCTGGCTGGGGGTCGAGCCACAGTCACAGGAAGCAGGCCTGGGCCAGAAACCCAGCAGGGTTTGGGTCTGGCATCCCGAAATAGGACAAGCGGGCGAGGAACGTCCCGCCTGCTACGCTCAAATTTGAAGTTGAAGTTTGAAGCAGAATGCTTGTAATTAAGAACACGCAGATATGCAGGCGCTGACCAACGCACCTAATGTCTTCAGACTGACTCATCCAACCGTGTCATTTCGGCCTCCTAAATCACACACGCCGCTCCAGGTCCAGAGGTCCAACTGACCCTTTGACTTCTTGTTATGTTCTCGTTATGTTGTAATGTGGCTGTCAGTGGACATATCTATATGGGTTGTTGTTTTTTTCTCAACTCTTAGTGCAGAAAAAAAAATTAAATTAAAAACAATTATATAGACCTAAAATCATTTTTGGGGCGAGGACTGACATCCAAAAGTAGCAAAACAAACAAGCAAACAAAAAAAAACAATCAGAGAGTAAAAATAAGGGACGGATGAGGCTCCAAACACCAAAGCGTTTGCCGCGGTACATGTAATGTTAGGATGCGCTGATATGAATTATTGCATGGCTTTGGCAGGAGTGGAGTGGAACGCATCATCACACACTTTTTTCTCTTTATTTGCCTCTCCTGTGGTTGACTTCACCCTCATTACGCTTTAATATGTCTGAGTCTGACCCATTTATAACTCTCTCATTGGTGTGTTAAAAATGTTACATTTCACCAGCACAACAAAGGCACCGTTTTAAATGTCGGGCAAAGAGGAAATGGTAATGAGAGAGCATGCTTCGGGGAGCGATCTCAAGAAGCTTTGAACTTTCCGAGATTAAGCAGACACGTACTGTATATCGGTTCCTGGGTCAGGTCTTGCACGTACAGGGCCTTGTGTACAGTAGCTGCCGTTCTTTGCCCTCTCTCTTCGAGCAGTAACTAAGGCTGCGTCTCTCTCCTGAGAGTCCATTCACACAGGCCACGGTTATGTGACTGACAAGGTGTGTAATATTGGGCTACCTTCTAGACTTGATACTGATAGAGCTGAAAGGTGTGTATGTGTGTGTGCGCGCGCGTGTGTGTGTGTGTGTGTGTGTGTGTGTGTACCTGTGCCATTGGGAGAGGTATGCTAATTGGAAGGAAGCTGTGTCTCTGTCGCATTTTCAGGTGTGAGCTGTGATCTAACTCGTCAGAAGTAGCACATGTTTACAGGAAGTAGATAGCACACGTGCCGGTGCGAAAATGAACAAAAAAAAAAAAGAGGAAAGGAAACTCAACACCTGTGGGCCCTGACATGCTGTCAACAGACTGTGAAGTGGACACACTTGCCTTGATTATTACTGTCTAAAATATGCCCCTCACAAGCAGTGTCAGCCAACTGCTCATGTAATTCCGACTGCAGTACTGATAGCCATACAGTATATTGACAGCGGCTTTAGAGTGATTCCAAATATAGAAGTCTGTCACACTCTTCAGTCATAATCATACTTTTTATGACTTATACTATTATGTATTTATGTTAAAGTATTTACTGGCATCAGTCTGAAATATAGAAATATAGCAGACAACACGTGTCCAAAAAAGGGCAAAAAAACCCTGTAATCCTATTGGAGGCAGAGATTGAAAATTAACAATTAACATCCTGGAACTATAAAATATCAGTGGCTTGAAGAGTGGATTTGCATGAAGGGTACCGTTGGGAGTTGGTAATGATAGGTAGCTATTAGCGAAATGCATTAAGCACACGGCAGCCTTTAGCCTTCTGGCCCGGCCACCCAACCCTGAATGGGCTTTTCAGCTATGTTCAGCTGCCATTCAGCCACAGCCAATCAGAGCCATGGAAGCTTGCATGGATATTGTGTTCTGTAGAGGCAACACACAGGTTGGTAAAGCTGGCTAATGCACTGGTGTGAGCCTAATGGCACTGGTTATTGGTCTGGACTTTAGCCATAAATGCTCTTGATATTGTGCTTTTTGTATACTATTTACATGTGGGTTGAGAAGTATGTAACTGTGTGTGTGTGTGCTTGTGTGTGTGTGTGAGAGAAAGAGAGAGAGAGAGAAATAGACTGTGTCTCTGTTTGTGTCCATTCTTTCTGTCTCCAACTGAATGTAGAACTGGCCAAATGCTTATACGAGTTGAGAGAAATTATTTTACCTGTCAGCCTAGTGGCAGAGTAATATGGTGCCATCATTCGTGAGGTCAAAAAGTGGATCAGACTGTAAACAGTCGGTGTGGGTTGGCAGCGCAGCATTGCACTTTAACATGCCGCAGGGCAGGTTTGCACTGAACACGGCGGCTGGCTCCTGAATGGACAAAGCACCGCAATAAATATATTCAGGCTCTGGACACAAGGAACACAAGAGGTCGACTAAAGGAAATCCTGGTGATGCATGTGAAGTGTGGGGATGAAGACAAAGGTCTGGCAACTGTCTGAACTTATTTACATGCCTATTGATTGGAAGGCTCTCAGGGGTGGGGTGTGTGTGTGTGTGTGTGGTTGTGGTAGTCGGGCCGGGTGGTACCACCTGAATGGACCTCTCCTGCTGCATTTCAGTAAAAGAGGTTTTGTTCTGGCCAAAGAAGACACTGTGAATATAGAGCATGAAGTGGCGGTGGTGGAGGTGGTGTTTGCCATAGGGTGGGGGTGTGTGGGGGGGTCAAAGCTCTTTTCCAGACATATTTAAACTGTTAGGGAGAGAATAGGAAGAAAGGGCATTGCAAATGAATAAGATACACACCGAGAGCAAGAAATAGGTATAAATTCTCTGTATCGTCAGGATTAAAACCCAAGCCTATTACTGCGCAGATGTACTGTATTGCGGATTGATTGCAGTGCCAAAAAGCATATTGATCATTTGTCTCTAGCCTTGTTATTATCGTGTTATGCAAAGCTAACTCACGGGTAGGCTGATAAACCCCTGTCATTTCAGGCTATTGAAATGAAATACATCTACAGCACACGACTGGCTCATCTCAGCCTTGCTCCTGATTCTGGGAACGGATGAACACACTGGATGATCCAGAAACAAGAGCGCTGGGCTGTGTCTGAAACCAAAATTGCACTTGCTGAGCTGAAGGCCGCAGGTAATTAGCCTTATTAGTGTGGGTGTGTGTTAATGACATTGGTTGCCTTATTTACTGATGCTTTGCCATGGCTGCTCCATGTCTTTTTCTTCTGTGTGTCCACAAACTGGCTTTGGTCTTAAACAACCTCACATCACCTGCCCAACTTTTAGTTTTTCACGACCTGCAGCTTTTGAGTTTTAGTTGCTTTTTTTCCCTTGTTTTTACTCCCCCCGCCCATTCTCCCACTCTGCTGCTGCTCTCTGCCCCTCTCTCTCTCACACACACACACATACACACACACACACACACACACACACACACACACACACATACAGCCCCACACCTCTACCCCTGTCTCCCTGCATTCTCTTTCTCTCCCTCCCTCCCTCCCTCTCTCCCTCCTCCTACTCCTCCACCTCCTCACCATGCAGATCTGTATATTCACAAATGAGAGCTATTCATCTGAGGGCGGCGGCATTCTTCAGCTGTCCCGACCGCCGTCTGTGCCTGCACGGCTCTGGCCTTTGTGCCCAGCGCGAGGGCTCCTCATCCGCACTGTTCATCATCTTGATGGTGCAGCTTTATCTTGCTTTAGTGCAGCTGCTTTCAGCCTATCCAAAGTGCCGAGAAATACAGAGGGAATGAGGAGAGAGAGAGAGAGAGAGAAAGAGAGAGAGAGTAAGGGGTAAAAAAGAGTGAACGGGAGAGAGAGGAGAGTGGGTGCATTAAAAAAAGAGAGGGAGAACAAGGCACAGAGAGAGAGAGAGAGAGAGAGAAGGAGAGAGGAACGGCCAGTGCCCACTAGAAGGGATAATTTGTACTTTCTCAATAAATAAGGAGGACAGGCTAATTACTGGCTTAACAAGGGCAGCCGGTGGATCCGCGTGTCAAAAGGACAGGCATAATTATTAACCATCAGAGTGCATTCATATCACAGCACAAAAGGGAGAGACGTGGAAGGAGAGGGAGAAGGAGAGAGAGAGAGAAGGGTGAGGACAGAAGAGTGGAAGGGGGGGATGAGGAGGAGGAGGACAGGGAGACTCATGGCAAATGGAACCAACTAATAAACAGTGCTGAGAGGGGCATTATGCACCCAGCTTTGGGCGCAGGATGTATTGAGACGGGCTGACACGGTGCGACTTGGCCTCTCCCAGGGATGGGGACCAGGGGGAGGGAGGAAAGGAGAGGACTATAATGATAATAGTAATAATAAGAGAAAAAAGCCCTTTTGCATGGACTTGGAGATGGGTTGTGTGTGTGTGTGTGTACGTGTGTGTGTGTATGTGTTCTGCATAGGTGGGGGCGGAGGGCTGTTCTTTGGGTGACCCTTCTAAAAAAAAGGAAAGAAAAAGAAAATCTGAAGGCAGTCTATTTGTGACATGCTCCTTTGTGGGAGGGCAACAATGGCCATGGACAGGCAAGACACAAGGTCATCTGAGGTCACTGAAGTTTGGCTGGAGTGCCTTTGAATGGCCTGTGAAGCACATTGAGAACAGAAACCCTCCAGGTGGGTTGTGACCAATTTAATGTTGATGAATCGGGCATAAAGGAGGTCCCTATTAGAAAGAGGGGAAAAATCTATAGCCCCCATTCTCTGGATAAAACAATGAGACAGAATTCCGGTCTGGCACTTTGGAAAGAAGTGGACAGATAGAATAGAGGGATGAATAAAAGAAAGAGCCTTCTGCTGAAGAGAGTGGTGGAAATGAGATTTTTAGGGATGCTGACTCGGATAAAAAAAAAAGGCCTTACCAGTCCTCACTAGTTTCTACACACACACAGACACACACACACACACACACACACACACACAAATGAAATAAGGATTCGTGCCACACAGTTCAGTCAACCTGTGGCTGACCAAAGTATTAAATACAATAACAATTTAAGAGCAACGTTACTGTATTACAGTAAATTGCCAAATTCTATTTCCTGTTAAAATACAATGCAATGCTCGTCAGTGCAGGAAAGGCTAATATGGAACATTCTAGCTTGTATTGCATTTACCCCGACAGTAATAAAGGGAAAGAAGAAATGAGAAAGTGAGAGAGAGAAGGAGGGAGAAGAAAAGAGTAAGCTGGCAAGTACAACGTAAGTGAATTAAATACTGCAAGTGTGTAAAAGAGAGAATACAGAGGGCAGAGCAGGAGGAAGAGTTATAGTGCGAAGAAGAGCAAGGCTGCGAAAGGGGGCTCACTAACAGCCGGCCGAGGGGGAGTCCTAAACCCCAGCTTGGGTTTCGGAGGAAATGGGCAGCGGGGATAAGAAAATAAGCAAAAAAAATTATGAAGAAAAGGTGCAGAAGAGAGGGGAAAAAGAGGAAAGGATGAAAAGAGAGAGAGAGAGAGATGTGTCTGAAAACCGACGTGTGCACTGCAGCCAAGCCAACTAACACCCAGGTCTGTGTTGGCCGGGGATGAAGGGGTAGGCTGTCTCTGCTCAAACCACTTACCACCATGTCTGCTCCTACTCTGTCTCCCCTTGGAGCCGTGCCCAAGCTGGTTTTATTAGAAAGCGGCATGTGCAGTAGGGGTGTGTGTGTGTGTGTGTGTGTGTGGGGGGGGGGGGGGGTGGAAAAAAAAAAAAAAAGACGGGGAAGAGAAGGGGAGGGGGGTGGAATGCACTGGTCAAGACCATTTTTAAGGACTTACACAACCCTGAATCTGCCAAAAACAGCAATTACTCTATGTAATTGTGTGTGTGTGTGTGTGTGCGCGCTTTTGCCTGTCTGTCTTTGCGTGCATGAAGCAACATGTGTTTGCGTTTGTGGCTACATGTGCGTAGGTGAGTGCATACACGGACATGTGTTTCTCTGTATGTTCTGTGCTAATGTGTGTGTGTATGTGTGTGTGTGTGTGTGTGTGTACATGTGTGAGTGTGCATTTAACAGCATGCGTTTGTGTATGTGTCCATGCATGGGCGTATGTTTGTGGGTAGATGTGAATGTTTGGGGTATGCTTTTTTTGTAAGAAGGTATGCACATATGTGCCCTTTCTACTATATGTGTGCATGACTGCCTCTGTGTGTGTGTGTGTGTGTGTGTGTGTGTGTGTGTGTGTGTGCTTGCATGCAGGCCTGCTTCCTTGGTTGGTCATGAGTGTGTTCCGTTTTTTGTTGACCACTCCATGTGGAGCCCCATAACTGCATGTTCTCTGAGGTTCTCTAATAGAGGCCTTGAGAAGGCAGCTGTGGCATTCCCAGGCATTAATTAAAATGAACATCAGCTTTGCGCAAACCGCAACCAAACGGAAGTTTGCTCTTTGGGTTCAAATTAAATGGCAGCAAAGCAGGCAAAAGAGAAAGGAAGTGAGCGGCTGCAATCCAGTGTTATTATGCACATAGAGTCAAGGAATCCATAAGGACGCCAGGGAGGACTTTCATCATGGCACATTTCATAACTAACATATATTGAAATCCCTCAATTTTACTGAGAAATATAACCACAAGGAAACAGTTTCAGTGCAAGCATAAGTTCAAAGGCTTTCAATTATGGTGGTGAATGATATGCACTGTACAGTGTATGGGAGTTGGGAGTTCTCAATCAGTGTTTTTGGGCAATGGTCCCACTATAGTAGTTGTAAGCAGTGAACCAATGCAGGAAAAGCATGGACGTTTACAGGATCTTAGACTACAAAGTACACTGCTCTAAGAGACACTGGTCCATAAACGAATTAAATAATGTATGGATACATTGTGTATGTATTCTATGTCCATGCATTACCCCTTAACACACACACACACACACACACACACCTGTCAGGAGTAATGATATTAATAATAATGAATCTTTTACTTCATCGATGGATAATCACACAGAGTAAAAAAAAAACATAGCAAGGTCAATGGCAGGCACACGGCGATGAGGCCAAATAAATGAGATTATGGCTGAAATTGCTAATTATGTGCATTTTATTCCCCCGGCCCAGTAATAGGCATGAAGCATAATGGCACTTGTCAGGTGGACTGCTTTGTTGACTAAAACCAGAGCCCCGTGACCTGCCCTGAAAGACATCACACTAATCCATTCTAATGCATTATGGAAATGATTGTTGTTGTTTTTTAATATAGACCACAGCGACGGAAGTGAAATGAAAAAAAAAAAAACCAATCTAGGTTTCACCCCCACCCCCCCCCCCCCCCCTTCTTTTTACAAATAATAAATAAATAGAAATATATTTTAAAAATCCTCTAATCCACCGGCGAGACAGTGTGCTAATCAGAGCAGACCAAGTGAAGACAGGTAGCAACCTCCTTAAACACAATCATACACGCCCACACACACACACTCTCTCTCTTCTCTCTCTCTCTCTCTCTCTCTCTCTCTCACACACACACACACACACACACACACATACACTCAGAAGTCGTGTATTCAGTATGGGCAGGATCCAATACAGACTGCTTACGGGAGAGTAGAATATTCTGAGCTACTGTAGCTATGCTTGTGTGGTATGGTCATTTACAGTTTAGAAGGCCCAATGTCATAGCAATCCAGAGTATCCAAAGAGCAGCAGAAAGGCTTAAAGGAGTGAGGGTGGCCTGTCTATCCGCAGCATATTGTAGGTCCCTTCCCATAAAAAAAGAAAATAGCAACAGCTATTGGGCCCAACTTGACATGCATAGTAACACTGAATAGGTATGAGTTTACTTTATAACTTTACTTTTTACTCATAACTGCACTTTGACTTTGAGAATGTAGAAGCCCCCATAAACCTTGAGAATGTAGAACCCCCAGAGATGTGGGAGACTGTGGAGTGTTATAATCCAGGCTGGTTATGCTCTCTCTCTCTCTCTCTCTCTCTCTCTCTCTCTCTCTCGCTCTCTCTATCTCTCTCTCTCTCGCTTTTGTTCCTTCCTAAAAATGGCTTGTTCAGTCATGAGCATCTCTGAAGAGAAGACCGGTGAGGTCCCTGGCACCTCTCATCGCTTTGTCCTGCTGTGGCGCTTTGCCTCCGCCTGCCCAGAGAAGGAGAAGGAAGGGTCCTTCATTTTTCTGACACCCTCGTCCTTCAGCCCTATTGATCGGCAGAGGGAAAGACCATCCCTGCCATGCCCACTAATAGAAAGTGAAGTTCATCAGCCAGTGCCTGCTGATCCCTCTGCACAGACATACAGATCTATAAAGGCCACCCAACTAACCTTTTCATTTTTTTTTTTTTGCAACTGCTGCCTAGTGTGTGTGTGTGCGTGTGTGTATGTGTCACGTGTGTGTGTGTTTGTCAGTGAGTGTTGCTGTGTTAGTGTGAGTTTATGGTATGTTTGTGTGTCTGTGTGTGTGTGTGTGTGTGGGGGGGGTGTGTTGGTAAGTGAGGAGTACTGTTATTGTGTGTCCATGGACTGGTGTGTGTGTTTCTGTGTTTGTAGGTGAGTGTTGCTGTGTCATTGTTTGTGTGTGTGTGTGTTTGTGTTTGTAAGTAAGTGTTGCTGTTGCTATTATTGTTTGTCCATGTTATGTCTGTGTGTGTGTGTGTGTGTGTGTGTGTGTGTGTGTGTGTGTTTTCCTTTGTGGCAAATGTTTATTGTGTTTTCCTTCGCCTTGCCGTTAAGGTCATCAGTGTCGGGGACAAGGTAAACAAAATGTAGTTACTGCATTCCAGTTGTGTGGAAGGGGAGTTAACAGATTTGTAGTATTTGTCTAAACCTCTGTTGCGTTATGACATTGTACTGAGTAGCGCCACAATTCAGCTTGTTATCACATTATCTTTATTTAAAAAAGAACAGACAATGGGTTTCTTGTGGGGAGGGAAGATTCATCAATTCAAATATCAATACAGCTTGGTTAAAAAAAAAAAAAAAAACAGGACACAAAAAGAAGAATATTAGCTGGTTGGAGTGAGACATGAGCGCTAGCACGTACACACACATACACATACACACACACAGGCATACTTAAAGACCTCTATCTCGGGGAGGTTAAGGACAAGCAGGTATGTTTTGTGTTTTTTTGTGTGTGTGTGTGTGTTTGTGTGAGTTTATTGACAGAGAGAGAAAATAAAAAATATATATGGTAGGGACACCGGCAAAAGCATGCTTCATGGTCATTACACTCCAGACAATCTAACCAATTTTTTTTTCTTGTCTTTTTTGAAGCACTATTGTTAGTTTTGTTAATCAAGTCAGACAACGGTTAACGAGTTTCTAAAAAAATGAATATAAATTAAAAATGACAAAATAATCTGCTCTAATAATCTCCTAGTTAAGTCACGTCAACTTGACTGGTTGAAAATACATTTATGTCCGAAGCGATGGAATGGAATGGCCAGGGTCATGGAATATGCAAGTAACAAAAAACTAAACCCTGCACCAATAACTCACATATTCAGATAAACAAAGAACAAACACAGTTCTCCTTTGCAGACAAAAAAGACACTAAAAGGATATTTCTTAAACAGCAAACCGTGAGCAAGCCTGGATTCTTGACTTTAATCAGCCTGCCCGTGCCATGAGGTACAGCACATTTCTTCTTAGCAATCTGCAGATTGCTACCTTGCTTTCTTAGACAATCTATCAGGATCAAAGAATGACTTCAGCCCTTGAAAGGCCCTCTTACTTTTGACAACCTATACCCCAGTGTGTCATAAAAAGGCACAGAACCTGGTCCTCATCAAGGATTATTGCTGCATTTTCTTTGTCACATTCAGGGCATCCATTTTCCCCATGCCAGAGAAACAGCCCATATCCGTTTGCCTAAAGGAAATGGAACTCATCAGATTTGCATTGGTAAATTCGGTGGCAAAATGCCTGAAAATGTAAATAACCGGTCGAGTAATTGTTTGTGCACCTTGCAGGGCGTTCAGACAGCACACATCTCATCTGACATCCTGATTGAAAGGAACCAGAGACAATTTCCCTTATTTGTGTAGACGCAATCGAAGGCCCGGGCATTGATGGCATTGAAATGTGCCGTGCCCCCACCCCACATTAGTGGGAAGATGGAGGGAAGTCATTGCCGGTTTGAAACACAAGCTCTTGACAAAACTCCACCATTAGACGGCTGGAAGCTATGAACAGTGCAGCATGTTTACATTGATACTGACTGACAGAAAGACATTCTGAGATGTGAGAATTTAGCACTTACCATATTGGCATGAATATAACATAATACTTTTTTTCCTGTAAATAATTCTGAAAAGGGGGGTTCTATTTGGCCATTTGACAAAAATAGTGGAAAATATACAGAGGACATTGTTACATTGGTCTACAACTGCCACACTCGAATGACTGGGTTAAGAGGCACTTCAGCATCTTTAGATGACAATATTTGTGATTCAGTGTTTACATGTGCACAAAGCCGGCATTTCAAATCGATCACATTCGGCGGTAGAAGTCTACAATGCGGAGCAATGGACTGCCATTGCATGAGTGAATAAGGCCAGCCTCTGCTCAGACTTGAGGAGCGCTGTCTTTTAAGCGGTTGTCTGCAACCAAACGAAGGACAACTCATACAGACTTTCATCTCATACAGAGTAAATATCTTTTCGACATGCCAACATCAGCTGCAATAATGGTTGAAAATCAATTGATGTGCGATTGAAATAACAGGAACGGCTCACAGTTATATTTGAATCTTGATAAAATAATTTACAAAATAAGGTCAAATTTGGTGTACATAAATGCCCCAAAAAATTAATCTGGCATCGTCCTATTTCCGGGCTAATAAATTGTTTAGCTTAGCATATCATATCATGGCATCCATTCCCAGTGTCCTCCTTTAAAAATGGACATATTGTCATATCCTGATGTTTAATTTCACAGCTCATGTATAATTCTTTTTTGTTGTTTTTGATTAGGAACCATATGGTTCAAGTGGTGGGTTTTTAGGCAGATTTTAGGCAGCTGACCATGTAGACAGTGCTTGACTGATGTAAAGCCAGCGGGCAGTCCGTATGTGCCATTGTTCAGGCAAAGCCCAAATGTGTGATGTATACTTGATTTGAGCAAATGTTGCCCACGCATTCAAACGCTTCCAGTTAACTGACTTGAATGTCCTTTAGAGGCATGTATGCAAATCACACCAAATGTTGGCTCCGCTGAACCCTGTGAACTTCAGATCACACAGAGACTCAGCGCTCCCAGGATGTGTGCACAACAACACCATTGGAGGCCAAAATTAGCTGACGTTCCTTCAGTCAGAGGAGCAAAGCCAACATATCATCTCGCCAAGCACGAGAAAAAAAAGGGGGGTCTGCTGGCCAGAATAGTCAAACTTGCCTGCTCAATTAAAAGTGCACAGACCCTCTAAATCAAAGGAAATTATAATAATTATGACAGTTTCTCTCTGTCATTACCGGACGACATACCAGAGAAGTTAGATGGCTGTCAGTGTGAGCCATTGCTTCAGTCTGTCTCAACCATCAAGCATCATTTTTAGTAAGCTAAATGGGCGGCCATCGCCAACGGGACACTCATGGTTCCCTCAGCATTTGCTTGTGTGTGTGTGTGTGTGTGTGTGTGTGTTGGGAGGGCAGTGCTCTGGGACTTTGTCTTATATTGGGATGCTCCAATCTGCTTCTCCACAGAGACTGACCACAGAAGACAACATGTCCCACACAGCACAGAGAGAGCCTAAAACAAGAAGACCGATATAGCCGGTTACTAGCTACATACTACATGCCACAGACTCTTAGTCGTGGACGACTGAGAACTGTCAATACGTTTACACAATGTTACTGTAAATAAAACATCCTTTGATAGCTTTTTACCAGCATTAGTTTTAAATAAAAGTAGCATGCTTTTTTACAGTGTTGTGACAACCATGTGTGTGTGAGTGTGTGTGTATGCTCCGAGGTTCCATTCCATCTTTTAAACTATAGCAGTGTTCTATCAGACTGGATGACCAGTAAGGCAGTTAAATCTCCCCACTAAAAACAAATAGCCCAATCAAATATAACAGTCCACACATTCATATCAGGGAGTTTGCTTGTGAGGTTTGTAACACCATATTAAAAGAGTTTCTTTTTATAGTCTCAGGCATTGTCACAGCAGAGCTAAACACCTTAACCACCCCCACCCAACTACTTTTCTTTTTTTCCCCCTTCTTTATTTTTTTTCTGCATCTTATCCGAGGCTAGACTATTTGCATGTGGAGCCCAGCGCTAACCTCTAGCGGTCACTTGGGATGCAGTGCATGACCGGCTCCGCTCGCCTCTTCACTTCATTTTTAACACAAGACCAATGGCTCCTATTAAGGGCTAAGGCAGGGCGTCTGACAAGCCAGTCAATAACCATGTGAGGTTACTTCATTAAAGCCCCAGTGGCTGATGGGTGGAGAGCTGAAAAACAGGCCTGTGACAGCCACCGCCTAAAGATGATAAAGATACTCTCTCTCTCCCAAACGTTCTCCTCTGTCTCTCGCTCTCTCCAGTGTGTGTGTGTGTGTGTGTGTGTGTGTGTGTGTGTGTGTGTGTGTTGTGTGTGTGTCTGACATGCTTTCCTACAACTTATTCCACCACACACTCCCTACTTATGCAAACGAGAGCTGATCAATATGTGGGATGCCTGACCCGCTGGGGAACCAATAAATAATGCCATGTAGCACTTAGCCACATGCAAGACGCGCCCCTTCTCTTCGCTTCTCACTAAGTGCCGGAATAGCTAAACTCTCTACTTTTCCCCCTCTCCGATTCTCTCTCACTGGCCTGGACAGGGATGGATGTCCTTGGAGTCCCTGTGTGTTTTTTTTGGGGGGGAGCTAAGCAAAAACAGAAACGAAAAAAACAAAAACAGTTTTAGCACGATCTCAGCTGCCCCACACACATGGTGTGGATGCATACAGTGGATCCCATTATTTCCACTGGTGACCCCTGCAGAGCCTTGGCCATCCTCCTCCCGCCAAATTAGCATAAGGCAATCCATTAGACAGGGCCTGACACATGGCAGGGAAATCCCCAATAGAGCTGATCAGAGCAGGACAAGTTCATTATTTATAATAGGAGGCCTGCTGGAGAGTCAGCTGTGTGTGTGTGTGTGTGTGTGTGTGTGTGTGTGTGCGTGTGTGTGTATGTGTATGTGTATGTGTATACATGTGTGTGTGTGCATGTCTGTGTATGTGTATTTGTATGCATGTGTGTGTGTGTGTGTCTGTTTGTACGAGTTAGACAGAGAGGCCCCTGGTCAATCCAATCAGGGCTGTGTGTATTGCAAGTGTTCTCTCTGCACATGAGGACTCTACATGCGATAGCACAACACATTCAGGTCACTGCATGTGGCAGGCGGACTGGTTAAGAGACACTTCATTTCAGCATGTGAATTTATTCTCTAGCCCTTATTACAGGCCTCACAGGCTGCCAATGGATCGCAGATACACTAGGCACAGGCAGCAGCACAGTTATTCAGCATAATATCTGGATCAAAAAGACACAGATAAATTCTGGTGTGAACGAATGCATTATCTTTAATTATACAGTGTGCATTTACCTAAAACATTCATATTCTGAAACCGAATTGCTAAAGGATAAATGTTTAGGCTCAGTTAAGGCAACTGGACTTCTTTTAGATCTTGAAAATGTTTCACTTACCACCTAGAAAGCTCTGTCAGTTCTGACTGATGTTGGAAGTAGGAGCTTATGTTTTCTGGCCTGTGGAGTGTAGACCAGACCCCATATCATGTGATCAAGGATCAGAAGAATCACCCATTAACATCATTAGCATAGTCAATGTGTGGGGATTGAAAACGAGAATCCTCACAGGGAAAATTTTTTAGCTTATGGAAAGAATCTGTAGCACTGAAATATAAAGGTTCCTGGAGCTACAGAAATAGCACATGTTAGATTTATATCTGACACTTTTCCAGTCCATGTAATGAAATAATACAAGCTATTCTAGCTGGCCACAGTGACACAGTGCTGCATTCCGTCTCAGTGGTCACAACCGCAAGTGGACATTTCAAAGGGTATCGTGTTCCTGCAGAGTCTCAAGTTTGGACACATCTGCTTCTACAAGCTCTTCACCTGTGTGAGCATGGCGGGAGAGAGAGGGTGAAAGAGAGGGAGGTAGAGAGAAAGAAGGAGAGAGAAAGAGCGTGTGGGCAAGTAGTGACTGATCTGCAGTCCCTCACATGGCAGACAGGGAGACTGTGATTAGTGTGAGTTGCTGCTGCTGCTTCTGCTGGGGCAGCACAGTGCGGTAGTGCAGTGCCACTGCTGCTCAGACTTGTCACCACACTATCCTCCTGCTCAGAGAAGCCTTCTGACGCTCTGTCTAGTTTAGAAGCCAGCAGGGATTTTGGTGGGACTGAGTGCCAACAACCTCAACCTCTTGTTCTCTACTAATTTCGACTTTGTTTTTTTTTTTTTTTTTTTTTTGTTCGGACGCAGCTGGTGCGGTGTAACTGGGTTGATTTTGAGACTGGCTGTAATTTAAGTCCAAACATATTTGGTGGGTACAAACATGTTGTGAATGGCTGTCTTCATGCGAACATCTTTTGTTTTGTTTGTACATAAGACGCCACTGACTGCTGCAAAGAGATTAGTCTTCATGAAACTTGAAGACAAGCAGACAGCCATCTGAGAGCATGGTTAGCGTTGTACTGTATTTAAAACTGTTAAAAGCATATTGTTTTGGCAGTGTTATTTTAAAAGTCTGTCACACCATGACACAGCCATAAGCAAACTGGAACTCAAGAATACTTAATATAGTTTCTAAGATGGTGTTGATTTGGTATCAATGTGTTTCCACACCAGAGCAGAGCAAACTAACACTTGAAATGAATAAATGTAGTCATTTACAGATTGCTAGCATGCTAGCCACAGTTTAAGGTCTCACATTTCGCACTTCAGTTTTTGGGGTGACTGAGGTGGGTAGCCCGGCAGATGTAATGAAATGAGAAATCATATCGATGTATAAAGGTGACCTGGTACTTTTCATATTTTAATGAAATAATGCCATAAGAGCTCTTTAAAACGTGTTAAATTAGCATAAAACAGGCCTGCCCTGCATATGACACACAGATGTGAATGTGTGGGCCCACACAGCCTCACTCACACACACACCCCACATTTAGCATTTTACCCCGTCTGTGTGTTAGTGTGTGTGTGTGTGTGTGTGTGTGTGTGTGTGTGTCCATTCCTTCAAGCATACCTTTAAGCATGTTTCCCATTGATAAAAGCCACTAATTTTAGAAGTGGCTGCCATAGGGAACAAATACACATACATTAGGGAGCCATAAGTTGAGAGGAAAGTTCTGCTGACTTGTAAAGTTAAATGCCAACGTACCATTTAATGCGAAAAGGGCAGCCTCACACCCAACCTTTGTAGTATGCCATTCAGAGTCATTTAGATATAAAAAGGGACCTTTTTTTCTCTGTCATACTGGGGAAAAGATCTTCATGTAAAATCTGCTTGGGAACAAAAGATATAGATCCAAACATCTGATTTGACAGCAAATTACATAAAGTGGTATTTCTTTTTGCAAGATTGGGAGGACTGATGGATAACATGGTGAAAAGATTTGTATTTTTCTCCCATTCTGTCCTTTTTTTCTTTCATTCATTTCCACCATCCTTTCTGTCTTTGTTTCGTTTTTTTTCCCTTCATTTTTGGCATCACATAGAAAAATAGTATAGACTGCATACAGTGTCATACTACAGAGTAGACTAGAGACGGTAACATACTATTAAGCATAGACCACATACAGTGACATACTATATAGTGTTTACTAGAGACAGTGACATATTTTACAGTAGACTATAGACAGCAGCATACTATAATAGAGTAAAATACTACATAGTGTAACAGAAAAAATGCTTCCGCTCTGAGCAACACTTATGATTTTTTTCAGACCAGAAATGACATTTCCAAAAGGCTCCCATTTTGATTAATATTTCTAATGAGAGTCTGACATCTTTTCTTTTTCCATCCAGGCTGTCTTATTGTCATGTGGTTACCTCTCTAATTTGGGGGGTTGAAAATGACTGTGGCGACACTGGCAGAGGGCCAGAGGAGCCATGCTTCTTTTTGCTGTTCACACCATTACAGCCTGTAGTGATTGCAGGCTCACCGAAATCTGGATCCTTCATTTCTAGCTGAATCCTTCTTCCCCCCTCTCTCTCTCTCTCTCTCCTCCATATAAGTACTCCTTGCAGAATCCCTGGCACTGGTCTAATCCTCCCACTGTAGGACACCTGGTCAGTCTGGCTTACTGGGTACGCGCTGTCTGGAACTTTCCGGATTGCTAGCCACCATTTCACACCTCTTCTTCCACAGGATGTTCGCCCAGGCTTCTGAGATATGAATAGCGGCCTTAAATGTATTGAATGTCAGACTAGTCCTGAGACAGAAATTCGCTGTTATCTTTCTGACTAGAGCATGTTGGAGGGTGGAGATTTTTTTTTTCCTTTGAGGGGTGGGTGTGTGGGTGTGGGGGGGGGTGTGGGGGGGGGGGGGGGGGGGTGGATTTAAAGGAAATGTAGACTGAGGATGAGCTGGGTTCTGCTCTGCTAACATGGAGGATGGAGGTTTATAATACAGCGCTGATCAGACTGACTTTGAGGTTAGCTTTTCCTCTTAGAATGTCTGTATTTGACTCTCAGCAAACTTGACGGCGAGGGCCTTGTTCTGTGCACAGTATTGGTTCTGCTTTTTGTCCAGCGCATTGTGAATTTTTAAGCAGACTGCACCGAGATACGGAAGACGTGTATTCCTCTCTCTTTGCAGGCCCCTCTATCCCCCCCACCCCCCAGGCCCTCTTAAATCCCTTTCTTGTGTTTGGTATACCAGTGGCATCTTCAAAAACCTTTGCATTACAATTGCGGGAAATGACTTCCTGTATGTAGTTTCAACTTCATTCAGCACTCCAAAAAATAAGCCTCAACTCCATCCCCATCAGACAGCTAGTGGTGTTTACACTCTCTCCCTCTTGAACAACAAATTGTGGATAAGCGTTTCTTTTTTCTCTCTCTCGCTCTCTCTCTCTCTATCCCTCTCTTTTTCTCTCTCTTCGACTCTCACGTGGTGCATGTTGGTGTTGCCAGTGTTGAAAGCGGCTCCATGTCTTGTGAGAGCTCACATGGCTGTCAGGGCCACGCTGAGGGTACTGTGTGACAATAACAGAATGAGTTTGGCGTCGGGCATCGAGGGCCCTGAGCTGCACTAACCCCGAGGTCTGCCGATACAATATCGTCAAACAGAGCGACGACGGAGACGTGTGGTCATCTGGAGATCACAGACAAAGACAAATAAAGAGAGAGAGAGAGAGAGAGAGAGAGAGAAGGAAGTTGTGTTGAAGAGCTGAAGGAGAACAGATATGGAGACGCAAGAAGGATTGAGTGACTCTAAAGACACAAGGTTTTAAAAGGCAGTGAAAGATTGGGCAGGGGTGAAAGGGGGTACGGTAGATTAAAAAAGAAGGGATAAGGACAGTCTGAGAAAGACAGAGGAGCTAAAGGAGAAGGAGAATGAGAACAGGCCAGCCAGTGACAGAGTGAGGGGAGCAAGAGGGATATTGGAAGAGAGAGAGAGAGAGGGAGGGAGAGGGGAGGGATAGGTCTGTTGCCTGACCTTGGATACACTGCGTGAGGAATGATGAGTGTATATACACACTGTCAAACCATTACTCAGGGACCTCTGCAGGAGGAGGCTCCTGCCTGTCACCACCCTCTCTCTCTCTCTCTCTCTCTCTCTCTCTCTCTCTCTCTCTCTGTATCTTTCTCTCAGTTTTTCCTCTCTGTCGTATTCTCTCTCTGTTTCTCTCTTCTTTTCACTCTGTTTTAATGCACTCTCTGTACTATAGCCATTGCTCTCATGAGCTGTGGAGAAGCTGGGTCCTCTCCTCTCTACAATACCATTACACCAAGACAAGACTTTAAACCTCCTACACACACACATACACACACTCACACACACATACATAGACATACACACATACGCACTAACCATAGCAACCTAAGGCTACAGAGCTTTCATTGTACTACTAGTTAAACTTCAACACAGTCAATATTACTTTCTCACTATCTTCATACAGCATACAATGCGTAGGAAACCAACGATCTGTCTTCAGTCATGTACAGATGAATAGTTATATTGTTATGGTGCTCTGTGTAAAGTCTTCTACAGAAAGAAATCAATGTTTTTGAACAGATATGTTTGGTTAACAAAAATGGAGGTGGTGAAACCTGTGCTGACTTGCTCAGTGAGGGTCTCTTTGGCCTGATAGACCCAGGCGGTGATCAAGTAGGCCGGTGAAGTGGCTGCGCTAAGCGCCGGCATTCTTCGTGGATTCTTCATGGCTGATGCTTCCCCTGAACAGCCCCAGCTGAACTAAACCTGTTTAGCTTTGGTCCATATGATTTCTGCCCCGCTTTGCTTCTCGTCTTTATTTGTTTCTTTAAGCTTCAAGTTAGAAATTTGCTGTGCAAACATATAAAGCATGTTGAAGCCAAGCCTGACTGGTTTTCTTTGAGCAGAAAATGAGATCTAATAATGATTCGGGCCCAGTGGATGATATCAGCGCACAAAATCATCCAGGTTAATGAAATGGTTGTTGTGGAGGCCATTTCTCTGCTTTTTTTTTTCTTTCTCTCTTTTTCTCCCTCACAGAACTATCCCTTGCTAGGACTACCTGAGAAGAGCATTGATTTTTAATCTGCAGCGAAACCCCCTTGTCACCCTTGGTTGTTTCAGAGATAATGCTGTTTTTGTTAGTAGGACTTTCTTTCGGGCTGCTCTGGGTCTTAGCTACACACATCACCCCCTCCTGGGCGGACAACATAGTGGAGAACTGCACGGTTACTCTGATCACCTTTTCAACTTGCACTTTCAACTCTACATATACACACACACAAACACACACACATACACAAACACAGACACACACACATTCATGTATATGCAGTTCTGTTGTGCTCACACAATCATTGAGTGATTATCCTCTGATGAGGGTAACCTTTAACTTTTTCCCTGCAAATGAGGGGAAAAAAAATAAATGAATGAAATAAAAATGAAAAAAGGGCAGCTGATAACAGCTGTGGCAGTGCTGAGACAACCCCAGGCAACTATTGACTGATTCCTCAAATGAGACATGTTAGCCGTTACTTACTACATTAATTCTTGTTCTCCTTCTGCCAAGGTTTTTGGCGAATGCAAATGCTTTTTCAAATATCATATTGGCGAGGCAAAGAACGTCAATCTTTAAACACCAGATTTTTTCCCACAATAACACGCTGTCAAAGTTGAGAGACCTTGTGATGCCAATGCAAATTTCGAAATACAGATGGGAAAACAAGCACTAAATAAGCCCTTGAATTGAAGACTGTTCAATAAATGCTGCCTGACAAGTAGCGAAGAAAGACTTGAAAAGTAAGATAATTTTCATTTACTCAAATTAACTTCAACTGAGTGCATCACGGAGCCAACCCAAGGCCCTCATTTTCAATGCTAATAAGACAAGAGCATCTCACAGATACTGAC
>JAGFZM010000734.1:11468-22443 GCA_017657215.1 Limnothrissa miodon
CCCACCCACACACACATTGGTGCATGCACACACACATCTTTTCCTTACCACCCCACCACCACCTCCCACCCCACACACACACATACTAGAGGCAAACATATGCATGTGTGGCATGTTGTCTAGTGGCATGAATGTCTAGTAAACTCTATGGTTTTACAGTCAAGGTTTTAAAATGTGTATAAATGCTATCTCCCTGATCATCCACCACCTTCATATAAAATAATTCATGCCACGATAGATTATCTTCGAAAGCATTAAGGAATGCAGTCCTTAAATACATCTCTACAGTAAAAGATAAAGTAGAAGGATAAAGTAGAAGGAACAAAAGATTAGACAAAGACTTGTGTCAATCTATAATGCTTTCTCCTGAACTCAGACTCTCCCGGAAGTGTGTTCCGAAACTTTCCTGATGGAGGGAGAGGGGCTGGAAAAAGAAGGGGAGTTAATGGAAAAAAGAACACACCACTGTCCGTGCAGAGTGGGGAGAGACCTTTGCTTTGATTCATTTGTCAAAAGACTGGAGTCGGTGGCTGTTGGAAAATATTTATCTTCCTACCTTTTGTGTTTGAATGAGGAATTGCTTCTGGATATGCATGTAGAAATTTTATGTGCAGATCAACACAAATAAACTTTAGCTTGTGTATGCACATGGTAATGCAATTACACGCGTGCATGTAAACACTCTCTTACTCTCTCACACACACACACAATTATCCCTGATAAAGGGCTCTGTGTGTGGCATGTTGGATGTGGACTGCCTGGGAGTTAAAATTGCTGCACTTGCACCTCACATTCCAGAGTCAAGTATGTGTGTGTGTGTGTGTGTGTGTGTGTGTCCTGCTTTAGGGCTTTAGTTAACAGGCACAAGTTTACCCTGAGAAACCACTTTGATGATCACTGTGTGTGTGGGTGTTTGTGTGTGGGTGTGTGTTTGTGTGTATTCTAAAGATATGTATGTTTTGTCAGACTGGATGAACGCTGCCAATGTGCAATTGGAACGGGAGTCCAGATAAGTCTTGACCCCCAGACTGCACTCTCCAAGGTTTTCTCACCATTCCTCCTCAGTTTGAAGACAGTTTCTCTCACTCCTTCTCTCTCTCTCTCTCTCTCTCTCTCTCAATTATGATAAAAAGGCCGCCATTAGTAATTAGTTAAAAAAGTGTCTAGTCACACTACAGCTCTGATATGATGTGGTGACAAAACACTGTAGTCTGTGTGTATATAATTGTGTGTGTGTGTGTGTGTGTGTATGTGTGTGTGTGTGTGTTTGTATTGTATCTCTTCCACTCAGTGTATCTGCCTCTATCTGTCATGGGCTGTGACTTTGCCAAATGACGAAACTGCCTGAAATCTCACGTAAACGGAGAGAGCTGCGCTCCGGCTCGAGTGTTTGGAACGTTCAGCTGGCGTGCTTCCCTAGAATCCTTCGTCACCATACTTGTCTTTCCCACTTTTTTTAGGAAGCAAGTTCAAGGAAAATCTACTCCTCCTTTTTTAAACTTTCTCTCTCTTTTATCTGCATTCAGTCTTCATTCTCTTCACTTTTTCAATCAGAACTCTTATGCAATCTCTTTCTGTAATATCTTTTTTGATGACTTTCTGTCTTCATCTGTCCAACCTCCATGTTCTTTCCATAGCGTGCCATTCTTCATCTCTGTCTACTTTGACTCTCCATCTTTAAGTTACACTTTCTCCGGCTCTGTTTCTTTCCTTTCTTACTCTCTTCTATTTTCTCCTATCCTCTCTTCATCTCTCTGTGCACCTCTGTTGTCCCTTTTATCAGCTTCCTATATCAGCAAATCTTTCTTTCCCCTTGTTGCTCGGACTCTTCTCTCTCTCACTCACTCTCTTCAGCTCTCTCTCTCTCTCTCTCTGTCTGTGTCTGTCTCTTTTTGGGAAGTTGATAGGCAGAGAGCGTGCAGTTGCATCCCCCCCCCCCCCACTCCCTTTTCTGAGTCCTTCACAAGCAGCCCAAGTGCATGGAGAGATCCCGCTCCTTCAGCACGGCCATCCATCACCCGGCGCAACACGCTTACATAACTTTGTTTACCTTCCAGCCGCCCGGCTGTCTTATGTCATCTCCTTGGCTACCAAATGTACACGCTGAAGAGTTATTGCCCTGGCTCCCATGGTGGCCTGCAAACTTGCCACTTGCCACTTGACCCCTCACCAGGGCCTGTCAATGGCTCAGATTGGTTCAGACCCAGCGGCTTTGATTTAAAGTGTTGACTCTGTGAGAGCATCTTCAGGGCCCTGTGTGCTCTCTACTCTCTGGTGTGCGATTGGTCAAGTATCTCCGCTGTCATTGACCCATTTTTCAGTTGTCTGTAATGTTGAAAAATGACAGTGTGTATAATCACGTGTTGGTCAAGGTATGGGCTCAAAAATGTGTGTGTGCACACTTAGATGTTACCTTCTGCTACCGACGGTAAAAAATCATTGTACAATGTGTTCCTGGCAAGAGAACACTCTGTGCATGTTTTAAAGTATGTGTATGAGAGTGCGTGCACTATGTAATAGGTGCCCGTTCGTTTGTTTCTATGGTCTTGAATGTGTGCATGAACAGACCTTCATGCATAAGCTTATGTGCAGGTGTGTCTGTGTGTGTGTGTGTGAGAGAGAGAGAGAGAGAGAGAGAGTGCCTGTGTGACTTTGTGTGAGTGTGTGTGTACGTTCGTGCAAAAATGTGATTGCTAGCAGCCGGGCTAACCCAAGCCTTCTGGGTCTGTAACCAGATCTCTGTCTGTTGATATACTCTGGTGTGTGTGTTTGTCCAGCCTCCCTTGGCGCCCTAAGTGATGGCTTGGTGTTTAGCCAGTGATTATCTAAGTGTGGATCATTAGGGAGAAGGTTACTTTTCCTGGAGAGCAGCACGCTTAGCTGGATGGATGGAGGGGCATTAGTGGACAGGTCTTTTGAATGGGTGAAGGCAGGCGGACATATGGTTCAGTGGGGCCTTCTCAACATCCCGGGTACTGTTTCACACCTCTCCCTCGCTCTCTGTTTCACATACACACACATATACACACACACACACACACACACACTCCTTTGCCTCCCTTTTCTTCAAACATCCTCAGTACCCCCATTCTCTCCATCCTTGCCTTCATGGCTAGGCTCATTTGTCCACATAAATCTCCAAAACCTCATTCTTTCATTTACGCAACATTGCTAAGGTCAGAAATTTCTTTTTTTTGAGGATGCAGAAAAACTAATACATGCATTTGTTACCTCCAGACTTGACTATTGTAATGCACTGTTCTCTGGATGTGGTACTAGCTGCATCAAAAACCTTCAACTAATACAAAATGCTGCAGCACGAGCACTCACTAGGACAAAAAAATATGAACATACCACACCTGTCCTTGCTTCCTTACATTGGCTTCCTGTTAAAAGCTGAATTGATTTTAAAATACTTCTCCTAACATATAAAGCCCTTAATGGCCTTGCTCCAGCATATTTTAAAGACTTACTTGTTCCCTACAACCCTTCTAGACCCCTAAGGTCACAGAATGCTGGTCTCCTAGTAATTCCTACAATATCAAAATCGACAATGGGAGGAAGAGCATTCTTCCATCATGCGCCTGTCCTGTGGAACAAACTCCCTTCTAACATTCGTCAAGCGGACACTCTCAACACCTTTAAGTCTAGACTCAAAACCTTTCTATTTACTGACCCCTTTAGTTAGGGATGGTGTATGGTAAGCCACACCTCCTCAGGGTATTATTGGAAAGGACTGCCTCTGCTGTAAGCTCCCGTCCAGGGCTTGGTGGCCACTGACCATTTCCTTTGGTGGTGTTGGCTTGTTATACATCATACCTTAGTTATGCTGCTATAGTTTAATGCCGCCACAATCCACCCATCTGTTAACCCGTACAATTTTCACTATTCTTTCTCCTCCTCTCTCTTTTCTCTCCACTTACTTCTCTCTCTTCACTTAGCCAGCATCTGTATATGGTTTCACATGCAATAGAACTCACATTCTCTGAAATCTGATGGAGACTGTTCTAACTCATCTCCTCTCTGATTTTCCATGCCTTTACCACCCTGACGTGAGTCATCACTGTCTTCCACTGCCTGCGCCTGCACCTCCTGGGTTCTCCTGGGACCTTCTTCCAACGTGATCCGGTGGCACTCATGAATGGTCCTCAACCCACTCCACTGTCCATGCCACTGCCTCTGATCCTGCATCTCTGGCTTCCTGGGTGGTCTGCCTTCAGCTTCACAGATGATCCTGACATGATTGATACAGCCTCTAGCTGGCCCCTGGCTTGACTGCGCCTAATGACATGGGACTATATCCTGGGATTCTAATGGGACTCCAATACTACTTTATTTACCAAAATTTTCTTGTAATGTGTCACTAATGAAATAATAGTGGACTTCTCACCATCTGAGAGACTGAAAACCTGCCCTAGGCAGTTGGGTTAGCCCCTTGAGCCGTCGGAACTGCCCAAGGTTTCTTCCTCTACCATAACAAGTAAAAACAAAAAACGCTGCTAGGGAGTTTTTCCTTGCCCCTGTTGCTCATTGGGCCTCTTGTGTTAAGCGCTTTGTGACATGCCTTTTGTAAAAATGCGCTATATAAATAAAATTGAATTGAATAAATCCCTTGTCTCTCAATGCATTCTCTCTTTCCTTGGGAATGTCAATGTCAAATGCTCATTTTCTGCCCATTTGGTTGTTTGTTAAGAAAAGCCTTTCGTTACGCAATAACACATCGTAAATAATTGTTGCGTATGTACTGTACTGTAGCCGTGCCCTCAACTATGCAAATGATGATGACGTGATTGAAGCTGGTGAGAGCAGAAGCTGATTGGTATAAGTATGCAATAAAAGGATGCAATTGCTTTGACAAAAATGGGCTATTATTTTTAACGGCCCGATGGAGGCGAATGATTGGTTTAAGTGGCCGACGAAAGGTGGGCAGTTGCCTAAGGCCCATTAAAGGACACTCTTGTTTTAAATCACTGAGTGACACAGAGGTCAAGATAGACACCTGCTCATGGTCCCCTCACTCAGCCAGTCACGGGTCAGTAGCTGGTCACATTGTAAAATCCTCACCATGTTTTCCCCGAAAGTCCCAAAGACTACGCAAGTCCATGGCAAGATGACTCATGGGTATTTTGCCCTTTCATGTACTGCACTTGAGTTCCAGTAAGCTCTTCTTGTTCCCACATGGCTAGATGTGTTTTTTTTCATCGTGTTATGGAACTGGTTTTTCCCTGCATAGTAGTAATGAGAGGCGTACAGTTCACTGGCCGGCATCCAGACAGAAGAGAGTGGCACTGTTTGTCCTTTCTTAATATTTAATGTCTTGTTCAGCTGAGGGCTGTGAACTGACTGGAGCCATTATGCATGGATTTGTCAGTCATTTATAGTAATCTGCCCGATAAATAAAGCAGGCGTTCCACTGAGGTCTTAGGTAAAGATGGCACCACGCCAACCCGATTCAAGCTGAGGTCCCCTACTCGAGAATTTCAGACTGATCTTCAGTGAAAAGGGAGTAGTCAGCTAAATATACACTAAATATATACTAGCTCATCAACCAAGCCATAGGCCTTCATCTGCTGCCATAAATAAGCTTTAACTACCGGACATACTGTACACCACCGAAGGATATGGCAAATAAACTTGATAATAACATTTCAGTAACACTACACAACACTCCTATTCTATCAACCACTCGTATGGTGGGCTGGTTACACAGTCACGACAGAAGGCAGATCTGTGTGCAGTGGGGGTTACATAATATGGCTGTAAAATACAGGCCTTGCTTACCTCTAAGAGATGGCCCGCACATATACATCCCCAGGCCCCAGTGTAAACCTGGACGATATACTGCACAGGTGTTTACTGCCGAGTTCAAAACAGACCCTGCTGGTGTCACATCCTGACAGCAGTCCCTTTTGAAACACACACACACACACACACACACACACACTCGCTCAAAGCATCGATGGACCTCCAGGAAGTGTTACGCCACACTGGATAAGCTCAAAATGGGTGGCATGTTTGAGATGGCATCGAACAGCAAGGCTTGCTTTACACCCTGGACTCCAGTAAGGTATTCCTCTCCCCAGGCCAGCCACAATCTAAATCCTGCATATATCTTATGACCGCCGTTACACATATAAACACATTCATCACAAACGCCGCAGAGACATGGTGTACGGGTGTCATTTTGCATTCAAAAGTCATTATACAAAAGCTACATCTGGTCGAAATTTTTGATTGGTTGAGACACATTTGACACATCACTAGGAATGAGAACCCACTCTCAGTTAGAAATTAATCCATCAGAGCGAGAGATCTGCACAACATCACATCTAGCAGAAAAACATGTCTTAATGGAGTAGTGTGAACTATGGACTTTGGCATTTGATGTACAGGCAAGCAAGCATGCGTGTGTCTAAGCGCAATATAGCCATTCTCCCTGATCTTCCAAGTCGTTGATTAACTGTTTCACTGCACGGGAATAGGAGATGCAAAACTAAGCTTGGAAACTACAGTATTTTGGGGGACTGGAGGGTAAACAATCAGAAATGAAGACTAAACAGTAGAAAAATATTTGGCATATAATGCCAATGTTGTATAAAAGCAGTGTACATGTAACAGTTATAGTTGTGAGGTTGTTGGTCAATATCTCCATGTGTGTGTTTAGTTATAGCACTCAGCCTTACAACCTCACTTGCACAACAGAACTAAAAAAGTCTGATGGGTGCAACCCTACAACGTACCATTTTGATGCTTTGAATTAGTTTCCAGCTGATTATAATGCTTGCAGTTGATAAATACCCTCACGACATATATGCTAATGTATTGTGTAATTGAAAACAAACAAACAAACAAAAAACGCTGCTAGGGAGTTTTTCTTGCCCCTGTTGCTCATTGGGCCTCTTGTGTTAAGCGCTTTGTGACATGCCTTTTGTAAAAATGCGCTATATAAATAAAATTGAATTGAATTGAATTAATTGTCTAATTACAATGCACAGAAATATTCAAAATTTTGAATTCCAAGTTTATTCTCAAATTCTTTGCGCCCACCATCATTGCACCATCCTTGGTTTATACTTGACTAAATCAGAATCTGATTTGCCCATACGTAAGCTCTCTCGTGGGCAAGAGTGAGGATAGAGACACTCTGTACCTACTTGACAGGCTGGCCACGTGTTTAGTGAGGCAGAGAGCTTTCAGGAATAGATGGACACATGCGAAACCCATTCAGGCGACTTTCAAGGAATATCAAAACTTGAATATATATCAAGATGATTCATGATCAAGCCTAAAACCCACACACTTAAAAGCTTCCATAAACTACACACATGTTGCCAAGATAATAACTATTTGGCTGGCCAGCATGACACATAGTTGGAATGTGTGTGTTTGTGTGTGTGTGTGTGTGTGTGTGTGTGTGTGTGTGTGTAAATGGGTGTCTTAGAGTATATTAGAATGTGAAAGAATTTAGAACAGGCATCCAGGTGCCACAGACCACATACAACGAGCCACACTACACACACTGACGCATGCACACAGAGACGCACTGTCCTACACATACGCACACACAGTTAAACAAATTAGATTGCGGATGAACATCTTAGTCCCACTGCTACGGTATTTGAAACTCTGGTCAATCTTTCAAAACCCTCTCCTACTGTTTCTCTCTCTCTCTCTCTCTCTCTCTCTCTCCAGCTTCTATTCCTCCAGATGATACAAGAAAAAGACTGTGTGTTCCAGGGACGAGTGGAAAGATGCAATCTCTTCCATTTGAGGAAAGAAAAAATGAAAAAAATCTCCAAGCAGTGCAGAGAAGTGTTGCACCCCCCCACAACCCCCCACCCCTGCCCCCACCTTCTCCCCGACAATTTATTTATGACGTTCATATTAAGTGCGTCTGGCTCCGACTCCCCTAAGCAAACACTCTCTGGACTCCAGCGTGCTTAGATCATACGGCGGGGAGAACACAGAGTCTTGAGAGGCCTCTGATTATACCCAACACAGCAGTCTGCAACACACGGGACTGCTGATGGCCTGCTGATATGGGAGAGAGCCAACATCAGACCACTGATTGAGGCCCACACATATCAGGACTGCGCAATCTATAGGAAGTTCAGTGCCTCTGTCACAACGAGCCATACGTTATTGTGCAGGGAAAAGGGGAGGGATAGAGGAAATGGTGGGGATGGAGAGATATTATGTGAGAGATGTTGATTTTATTTATATAGCGCATTTTTACAAAAGGCATGTCACAAAGCGCTTAACACAAGAGGTCCAATGAGCAGCAGTAGAGATGTAGACTGAGAGAGGGTGTGATTGTCTCTGTCAGACTCGCAAACTGACGAACTTTGTGTTTCTAAAATGTGCAATCTGTGTTTTTAATCAGTGCAGCCTCATTAGGTTTGTTACCCCCTTAGACTGCCCTTAAGTAGACGAAGGAGCCCAGAGGGAGGAAGTGGAGTGTGGTTTTGTTTGTGCTGATGACTCATGGGCTTTTGTTTGTGGCGCCAAGCTCCATCGCAAAAGAGCACGTCACTGCTTGCGCAAAAGCTGAGCTGGGCTTCCTGTGTTCTGTTAACTTACAGTACGTTAACCAGCCTTGAATGGGCCATCGTCATATTCTCATCATGGCGTGTCGACTTTGAATGATTCAAAGTAGCTGAACCCCCTACGCCTCCTCTGTCCACCACTTTCACTGTGATGGTGTGCACTGTCACCACTCCACCACTCATTCAGGGCCACTGGGAGTCTCGTTGGCACTTGGAGTCCTGCTGACACTGATTTTTACGAGCTCTGACTCAGGCTCTTCCCATGCCGAGAAAGCTCAGGAGTGGATCAGTCAATGGTCCACCCGCGTGGCTTTGAACAGCACTGCTTAGGGACTTGCTGTAGATGCTGATTGGTTGGTTGGTGGGGATGGGTGGGGGGGTTTTAGAGTTGAGAGAGGAAGCGGTCGGTCTGACTTACTTCCTGGCCCACGGGTGGCCTTTCCTGCCAGGCTGGTAGGGTTTGGAGGTTGAGGGTCCTTCTCATGACGCAAGTGATTTTGCATCCCAGGTGCCGCCCTAACCCTAATGTCTGGATGTGACACATTAATTGAGGCAGGGCTTCTGGGAAGGGAAGGGTCCAAAAGTAATAGATGATTTATTACATTTCTATAACAGATTTGTCTTGGTTCTCAATCTCCTGTGGAAGGGGAAGGAGTCATTAAAGCAGCCCTTGAGGGGACTGGTCCGCAGGCTGTGATCTTGGCACTGACCATGAGTCATGACTTCTCTGACCTTGAAAAGACACAGAGAGGAAGTTTGGCTACAGACCAACGACAGTTTCCTTTCCCCTTTTACCATTTTCTGCCTGTGACATTTTCACATCTGCAATACCGCCTTTTTTTACAGACCAAATGAACTAAAATGGGCTAACAAACACATTGATATAATTCCTGTCTTTCTAAAAGTGTCAGTATCATCAAATCAAAGTTGACAAGTTGACAAGTATGACTAGTTTGACTAGTATGACCTGTTTTTGTGTGACCGGACATTCAGTGAGCCTGTGTGTTACTGTAGCTTAATTGCCTAATTCCAATTGCATCAATATCACATCAGAAAAAGAAGCAGGAAGTGTGATTCGGTGTGCTTTGTCACATTGTGTTTGTCATTTAATTTTGTTGTCATGTCTATGATGTCTTGGGAACTTCCCTCCACACAAAAGCTGTGACCGAAACAGTGGGTGCATATTATGACAATTGTTATACTCCCTGTACTCTTGGATGCACAGGATTGTCCATACAGCCTCCAAAGTTTCTGGCTGCACATTCCCCCCAATCTCAGACATGTACAAGACTCGTATCCTTTTTAGGGAGCCTGAAAACTCTTCAAGATCAATCTCACCCTGCTAACTCCCTATTCAAACCACTCTCTCCATCTCTATCTTATTCATCTGCCTATTTGTCATGAGTCAAGTGGGACCCTCTGAAGAATACTATAAGGATTATAATACTTTTTTGTGCCATTTTTATGTACTGTCAGGAACATGAGCTATATGGCAAAAAAAAAATGAAACTGAATCTGGATCTGGTTTTTAACATCATTAAGGGCCTTTCCCATTTCTTTCACTTCCCCTAGCCCTCGGTTTTGCGCGTTCACGTCAAGGGTAGTGTGTTCCAATACTTTAAAGACCTAGGAAGTTAAACCCTTGAAATGGTCCCTTCAAATGAAGTCAGCTAAGTAGCTGACTAGGTTTGAAGTGAAGTGTAGTGAGAGATGAATGTCCCACAATACTTTGCGAACTGAATGATCAAAAAGAAAGAAAAAAAAGAAAGAAAGGCGAAAGCGTTCACCTCTGGAAAAGAACTGCACAAATTATATTATAAAGTATATTTTTTCAATTAGGCACTTGTTTTCAAAAAAAATATGCTGGGATGTCTTAGTTAGACGTAAATACGTGAATTCTGTACAGTTTTGTTAAAATATGAATATTGCAAAATCGCCATTTTTCCACGATGCACAAATCTACCGTGAGAGAGAGCGGCTTGATTTAGTTAATTCATAAAGCAGGATGAATATGCATGATGGCTTTTAAAAAGATCATGGTTGATTGAGTCCTGCATTTACATCCGTGTGGATAAATTGCCACAATAACTAATGTTAAAGCAGCATAGGCGAGATTGATAACGTTATGCATTTTGCCAATTCCAATATGTAGGGACCTCAAACACTTCTCACTTCATAGTCAAAGGGTACTTCACTTTAGAGGGCACTTGAAACCAAGTGCTAGTGTTAAGTGAGAAGAAATGGGATTGGGCCTTAATCTCATGTATCTCAATGTAGCTCAAAAATACTACTTTTACCCTTTCCTTCCACAAAACATAAAGGCTTTGTATGGCATTTATGACATTTTTATTTCTTTAAATATGTAACTATTTTTCTACATTTACATTTATGCATTTAGCAGACGCTTTTATCCAAAGCGACTTACAAAA
>JAGFZM010000735.1:0-10257 GCA_017657215.1 Limnothrissa miodon
CCTGAGCCCGAACATAAGTTCTAAATATTTGTCCGAGTCCGACCGAACCCGTCGGGCTTCCATGCTCTAGTGTGTGTGTGTGTGTGTGTGTGTGTGTGTGTGTGTGTGTGTGTGTCTGTGGGTGTGTGTGTGTGTGTGATCAGGGTGCCCATACTCACGTAAATACTGGGAGTGGGGGGGTTGAGCTTGTCCTTTGGCAGCGGAGGGTAGGGTGCTGAGGGCACCCGAGGAGGGGGACACTTGTCCAGCAGGATGCTGCTGTTTGACAGGCCGTTCTTCCCCAGGTTCCTGTGGGAGCGCAAACACAGGACACAGTGATTAGCACGGCCCGGCTGAGGTTTAAAGTGTTGTTACATAACCACACGCTGAATGGGTGGCAATGAAGAATGGGCTCCACAAGCACCGCAGACACACACACACAAACACTCCCCTATGACGAGAACTCTCCAAGCTTGCGTATGCCAGACTCACAAGAACAAGCTGTTGAGAAGATCCTTGACCAACGAGAGCATCCATTCGCCATCACTGTTCTACACTTTGGATGAACGCTAACAAATCAAAACCAACACTAACCTGTCAAAGACAACCCAGAGCCCAGGCTATAGTTACTGTGTGCTTAGTCTCCAGCTGTAGGGAAAAGTGTTGCAAGTAAAAGGGCCCGCAGGTATATGGCCAGCGCCCAGCCAACATCGAGGTCCTTGCGCTGTCTGTCAACTTAGGGACAAGCTGCCAGACCTCAAGAGTGGCTCAGTAAGCAAACCAAATGGATGCTGGCAGATGTCACTGAATGCTTTTAACATGCGTGAATAATTTATTACACATGCATGCAAACACAAACACACAGCTTGGGGGAGAGAGTAGAAAAAAACCCCCCACACATTCCAACATACATAGGGCCCTATGATTTCCGTGATGCGGTAAACACGGACGGAATCGCGGAATCTAGTCATAAAAACGGAATTTACTGATAAACACGGAATCGAACGGAATCCGGGCATTTCCGCGTTCACAAAATAAATGTGACCGCCAACTTACAAGACAAACACGGTTTCTGCCCGCTTTTGTCACAACTTTCAATTTCAATGAGTCTCCGAGGTTGCCTAGAGACCATATCTTGTTAAATCACGTGAGTTTGTTTCCAATCCTCACAGATGCCAAGGATTTCTAAACGTTGTCAGCCTCTGCTGCAAAACCAGCAGCTTCTAAAAAATTACGAAATACGCGATTAACCGAAGATTTTAGAATCTTTGCGATTGACTGCCAGATTTCAGGCAGAGCTATATCCAAACAATTATTATGCATCTGGCCAACAACTTTTCTCCAAATAATGTTAAGTTGTAGCCTATTAAGTTAATGAAGTTGAGCTGTAAAATGAAAAAAGTTGTAATGGACTTTTTTCCCCTAACTATTTTTGGATATCTACTTTTGAGTTAACAGTGGCTATAACATATTTCTATGTGTTAAAATGAAACTGTTCATTTGATATGTGTGGTTGTGTTTGTCATTGACTTTTAAACCTAAATATTGATTAAAATTGTAAATTTTTGCTTTTTTCCCCCCATGCACTCCAAAATTAGACACTTATTAAGGTAACTAACTATGCATGCTTGAGCCTTTCTGTGCCTCTTGTAGAAAGTGGGCCCTAGGTATGTGTGTGCGCGCGTGCGTGCATAGCAGTTGCACAGTGGTTGTGTCTGAGCCCATCAGCATCTCCAACCTGTACCAGTCTGGTGAGTGAGTGTATGTGTGTCATCTAGGGTAGGGGACAAACTGGCACCTTAAAGCAAAGAAAAACAGAATGGCAATGTGTGAAGGGAGGAGTGTGTGTGTGTGTGGCCATCCAGAGAGGGGAGACACATAAGCAGTAGGGGCACAAGCGTATCAACACGACACTACTACACCAGTCTCACATGGGGGTTCCAAACGCATCCTCTTTCTTCTGTAGGAGCACATGTTTGGCAGCCACTTGGATAAATCGTAAGTCTACTTCACATCAGACAGACATACATTGTTTATGTAAAAGGGCAGAATTTCACCAAATCAACTTGCTGGATGAAATGGGCATTGAATCCATCAAGACCTCCAGGTTATGCAGTGAACAGGATGCTATTTACATATAGCATCCTAGCACACATTTATGCTTCATTTGGGGCCCCCAATATACGTTATGGGCCTACCTCTAGAGTGCCATATAATGTAACCTTGGCCTACTTCAGCATACTTTCAAAAACCAACACAAAGGATTCACAGGCCACAAGGAATGCATGATCATAAAGGCCAACACAGCCACCCACCATGGGAAGGGGGGAAAGGTAGCTGTACCACAACCACACATGCCTTTAGAAAAATCACCCTGCAAACACTGTGTCAAGCCTGACACACCCACATGATAAATACGTGGAAGGACCAAACACACACACACACACACCTTTAGAAAGGCCCTGTGCACATAGCTCAGCAAGACGCATAACGGCAGAGAGGGCAAGAATAGCGGGGGATTAGCGTCAGGCAGGTGAGCCAGTGCTTGGCTGAAACACAACTCAAAGGGCCTGTGCAAATAGAGTTTTCAGCTGGCCTCCATGTAGGCGATCAACAGGGGGAAAAAAAACAGCAGAGAAAGAGGCTATGGGAAAGAACAGAAAGCCCTCACAAGAGAGAAGATCGGAGAAACAGAGTAAATCTAGAACGAAAGCACAAAATACAAAAAAAAAAAGAAGAGACAAGAGAGGGGCATGGAAAGAAAACTCTAGTGTGAGTAGCAGCTATACACCTCCACTCTTCTCTGATCTACCTTGACGCGTGCACACACACACACACACACACACACACACACACACACACACGGCTAGCACTTCAGCCTTCCAGCTCAGTGGCCCTGAGAAAAAGCTGAGCCTCTGTAGCACCCAAAAACAGGACGACTCCACCATAACCTGACAATAACCTGTTATGTAACACACATTCAACACCGATAGAGACAGGGGTAAGGAGGCTGGCTAGGTTGTTTGCCTGGATGATGGTCGGAATGGCATGTGAAGGCCACAATTTTAACCACAAAAACTCATGGGAGAGATTGAGCTGATCACAATTGGGAGTACGGTCCTTACAAATAAATAAATAAATAAATAAATTGTTTGGCAACACTAAATTGGTCCTGTAGAAAGCCACAGACACACAGTCCAAAAAAAAAAACACCACTAGCAACACAGACATAGAAAGACAGTAGAACACACCACTAGCAACTTTAAATACAATTTGCCTTCATGGTGGCAAGCAACAGTCAACAAAGATTGTGCAATCAGGTTTCAGTGTCCATTCTTACCGGCAGGCCTTGAGAACTTCACTGGAGCTGGGGTAGATGGAGACGGAGGACCAGGGTGCAAGAGTGGGCGCAGGAGGTTTGTGTGGCCGGCCTCCGCCCAGTCCGGTGTCCTGCGTGTTGCGGGGGCTGTGCATGTGCTCGGGGCCCTGGCCGTTCAGCGTAGCCGACGTCGGGGTGGCGCCTGGGCCGCCCGGCGAGGCCGACGCTGTAGACATGGCGGAGCAGGGCGACGAGGCCAACGAGTTGCCCTGAGCAACCGCCGACGACGTTGTGGTGGAGGTCGAAGTGGCCGCCGATGTCACGTGGTTGACCTGCGCCCTGCCCGCCTCGCCTGGAGTATTACTGTTATTACTGTTGGCTTTTCCCATTAACAAGGCAGAGAGCTGAGGATTGTCTGGGTTGGGCGACGCCCCCTGCTGAGGCGAGCCTGTAGTGGCCGAGGGGGCGGCTGCGGATGGCGTCGAAGACGACGACTGCTGAGGGGGGACATGATTAGGGAGTCCCTCCACTGCCAAGCTGGGGCCGCCGCTCCCACCGTTGCCGCTGTGGGGCGCCCCTGTGCCCGGATGCCCGTTCCCTGATGGCGCACCCTCTTTGGTCTGGCCCGTGCCCAGTGGTCCACCTGAGGTAGCAGAGTGTGGGGTGGCGGCGGTCGGGGGAGGTGCAGGGAGAATCGGGGGCGTGTTGGTGGTGGTGGTCGTCATGTGATTGTGGGTGGTGGTGGTGGTCACGGAGGAGGAGGAGGAAGCGGCGGAGCCACCGTGCTCCTGGGCCTCCTGATTGGGCGTGGCATGGCCAGGGGCAGGGGTAGCACCAGGGGCTACAGGATGAGAGGACTGGGGAGAGAGAACCCCAGAGGAAGAGAAAGGCTGTTCGCCATTAGGACCTGCCGAATGAGAACCTGGACCTTTGTGAAGCCCCTGTGACAATGGAGAGAAAATGGGAGACGCATGAGGAACCTTTACAATACAATGAGACAAATGAGAAAAACTTTATAGATCTGATAGTTCACTCTGGCTAAATCTTAATGCTCTTCTAATGCCTGACCACTGAACCGTCCAATACTTCATTGGCACCGATTGGCGTTCTGAAGTGGCTGCCAACCCCCTATCAATGAGGTCAAGGCGGGTTCGTTTATTTTCTAATTCCTGTGCCCGGTTCACAGTTACAGTTAGCAGCCAGATCACACACACCATCTGTATTGTACACAATTTTGTCATTCAGCAAATGTTTCCTAAAGCAAATCTTCAAACAGGGTTCCCACACTTTGGTTAACATCAAATTCAAGGACCTTTCAAGGACTTTCCAGGACCAATTCTCAAATTCAAGGACCACACGGGGCAACATTACCTACTGCTGCCACTGAATGTGTTATCAATTAACAATTTTAATATTATTTTTAACTTGCATATATATCAACAATACATGAGAGAATTGCCAACTTTCAGTCAGTTGGCTGGAATATGTAGGCTTATCCAACATCCAACTATTATTATCATTATTTTTGTCTACCTGACTCCCTTTGCACTGATAAATTACCAGCCCCACAGAACATCAAGTGCTACGGTAAGAGGGGGCCAGGAATATGGATGGGGGAGTTCATCACAACCCAGACCAAGCAGCTGCACCCTGCTAGTTTTATATAGTGGTAACTGGTAATATACTATAGTGTAAGTAGTCTGTGACACATACATGTACTGTACTGAAGTATCTTACTCTTGACTGTTTCCGTATGTCCAAGCTATATGATGTGAAGAACTGGGGACTACGACTACAGACTTTTATCTGAAGACTTCAGTATTGAGAATTTTTTTTTTCTTTTTTAAATCAGAGAGAGTGATATATGAGTGCAGAGCTTTTCAATCATCCATCAATTTCATCATACACCAATTGAAACAACACATTTCATTTGGGATAAGGAGCCATATAACCTGCAGTCAAATGTGAAATATTTTTAGATCTTGTCATTAGGCCTAACTCATAGGCTCTTGTAAACAGATTTTCTGTAGCCTACATGTAAACAGGAAATACAAGAATGAAGTACCAAATAAACCAATGAACTCCAATGAATGCCAATAAAATCTGTTGAACAAACAAACTTGAATGAAGTGAAGAGTCAGTGTAGCACCAGCAGAATGAATAATTTTAAATAAACTGGAGGTGGTAAAATAATGACACATTGATGAAAAACTGCCAAACCACCAAAAATATTCAAAACCTTTCAAAGACGATGTCTTTTTATGCCTATTTTCAGAAACTTTCCAGGGCCTTGAACTTGTTTTTTCAAAATCACAAACTTTCAAGGATTTCAAGGACCCGTGGGAACCCTGTTAAAATCACCACCGGACCAACCCTTTAAAACACTCGGTCTTACTCACACAAACCTCTCGCTCCTACCACAACCTGATTTTTGTTTTCTTAAATATGGACACTCAAGTTTTTCAGGGCCATTCTCTGGGGCGCTCTAGGCAATTTGTGGGAAGGCTTTTTAAGTTAAGTGGCACAATCTACATATACAAATTACAAAAGAGGGAGGCTGGCAAACCTCCTGCTAATTTAATTAGCATATGCGCCACTCAAAATCAAAGAGACTGAAAGGTCTCTCCAAAAGAACCTGGCAATAAATTGAAGCTGTGCAATCATGCTAAAAAGCCTTTCCATTTGGAGCACAGCAGCCCGCACTGGGCCTCACGTGTCTTCATTAGCATACTCATACAAAAAAGCCTGCAGGAAAGCATTGCCATGTGGATTAAAAGGTGTGTGTGGGTGTGTGTGTCTCCACTATGTAATGCCAAAGTGCAAAACTTGCTTTCCCTACCACCTGTGTAGTGTTTACTTCTGTGTGCGTATGCATGTGTATGAGTGAGTGAGATGGCTCAAGCAGAGTAAGTGGGCTCAGTCTTCCATATTTTGCACTGCATTGGGCATCAAACAGGACCATATCTGGAACACAGACCACTGTCATAAAGGGGTGTGGGTGTGGGAGTGGGTGTGGGTGTGGGTGTGGGTGTGTGCCCCCCCCCCCCCCCCAGCGGCAGCGAGCCCTTACCTGAGTGGCGTTGACGCGTTGGTGCTCCCAGGCTTCGTCTGCAGTGCTGGTGGGGGTTGTGCGGTTGTGAGGTAGCGCGTGTGGCTGCAGGTAAGGCACGTTTCCGTTGCTGCCTGGGCCCGCCCCCGCCGCATGATTATTGGCCGCAGACGTGCCGTCAGTCCCGCCCCCGACTGCCAGAGAGGCGGGGCTGGAGGGGAAGGGCCCGTTGGCCGTGGGGCCGGCCGGGACGGAGCAGGAGGAGGATGAGGACGAGGACGGGGTCCGGGAGAGCATGGGGTGCGGGTGGCCGGGGACGCTGGCAGGCAGGGAGGGGTCAGAGGAAGGGCCATTGGGAAGAGTGGGTCGGATCTGACCAGCAGCGTTTGGTCTCACCTAAAAGAGCGAGAGCAAGAGAGAAGATCAGAAGACAGAAACAGGAAGGCCACTGTGAATGAAGTAATGAAAACAGTGCAATTTGTTACTTAAAAAAAACACAAGGGGTTGGCAATGACACTTGTCATTCAATTTATTTGGGCACTTAAAACAGCAGAAAACTGGATGGTTCCAACTACCAAAGACAGAACAACTGGTTGCTCAAATTTGGTCTCTGTACACACACTCTGTTTTTAAAAAAAGTAACAATAATACACGTGATTTCTGATGGCTGATTGTTATGGCTATGCATGTGCATGTCCTTCTCTACAATGTTTAAGCTAGTGTCCACTTCGGAGCACTGGCTGGAGACTAAAGATGAACACAATCCAATGTCCATCATTCCTCTCATTCCACTCAATGGATTCACTTTCACAGGTGCGCTTGTTTCCCGCTCTCTCTACCTCACTCTTCCTCTCACTCTCTCTCTCTCTCTCTCTGTGTATGTGAGTGTGTGTGTGCGCGCTAAAGGTCAGTTTTACTTGTAACCAGCTCATCTTGCTCCTGACGCGTCATAAATGACATCTTCATCTCTCCTCCTCTGTGAGCCAGTGCAGTGTGTTAAGTATTAGTGCTGCCTGAAAGCCAGAAACAGCCGCCAATGGAATGTGCAAATATTCACTTGGAATTCTATTTATTTTTCCCACAAAAGCGCAGACCGTGTAGTTAACATTCACTCAGTGGAAAGATGATAAGAGCACACACACATGTGCACGCGTACGCACACACAAGCACATGGCAGCATTGTGTTTTTACCCTCCATCTTTTAGAGGACACTGTGATATTTTGTGTGGCTGTGGCACTGGCATTCTGGCAGCGACCTTCACAGAGCTCCACTGAGGCAGCAATGCCCCAGACCTTAGCTGTGGCTGCCGTATGTACTCAGACTAATGCACTGGAGGCTAAACAGGGCTACAGCAGAATACACACCGGTGTAGCATCATACCAACAGGGGTGTGTGTGTGTGTGTAAGTTGAACTTGGAATAAAGAGCAAGAGCAACACACACACGCGCGCGCGCACGCACACACACACACAAGCGCGCAAACACAGTCTACACCAATTAGAGCTTTGTGATTCACAAATATACAATTGCACATGGTTGACAATTAACAGTGTGTGTGTATGAGGAGACACATCAGAAAAGCACATTTAGCCTGGTAAGGGGAACTGATGCAAAGAAAAGACAAATGTGCATTATATTTCTGCTGCCAGTAATGTGCCAGTAAATGACAATCCTTGACATTTACAAGATATTTTATGCTCCACATAAAACTAAATTGGGTTAAATCAAAGCCCTTCCTGAGGATAGCCTTTGCGTTATGCTAAAAAATAAAGACGATAGAGGTCAACTAGACTGCATTTTCTCAGCAGAAACCGCAAGGTGGACTTACACACACACACACACTCACACACAGACACTCATACACACACACAAGCATTTTTCCCATTGATTTCAACGAGGAGCCCCCCCACCCCATGCATTTCTATGGGAACGCAAGGAAAAGAGGGATAGCGGGCAACAACAACAACAACATTTTCTCGGCAGAAACTGCAAAAGTGGACTTGCCACCAACACCGCCCATCATGGGACAGCCCACCCTTGGAGAAACTCTAGAAAGTTCCAGTATACCGCAAAATAAAATATCCAGCCTGAATGAGCTGGTGGCCAGCTGGAGCAAATGTAGAGCACATATGAGGCCCTAGAAAAGAGCCCCTCACCTGCTGCTGGTGCTGCTGCATGTGGGCAAACTGGGCCTCCAGCTGATCCAACATCTGCAGCTGAGTCGGTTTCAGACTTGCCCGGTTCGCCCGCAACTGGTCCAGGAGCTGTCGGAGAACACAGGAAGAAAAACGTATTTCATGTCAGGTTCATTGAGACATTTTTTAAGACAACTGCTGTACATACTTGCTGACATTTATGTAGCAGACAAGGAAGTGGGATGAAAAACATTACCATGATCAAAAACCGGTAGTGTGTATGTATATATATATAAAAGATCTGAGCATTTACAGGGCACAGATTCCTTAGTCTGATGGCTGTCTGCATGACAACAGGTTAAAATTGCATATTTCCACATTGAGCATGAGATGGGAGTTATTCCCAGTTGGTCTGGAGTTAAGATTATGTATGCACATACTAGGGGTTGTTTGTGTGTGAGGGAAAAGTTTTGGTAAATAGTAGATAAATAGATCACTTGCTGTCAACATAAAATTTATAAATAGCCATGGAAAGAGAGGGGGAAAAAAAAAAAAAAAAGTCAAACCTGCAACTTCTGTGGCGTCAAGAACCAGCTGGGGGGTTGCTGTTGTATTGCCCAGGAATCCGGAGAATTCTGTATCAATAGTCCAAAGACAGGACAGGGGGTTGGGGAGGGTTAGAACAAAGGAAGGAATATTTGCATACATCATAAATTAACGAAAAGACATAATATACATACAAACTGTAGTCACAAACTGCAGTACATTCATTTCCATTGGACAAACACACACCCCAAATACATCAGACACTCTGTAATTAATTTAATTCTTACGCGTTTGAAGAAATCAGGAAATGACACTAGACCGGAACTGAACCAGGCCCACACCCATATTTACTGTATGACACCATGGCCTACTAAGCTACGTTGCGTGCTCGTGTACATTTTACAATCACTAACTTTCCATGAAAACTGGTGTGAGCCAATCGATAGCCTTGTTGCAAGTCTGTGTGTGGTCAGCAGGAAAACGCCCAGAAAGTTTGATGCAAAATAGAAAAAGCATAGTGATGGCTAACTAATCAAATGGAGTACAGAGACTTTAACCGAGCTGTGTTGCTGTGCAATTTACAATATAATAAAATGAAATTAACATTGGTCCAACTTGAGCTTACATATATTCTCACACACACACACACACACACACACACAATTATGTCTATCCACAAATTAGACTACGAATAACTGTCTGGGTAATAAGACTACAGTACTTTTGATGGCTTATGTGAGGGTACGTAGGCAGGTAATTACATGGCTGTGCCCTATCTACTGCAGAGATGAGCAGACACATTGAAAGGTTTGCATTTCTAAAGGGAAAGTAAATTAAAAATAATGTCTTCCTTGTTGGTTTACAGACAAACAAACAAGAGCTTGTGAATGACCTAACTTTTTTTTTCTTCATCATTTGCTTGTCAGATGGCTGAGGGGGCAAATGAGCAAAAAGGATTAAACATCATCTAACAGAGCAGCTCGCTTAAGATTCAGTTTAAAGAAGGGGTCAAATCAAAGTACTCCGATTATGTTCACATTGAGTAGTCAAAAAGTCTACAAAAAGACTGTTTAGGGCATGTGGCCTATTCTTGCATTTGAGGCCGTGGCCTATTCTTGCATTTGAGGCCTAGGCCTATTTGAAAACATGGCACTAACAATCCTTAATTTCACTCAAAACACAGAGGGGTGACTGCCAAGCAAGGTGCAGGCTTGCTCATCAGCAGACAT
>JAGFZM010000737.1:0-75910 GCA_017657215.1 Limnothrissa miodon
ACACACACACACACAGAGTGCACCCCTCACACACACACAGCGCACGCCTCCCAAACACACACACACACCCTCTTCTCTGCACCCTGTGGGGGCTGGTTCCCTCCTCCGGGTCCGGTCCCAGTGACTCTGTGCTGTCAGCGGAGAGCAGAACATGACAGCTCTGGTGGAACCACGGAGAGAGCTGTGTACACACACCAGCCCCCAGCTCGCCCCCTAACAAGCCCAGAGACACTCAGGAGAGGCCGCCGCATGCATAAATACCAGCGTCTCCCGGCCAATTATACACCCACCAGCATGCAAGTTTAATGCGAGCGCTCGACAAGGACGGGAAAAACTAAGAGACTCTCTGGGTTAAGTTATAGAGCATGTTAAAAGGCCTTCAATTATGGAGTAATGTGACAGTGGAGTTGAGCGGGAAACTTGACAGTCCTCTCCAAGGCTCAAGAGGCGTCGGGATCCAGTGAAATGATACCATGCATAAATAAATGAGCGTGATTAAACCAAGACAATTTCACAGGGCAATCATGGGAACAATGTAATTACGACTTGGTGGCTTACACAGTAGAAGGGGCTCATGTATACCCCGCCCCCAACCCCCCCCGTCATTCAACCCCACTTTTGTCCTTTGGCTCCGTTTGTGCTTTTATTCTTTGCCGAAAGCTAAAAAAACCATATGAAAGAGAAGAGACCTTTTCATCTGTTTCACACATGCCACACAGCACGTACATGTAATATGTCATAAATGTTTGGAGTAACATTAACCTCACACACTCGTGTGTGAACAGTGTGAAGTAATCTTTCAAGTCCAGCACTGGTTCAGGTCATGTGGATATTCGCCAATTACAGTGTTGATGGGATGATGGGACCCACAAAGGACAGATAATGGTTTAGTTCATTGACATGCAGTGCAGCCAGCACTATCAACCTCTATGGTCAGAACAACCATGGCCACCCATTTAGGCAGCTATAAAGGCCCTTTCCAGTGAAGGTCGGCGTTGCTCTATGCATGTGTTAGGAACCGTGTCCCCGGCGGGAGTCTTCCACCGGCAGACTGGGTCCTGCCCTCGTCGCTTCCGCGCTGGGTCAATGGGGGCCACGAGCAGGCAGGCAGGAACGCAGCGGCGGATCGGACCTCGCTCACATTCAGTGAACACTCTGTGCCCATTCCCGGGACACTGCGTCGCCAGCTGCTTCTGACCCCTGACCTCCGACCCCCCTCGCACTCGTCTCCACTAATTACTCGGGGCCTCGCTACTGAGCGAGCGTAGCGGCGCTGTCTGTCATTATTAGCCGTGGCGCCCTTTGGTCTCCTCCTCTCATCCTCCTCCTCCTCTCCCCATCTCTCTATCTCTCTCCCCATCTCACTGCTCTATGCATATGCCCTGCTCCTTCTCCCTCTCTCTCTGTGCTATGCATATGCCGCACTACAATAAGCACATCCTCCTCCTCTCTCTATCTCTCTCCCCCTCTCCCCCCGTCTCTCTCTTTCTTTCTTTTCTTCCTCCCACAGGACAGAGGGAAATGCTCTCTCCCCATCTGTGGTGGTTTGTATGCAGGTCAGCACGGCCAAGAGGGAGCTGGCGCAAAAGAAGCCTCTGCGACAGAATAACAAGCGAGTTGTCCATTATATGCTCCCATCCCGCTCTTATTGATGCCTGATCAGAGAGGGCTAAGCCCTGGCGCTCTGCGTCTGCGGTCATTTTTAAAACACGGCCGAGCAGAGAAACACGGTGGGTTGGGGCGTGTGTGTGTGTGTGTGTGTGTGTGTGGTGGGGGTTGGGTGTGTGTGTGGGTGTATGATTGGGAGATGGAGTGAGGGGGGGTGGTAGTGTGTGAGTAGTGGTGGTGGTGGTGGGGGGGGTTTGGGGGGAGTCCAGTACGCCCTCACACCGACATGATTAACATTCTGAGGAATCCGCTGGAAACTGGGCTTCTGTTCCGTGAGAGTCCGGAGCTCCTGCTGTGACTGTGCATGGAGTGAAGCGTTTACTTACAATAAGCCCCCAAGCATGTTTGCTCACCTCAAATGCCCCCCGTCATCCAGCCAGACACAGAATAAAAGTAGGTGATTGTGACGCGCCGCGGCTCAGTTGGCTAACGCACCATGCCATAAATCTGGAGACCAGGGTTTGAGTCCGACCAGAGGTCATTTCCTGATCCTGCCGCACCTCTTTCCCACTCGTTTCCAGTCATGCTCTTCACTGGCCTATCAAGGGGTGTGCGATTTTGCCAAAAATCAAAATTGCGATTTTTCTCAACCAATATTGCGATTGTATTGCGATTTTTCAGAAATAAAAACCAAAAGAACCAAATATGTCCCATTAGTATGTTTATTTGTACACAGGGTCCAATTAAGAACAGAAAATGAACTACTCATTAATCAACATATTTTTATTCAAGAGAATATCTTGTTGCATTGAACCCCAATCTTCGTTTAACATAGTGCATAGTGTAGCTAACAAAGTCTATGCATTAAGTCTATGCAGTTACAAAACAAAAATATTGCGCACATTTGCGATTTCAAAATTGCGAATTTCGAAATAGCAAATTCCAAAATTGCGATTATATTGCAAATGTGATAAATTGTCCAGCCCTAGTCCTATCTGATTAAAGGCAAAAAGTCCCCCCCAAAAAAACATAGGTGACGGTGCAATGCTGACCTACTGAATTTGGTAGCAATGAACCTCAGTCATACGTGTTACATTTGTGTGGTTTCACTGCAGACAGTTTTAAAACAGGACAGGAGAGGCCAGCCGTGGAGGTGAATTATTTATGAAAAGCAAACACACTTGTTAAGTACACAGGTCGTCTACCACTGACAACAGTCAGACCCTTGACTAAGGAAGATAAATGCATAAATTATCTCAAACACAAAAGAGAGAGAGAGAGAGAAAATAATCAAGCAATATCATTAATCTGTGCAGACAAAATTCTAGAAGTGTAATAAATCCTAACCACTATTTTCATGTCTCTGTGGAGCTGCAATGACAGATCTGCCACTGAGTCCAGAAAAGCTTCAAGTTCCAATTAACATTAAGGTTGCCCGCACTCATTTGCAACTCCAAGGCCATGGTACGTGCTCAGGGTTTGGATGGTAGCGAAATACGATGGAAGACTTCACCCACATCTAAGCAATGGCCTTAGCTCAAGAATGTAATCCTAAAGATGAGTTCCTGCCTCCTGCATATTTTCCTCTCCTGGTCCAGAATAACCAAGGAAGACCCACACAGACCGAGGTAAATTCACAAAGAACTGAACAGCGTTTAAGAGTCGTTTTCACACTCCGCTCGTTGCCGGCGGACACACTGAACTTTTAATGCATGGTGAGTGAAAATAATTAACCTGAAACCCTCTCTGGTATGACATGACACTAAAACATCCAATTAACACTTCAGGCCAGCGGTGCTTGGGCAACAACAGAAGGATCAATTTACATAATGATCCAGAAAGCAAGCAAAAGGCTCTGGCACCGTGCTAAATCGCAGAACCAAATGTTGGCATCCACTGTAACGGAGGTTGGGGTATAAACGCTTTTGGTCAGGTCCTTCCTCCCAAAACGATTCATTGAGAGGGCCACGAATATCCTGTGCAATTGCACAAGACTGAAGCCACTCACAAGGCACACTCCTCATCAAGCCCTATTCAAATGGCTCCATCCCAAAAGGCATAAAGTGGACAGTGCAATAAAATCTAAACTGGGGTGTAGATACCCTACACACTTTGCTTGCTTTCTGGATAATTCAGCTAATTCTAAGTTACCGTGAATGACTGTGTTATGGATTAGTTGCTTGCAAATTAGTGTGCTTTCATAAAACAGTCGATGTGAGCATTGCCTACCAGTAACCACAAAGGGGTCAAGTTAAAAGACGGGCATGTTCACTTAAGGATCTCTGAGGACTTGTCATGTTTGCTAGCACTCAAATTACAGCCCCTTTTGTCTCAGAAAGACAGTTTTCCCCTACAAGCTGTGGTGGAGGAATTTACATACATACTGACAATCAGCAACAAAACAATAACAGTTAAAACAAAGTTGTCTTGTAACTTTCATAAAAGCTTTGTCCATGTTTAAAGCCTCAAGTCATATTTGGTCATGATTTACTACAATAGGCTACATAATTCAGGAGCGTATCGTGTAAGCCATAAACGGCCCTGATTTGAAGGTCACAAACACAAACTATAGGCTAATGTGGCACATTTTAAAGACAATATAGCCTATTGAACAGTCACATGGTTTTCGACCTAGTGACTTATTAGGCTATATGGTGCATCTCTAAAAAAAGATTAGTAGCTTAGCTGGAGGACAAATGGTTTTCATTACATTCTTTGGGCACAATCATCCTGTTAATGGCAGTTCTGTAAATGCCTTCCATTTTTTCATCGGAATGTGGAGTTGAAGTGCACTAAAACAACTTCACGAGAAGTCGAATACAACTATTTGGTCATAAACTGAAACAAAAGTTAAATTGTAATATTTCTCTGTAATACCCAACTCGGAACCATCGAATAAAATCAGGTTGGCTCATTAACGTTACCTGAGACAGGGGTTTCTGGTGCCCACTTCATTCCTGGATACAGAGACTGAAAAGACGACCGTACTTCGTGGCAGTTGAGTACCTGACCACTGGGTCGGGTGGACGGCAAGAACAGGGCGAAAATAAAAAGCGCACCTGACACATTTCCAATCATGGCTTTTGTTCGCGAAAAGCGAATTAGCTATAACACGATCAGAGAACAAGCGAAATAAAGTCAAGTCTTCGCCTGTCTAATTGTAACCGTTAACAGCCTAGCTCCTGATCAACGCATCCTCATCTGTGGAAAAAAAAAACTTCCTTCGTTGTCGTTACAAGCTGATCCTTGTGCAGCAGTGCTTATCAAATAACAAAACTGCAACGAACTACTACCAAAACATGAAACAGCTGACACATGCACTATAGACTCCTCTCTTGACTTTGCCTTGTAGCAGATAAGATGAGCCGAGATGAAGGACTGATTCAAAATCAGCCCGCACGCTGTCGCCGTCCAGGGTTCTGGGTGCGTGATACGTCAAAAGCGCGCATCCCACACTGCACTGAATGGGTCCTTTTTCCCCTTTATATACAAGAACCAGGATAAGACAGAGTATACCTCATGTGCTCATTTTACCTCACACCCTATGCACTTGTACCTGCGACATTCAAGTCAATAATGGTGCATATATCCAACTATATTTAATTCCGTAAAAAGCAGCTGGCATGTTGGCATATAATGCTGACATCTGCTGGAATAGCATAAATATTACACATGCCGCCCCATTCCACCACAACTCTTGTTGATATTTTTTGGTACAGGGAGAACAGCATCACACACCACAATTTGTTTTTACGAAACAGTTTATTGTTCTAGTTAGGATAAGGTTACTTTGCAGATTTAAACATCTGGCGGATTACAGATGGATACTGTGCAATTTCTGTATAGAATTAAGACATGGTTAAAATTGCAAAGTCATCCACCCGAAAACAGCAAGACAACCCAGCTTGCCAAATTACCTCCCCAAGTCCCAGAAAAGCATGATTTGGGAAAACATCAGATGTCTTGATGCACTACTTTCATCCTAGCACTTAAATACATTGATGCACTACTATTCCCAAGCACTTTGCTCTTTAAGATTTCCTCTATGTAGCTTGATTGCTGTCCTCTTTCTGCAAGTCGCTTTGGATAAAAGCGTCTGCCAAATGCATGAATGTAAATGTCTTATTTCAAACTGCATATTCCACTTGACTTTATTATTTTCCATTCACACACATTGGAAAAATAATCTTGACTGGTGGATCAATTTGGGGCACGTGGGCTGGCAAGGCGAGTTTTGCATGGATTTGCACAGCAGAAAAACTAAAGCTGAAAGCAAGCCAGCAAAACTCCCCAGGCCCCCTTAAAACAGAGCAGTCATATTCAAAATGACTCCCGAAATCTGTAGAATTAAGCCTGGCAATACTTGAAGTGCAAACACTGCGGTAGAAAGAATTGGCACTACCTGCACTGTAAGCACTTTGGAATTGCCTGACAATCAGCAAGTACATCTGTTGAGTCTGGTGATTTCAGCCCAACATGACCTGGCTGAAAACAGCCAACATGATTGAAAAAGCATTCAGACAGGTGGACACTACAGTATATCCAGCCAAAAGGAGCACCTAGGGCAGTAGATATTAGACTACTTCACTAACTACACTAGATGCACCTTAGCTGGAAAAACCATAAGTTGTTTACAAACAGTGACATCAAGTGGAAGATCCATCCTCTGTTTTATCATCACATTTTATCTGTCAGAGAGAGAGAGAAAAAAAACAATTATGCCACCATGCAAAATGCTCTGTGCAAAGGGGAAAGGGGGGGGGAATCAGGAGGGCTTCTGCAGGTTTCAACATGTTCACAGTCAAGTTTCTTTTCACCTTTTTACAGGCTTATTACAAATTAAGTCTAATGTGGCATAAACAGAAGACCCTGCACAATGTTTCAATGCAGCAACTAGGATATTGTAGCATAGTTACTACAAAATTCTAGGCTACAAAGATTCAGTAAAATGTACTCAAACACATCCATGGTAGCCAACTTATATTTATTTACATAGATCCATTACCAATAGCAGTAGCAATTAGGTAGAATTTGGTATAATCAATAAAAAAAAAAACTATATTTACAACCAAAAAAATGTTAATTGTTAATAATCCACAATCGTAGTCTAATACTTCGAAAGTCATCGTTTGTTGAGACCAGATAATGAGGTAATGCGTTTTTAAAATGCAGAGCTAGCGCCGCCTAGTGATCACATCGCATTTTGCAACAGCACAAGAGGGCTTAGGTTCCGACATTTTTTCGGCGGGGCCCATTGTCAACCCGCGGGCTCTGGCATGGCAAGGAGTTCACAGAAAGTAAACTATAAATGGGAAATTACCTACACTTTGGCACGAGCCTATGTTTTAAACGCGGTTCTTCTAGAAGCAAACACAATTGAACCTGATCAAGGAATGTAGGAGGCGACTTCGGGTTCAAGAATAGCAACGGAAGAGGTCAGACAGAGATTGCTCTTGGAAAACGTAACGAAAGTATGTTACAAATTGTGAAAAGCCATTCTAGATAAAATTATCCGCTTCAGAGGCTTCTTTAACCAAAGAACCGCAACTACCCCAATAACCATGATGAGTGCGTAGGCTACGAGGCCTCGCGAATAACTTAAACAAAGATCCGTGGTCCATTAGCTGTTGTAAGCAGTTATGTTGGCTCATTCATATCTCATTCTGTTAACGGAAACATGGACGTGGAAGCGTCAATTTAGAAGAGAGATAGGCCAGGTTTGCTCTTAAACTTAAGACGCTCGCCAATGGCGCCTAACACCCTTCCCGCTTTGGGGGGGGAACAAAAAAAATATGACCTACACACTAATATAACAACCATTCTGGGTATAAAGTCTAGTATAGTTTACAGACCAACAAATCGCTTAATTTAGTAGGACTAGGGCGTAAGACCTATTTTCCATTAGAACGCTTCATAACAAGGTGTGGCTCGAGGAGGCCCAGATGATATTAATTGGCCCCAAATTAAGAACTCAAATCCTAAATGCATTCAAGTACGACTGGGTGACCAAATAGTTGTTGAAACCTATATGTGAATTAAACATGAAGTCTGTGGTCCATGTGTTGCAAGTTCATTCATAAAAACAGTACTGTTAGCTGGGTTAAAGCTGCCCCGTTTCGAGGAGAGTGTGCCGTAAGCGCCATGAGGAATTCAAACACTATTTTGTTTTGCGTTTGCAATGCATTTTAAGTGTACTCTACTACGGATGGTGAAACTGGCTCAAAGAGTAAGTGTTAACTCATGAATAAAAAAACGAACAGAATGCGAAGTGGCAGCAATGACAACTTGCCACAATGTTCTTTTAACTTCATTAATAACGTTAACACGTTGAGCTACAAGTGCAAGTGTGGTTAGCTTGTTAGCTTCTCCAACTAACATTAACCAGTTAAGCATGGGATGCACATAAAATTAACCAACGATGCATTCAACAGGTGGTTGTGGTTCTGATTACATACTAACGTTAGTGATGACTACTCTCCACCACATAAGAAAAGGTTGCCCAAGATTACTGTTAAAGTGAAGAGATTCAACACTCAATGACTAGCATCCTGTTTGCTTCAGCTAAACACGAATAATTACACACTCCACTTCAATTCAAGTTACTGTGTTCAGAGGGGCAAACGTTTCGCCTATCACTCTAACGCACCACGTCTGACGAAAGGGCTTGTTTCGCGGATTAATTACGTTTGTAACATAAGGGCACATTTGATTCATCCCCACAGCAGCACAATTAGCTGTTCAGCTAACCTACACAAAGCACATCCATAGAGAACACGATCATTCAGCCCGAAGATGAAGTTATTTTTGTTTCGAGTTTTGTACTGATAAGAGTTGGCTCATTCAGATAGCACTATAAATACACTGATTACTAACAAAATAAATCATTAATTGTACATCTATTCCTTACCTCCGAGCTGTTTTCATTCTTCGAGAGGTTTACGAAAGAGGCGCGAACGTATCGTCATGTGATGGCCTCTTTTTGTCGACCCCCCATCATAAACCCCCGAACTTTGGGCACGAGAATCACATCCGCAACAAGTCTAATTTGCATAATGTGGATCCACTTCTAAAATGTTGCATTCATTTACATTCTGTCACCCAGAATAACACAAACCAAGCTTGCAAAAGGCCCACAAACTCAGTGCTGTAGATTCTAAAATATTAAAACTAGGCTCCAATATCACAGCAAAGTCGTAGGAGTTGTAGGAGTCAGATTTAATAACCTAATTCCATAGCCTGCTTACTTCAATAAACTCAACTGTTGTTCATAGATAAATTTGCACATTGATTAAAACTGAGTTTTGGCCTAATTGTTTGCATAAATGTAAATAAAGCATTTTGCAATAAACATGTAAATAAAGTATTTTAATCCAAAAGTTTGCCTATATTTAGCCTACGTTAACTTATTCAAAGATCTCTCAGTGACACGTCAATAGTGGAACAAGCAATAACTTACATAGCATAACATATGCTACTTTAACACTCAATTAATGTGATCCTCTATTTGCCATTGCCGTTTAACAAAACGTAGTTATCCTACCCTATTTCACTTAACTTGTTGTGTCATTTAATCCTTTTCTGGAAAGGCGTAGAGATAGTTAGACGCTGCGTAAGGTTATAGGCTATCTAATAGGCCTATTAGTTCATTTAAACTAGGCTACCATAGATTTATTTACCCACAAAATCTGCGACTAACACAAAGCACCTAAGTATTTGCCGTTTTCTTTTTCTTTGTCTCTTCTGGTACAAGATATCCAGAAGGTGACCTATAACCTTAGTAAACCCTACCCCCACCAGAGCTCAAGAACATTGTTTGGGGTGCATTGCTTAGGCGAGGCTTTAGCCTATTCTTTCGAAGCTACTTTCACAGTCAAAAATTGATCATTTTTGTTAGCGGCTCAGTTAGTAAGATAACCTACTGACCATTAACACTTTGTTTGTGGGATAGGCTACTTTTCCCCAATCTATTCCCAAGCATGCGCTGTCCTGTTTTGTCAACCTATGAACTTTAACCTAGATTCAGTTTCAGCTGAAACTAAAAACATCATGCGTAGACTGCTATATGTTATTGAACAATATGTAACTGAAGACTGAAACAAGACAGAAAAAGAACAAAACAGTTCAGAATTTTAACGAAGTGAACAGTTGCTGGAGCCCATATCAGACTTCAGTTTTACAAGCAAACAGAATATGTATAGATTAAGAATTTGGCGCCGTTTCAGGTTAACATTTCATGGGTTATACATTAAGGTTTTAAACTAAGAGTTAACTGGAAGGACAAATATTGAAGTATATGACAAGTGGCAAATACTGGTATTAAATCAGACAGTCGAAAACCTAGAAAAAGACTGGAATGCAGGATATGCCCTCTTACAAAAAAACTGCTTTGAAAGAAGAAACGCCATTTTTCTGAAGGCTATAGTGCAATATTTTTGTGTCTACAATATTGCATTGTTCTGTACAAAAGTGCCATATATTTTTTGCAGTATTTGTCTTTTTTATTTTATTTTTATTAATAGTAAGGCTGTCAGCACAGTTTTGTTTTATACATTTTTTTTGTAGCAGGACAGCAAAAAATTGTTCAGTGTTCAGTGATGATACAACCTCGCAGAGCACTCACCCATATAGACTACATGCCAAAAATGGCACAAAACTTTTCCAAAATTCAGTAGCCAGTTCTTTTCAGTTTAGTAAAAATGCTCAACTATTTTCTTACAATTTAAGTTCTAGTGATATATCACTTCATTTTCAAGTGTACCCCAAGCCAATAATCCAGGTAACAGACAGATACATGTAAAAGGCTAGTTTGTAGCTTACAGGCACAGTCCAGGTAGCCAAGGCCAAAGCCAGCCTTCGGATTCAACAAAGCAGTCTCTACATAACTAAGATTTTTAGGAGATGACGATAGTGTAACTACAATGTTTAAGACATACACTAGGGTTTTATAAATACAGCAATAGCAATAACTAAAGCGTTAAAATAAAAGAGCTGACTGACAAATTAGTCTCTGCACTCTTCTTTCACCCATGTGGACTTCATCTCAGCACTATTTCCATATTCCATCTCCATCTTGTTTGTTGTTGTTTTGATCTATCCAAGGACACTCTCATGAAAACTGCTACTTTCAAAAGTGTTAGTTATTAATCAGCTTCATTTATTTTGATATTCAAAACTGTTACATTTTGACAGTTGTAATCTGTGCTTTCTGTCTAACGTTATTTGTTTGCTTCAGAAAGTGTGCAAGCCCTTGTAATCACCGCACCCACTGTTGTGCCCTTGAACCTAGTTGCCCTTCAGCTGTAGAGACCGAAGTACTTTACAATTGTAGACTTTGGATAAATGCCTAACCCAAATGCGTAAACACAAAATTTCAAGGACAGAGAATGCATAGACACAAAATTTCAAAGCCAGATTACATTTATTAAGGTCACCAGACATCCCCCATTTTCTTTAAATGTTTTTGGTCGTAGACACAGAACAATGAAAAGGAAAAGCCAAATATGAATTTGGTAATTCTGCGTAGTGTTTTCTGAAATTCAAACAGTATACTACAAAACCTCTCTGTCTAAGATGACGTTTCTGGAGGTTTTTTTTTTGTAATCCTGTATTTTAGCAAACAGTTGTGGAAGTTGTTGAATGAAAATAATTGTGGGTGTTTGCCATAAATAAGCCAAGTCAAATAGTTCTAATGTAGAACCGGACATAGAGCCCTCAACTGGCCTAAAGCATCATCTAATTCACTGCGTTGGTTTCATTTGAAACCAAAACAAACCCGTTGCGGAAGCACTTTTTGTCCAGACTAATCAGTATTGCACTTCCATGGTGGAAAAATGTGAATACATCAGCTCCCTTGAATTCGTTTAGAGACGATTATACTCCATCTGTGCCAGTACGCTTGAAAACAAAAACTTTTGAATATTCTGACAGAGATCATGTCAGTGTGATTTGATTTTGTTCTGTGACACTAGTGTAAAAATGTAAATAAATAAATGTAAATAAATCCTATGTTCTTGTCGTGAGGAATCACTTGCTACATGCTGTGCCTATATGCCAAAGACAACAAAGGACTAAGGATGCCCTTGTCTCTGGTACTGAATTTAGCACTGCTAAATCATGCTTGTCAGATGTGAAAGTGGGATCATCTCCAGTTTTGGGTTGAGCTGGGAAAAAAGACAGACTTCTACCAGAGTACTAGGGTTGAGTGTTTGGACTGCAGACATGTCTAGGTGACAAGAATAGACAGTAAAAAATCACAGTCAGAGCCCTATTCAAATGTCTCTGACATAACCAATTGGCCCCTAATAGCGCATGCCACATATATAAGAATGGTCACATGATCACCATATCAGGCTGTTTTAAAATCTGATACACAAGCTAGCTTACAGGCCCACTATGTAACATTTTTCATTTAATTAATCCGTTTCATACTGTTTAAGATGCTAAAATGAGTCATTACACGGCGAACGAATGGTTTACAATGCACCACCGTGGCCTATAGCGGTAGATACAGCACTTGCAATGTTCAGCAGCGCGGACCGCCTCCAATAGAATGCAGTGCAATACAATGCAATACAGCGGCCTTTAGATGGAGCTTGTGAGAGAGAAAAACAGAACGTTGCTTAAACCTTCTTTAAGTTGCTCTAGAGACTCGCTACTGTAAATGACAATTGTGTAAACTTGGGATGAAAGTGCATTTTTAAATAGACAGATTCAACAATGAGTTCTAAGTCAATAGGGCGTATAGGATGACCAGACATCCCTGACCTAACGTTTGGTGGTCTGTCCCCAGAAAAATACAGGAAAGCTAGGAAAAGTCTCAGATTTCTTAAGGTAAAACATTATTTATTTTAATGATAGTGACTGTAGAAATTGTAATGTCCCCTATTCCCAAGGAAAAAAGAATCCAGGAAATATCCCAAGGTGTCAGTATTTGGGCTGCTGTTACCCTCTGCTTCCTGCAGGACTCCAGCGGTATTACGTGTTATGTTTACATTTGAACACCATGTGCTTTGTCATACACTTCCTGTGACTTTGTTTTGACTTTGAACTCCGCCTCTTAATTAGATAGATAGATAGATAAATAGATAGATAGATACTTTATTGATCCCCAAGGGGAAATTCAATGGAGTTCTACCTGCCTCCTTCTTTATTTTAATTGATTTTCCCCCAGCCCCTCATCACTGGTGTCTTTACTATTTATTCATCTGTATTATTTCAGTCCAATCTGTCTTGTGAACTGTAGCTGTTTGTTTCTAAACCATGTTGAGAAGCCTGCCTTTGTAACGCTGATGCTGTCTAACGTGCCTGTGTTTCCTAGTTTCCTCTGCCCTTTCTTGGAGTGTTTGTCTTTCCTCTTTTCACCTTTGGACATTTTTTACTTGATCTTTTGTGCGCTTCCATTTCTTCATTTTTTGTTGATTATGTTTTTCCAGCCATCTTTGTGTTCATAACAGTTCTGAGAAAGCGTTTGAGTGCATTGGGTCTGCATTTCAATCTCTGTCTACAAAATAAAACACAGGACTGGTCACTTTAGTATTCCTAGCCTAAAAGATATTGACAGTCATAGTACATTGACAGAATAGTCATTTAGCATCATAATTCAGCATCAGGAGGGTTTTAGGACTTTTAGTTGCTTTAGAGCAAAAACTTTTATTTCTGCCTTTACAGTGAGGTTCTTCCACTCAGAAATCATGGAGGGGTCTGAAATTCACAATGAAGTAGCATTCCCACTGTGAGAGACATAGGCTAATGTAAAGTAGATTTTCAGGAAATCACATTGTATGATTTCTAAAGAATTTATTTTTTTTGCACTGCTGCACATACGTATTTGAACACCTGAGAAAACCAGTGTTTAAGGTGCTCTATGAGATGTTGCAGGAATAAAATTTAGAGCAATTTTATTTTTTATCTGAAATCGTAGGCATCTCCCATTGATCGGCAAGCTTTTTGCCCCCTGAATACACTATGAAAAAATAAACAACTCATGGGCTGGGTCATTGTCATGTTGGAATACCCAGCCACGTGCTTTGACTGAGGGAAAGAGGTTGTTGCACAAAATATCACAATACATGGTGGCCACATTCATCCTCTCTAAAATAGTGTCCCTCAAAGAAACCCCAAAGCATAATGTTACCATGGCAATGCTTCACAGTAGGGATGGTGTTCTTTGGATGCAACTCCTTGAGTTTCCCCTTGGGGATCAATAAAGTATCTATCTATCTATCTATCGTCCTCCTTTTTCCTCCAGACACGGCAAGTGAAGTTTAGACCAAAAAGTTATTTTTTGGTCTCATCTGACCACATGACTTTCTCCCATTCCTGCTTTGGATCATCCAGATGGTCATTGGCAAAATTCAGACGGGCCTGGACATGTGATGACCTTCTGTGCAATGCATGATTTAAAATCATGTCGGCATAGTGTTCTAATAGCTCCAACATTTGATACTGTGGTCCCAGCTGTCTTCATGTCGTTGACCAGCTCCTCCCGAGTATTTCTGGGCTGATTCCTCACCTTTCTTATCATCAGTGATACCCCATGAGGTGAGATCTTGCATGAAGCCTCAGTCCGAGGGAGACTGGCCGTCGGCACATTTGATTTCTTCACAATGCCAAGGATTTGACTAAAAATGGGGTTAAATCTGAAAATTAAGCTTGATATTTAAAATATATTATTTCCAATATATAATAATATTAAAATCAGCAACACCCAAATAAGGTAAAACAGTCTGTTTACAAGCCAACACAACAAGCAACTAACAGAGTGAAAGTGGTCTTCATTGTTTTAAATGGTGAAATGGTGCCATCTAGTGGTAGCCTGGTAAGATGTGTTTAGTGAGAAATCAAGACATCAACATGCTGTGTCTAAATAAAATTGCCACTCAGCTGCTAGGTGAGCTTCATTTTCAAAATAAGCACCACAAAATTATTCAAAATAAACAACTTTAGTAAAAAAAAAAATTTCTACCACTTAATGGAGTCATGGCAGCATTTAAGACAATGACAGCTATTTATGAATAGAGCGAGGTGTAGCCTAGGCCTAGTGTAGACAGAATTTAAACTTTTCATCAAAAATGGCCAAAACAAAAACTATTCTCAACTCCTGGTTGCAAAGAGACTTAAGCTTGTTTGGTAGGAGTCTTCTGGTTAAGGCAGACGGACTCTCCCATTTTGTTTATCCCTCTCTATCTTTATTTATCAATGCTAAAATTATTAAGGAGATTAATAAAATGTTTCTTGACTTCATCTGGAAAAATAAACCAAATAAACTTAAAAAGGAGGTTCTTTCCAATTGTAAAGCACAGGGTGGAATAGACTTTTTGGACTTCACAGACACTGTAAACTCATTTAGAATTGGATGGATAAGGAGGTGTCTTATTTATTCCAACTCCTTGTGTTTTTTTATTCCAAATAATATATTTAACCGAGTTGGTGGCCTTTCTTTCCTTTTAAAATGTGACTACACACCCTCCAAATTGCCTGTCAAGTTATCTAAATTTCACCAACAATGTCTTCTTGCTTGGAAACTATGTTTCATTCACAACTTAAACATAAACATAACATAAACATAAACACAACATAAAACACTTATTTGGAATAATGCAGTCATCACAGTTAAAAACAAATCCTTGTTTTTCTCTAGTTGGTTCGAATATGGCATTCATAATGTTATCTCTTTATTTGATAGTTCTGGTACTATTTTATCCTATGACAATTTTTTGTCTCGTCATGGTTTTCCTGTCCCATTTAAGATATTCAACACACTGGTGAAAGCTATCCCTAAAGGTTTAGTCCAACTTATGAAAAGTCACTTGTCATTTGGTATGGACACTATAGCTCAACATAAATGACTTTTGAACGGGATTGACTTGATAGACCAAAAATGTAATAATAAAAATATTCGTCAGATCTTTCAATCCAGGAAAAAAATAACGCCTAGAGAGAAATTCTATTGGGGATCTTTAATTTCTGACATTAAGTGGAAAAAAGCTTGGTTATTGCCTAGTAAATACTGTATTACTAATAAAGTCAGAGAAGTTCAATTCAAAATTCTTCATAAAATATACCCTGTGAATGTCAATATTGCAAAATATACAGACATAAGTAGTATTTGTTCCTTTTGTGGTGGGGTGGATGAAACATTACTACACTTGTTTTTTGAATGTGAGAAGACCAAAACATTTATCAATGATTTAAGTAGTCACCTTTTTGATCCACCATACTCTCTCAGTGTTAAAGATTTTTTATTTTATTATGATAATCCTGACAATTACTCCTTGGAATATGTAGTGAATTTTTTTGTTTTACAAGCTAAGTTTTTTATTCATAAACAGAAATGGCAAAAGGGACAGCCTTCCTTCCAGGTGTTTGAATTAGAAATGGACCTGTTGCTTAAATCACTGCACTTGATTCTAAATAACCCCAAAAATGACCGACTTTTGTGTCTCCTCTACACAGTCTGGAAACCCTGAATTTTTTTCTCTTGTGTTTGTTTTGATTTGTACCTGTATTTTATTTTTGCTATATATTATATGTGAAGTTGTGTTGTCATACTATGACAGCGAATGTTATTATGTGTATTTGTGTCTTTAAGCTTCAATAAAAAAAAAAAAAAGCCTAGGCCTAGTGAGCTCTAGGGTTAAATCCTGTTTGTAGACATTAGCACATAAGCCTACATAAGCCATTAACCTTACAGGCAAACTAATCCAGCTTTTTATTATAATAATTAGGAAGCTTAAAACTACTTAAATAATAATAATAATTAGTTAATAATAAATAGTAATTAGTTTAACTTAAACAGACAACCAACCTGTTCGCAAGGTTTTTCCCCACTATATGCCACCACTAGAGGGAGTCATTGCACTATTTAAAACAAGTTAAGTTTTTAACCGTCAAGGGAAAAGCTTCTGAGAGAGACTGCTGTATGCAGGCCAAAGTGTGACTAAAGTTGTTGACGACTGTAGCTAGTAATAAGTGGTGAAAGTTCAAGTAGTTTAGCAGAAAACAGAAAGGAAATGAGTCAGGCTGGCTGAGTAAGTGGCTACCTGTCCAGTTGCAGAATAAACTTGCCAGTCCGCTGGTGTATTTGCAAAACACTCAAACAAACTATTATGACTAATAGATGATGTTCCTGGAGTTTCCTGTATTGCACATCAAAGAGCTAGGGACAGGACATGAGGGAACTGGCACGCAGGTGCAGTTGTTGATACTACTTGGTAGGACAAAGCTGTAGAGCTAGTGTAGTTCTGCCCCAATGATGCGTGGGTGCATTTAGATACGCAAACACAGCATAGATTGTTGGCTACATACATGTAGCAATCACTCAGAACAAGAAAGGACAGAACACAAGCAGGTCTCGACAAATTGTGAGTGTGAGGTTTTGCGTATTATCCTATCATCAGACAATCTACTCTAAACAGTCAAGTGAATTCTGCAGGTTAGGATCTGCCAGCCGCCTGTTCTACGTTGTGTCGAGTATCCGTGAGCATACTCTGGGGCTGACAGTGCACAATCCCAACATGGCTACTACACCGCGTCTTTTCCATGGTTACGAGCCAAGAAAAAACAGCTGAGGGCTAGTGTACTCTTTTTATAGGATGCGTTTGTCGTGCTTGGGCAGTTATCAAAAAGTGTTAGAAGGTATTCCTTTCTGAGACTCTAGGTGGCTGGATATTAACTTTGTCCTGTGACTAGCTGGTTAGCTAATGTTAGCTGATAGTTTTGAGAGAGGGTGTCGTTTCTGAGAGAGAGGTCCAGTTCTTCAACATTTCACCAACAAGGTAAATAACTCGTGTTAATAAAATTATTGAACTACTTCCTAACGTATCCAGTAAACCTGGAACAGGCTATAACTTGGAGGAAACTCGCCACCGGCAAATAAAGTTGTAGGCTTGTAGCCTACTGCAAGCTTCCTCAAAGCTTGTTGGTATCGACAAGAGGCGCAGTGGCAATCGTGTTAACATTTATTGTTTTGTTTTTGTCTTTATTTGCTAGATCGAGGTGCTCGGTAAGCCTCCCTATTCAATGGCCAAATGTGTGCAAATAGTGTACAATGTTATAAATGGCAACCGACAGGGTTCCCACGGTCATGCACATACTGGAAAAGTAATAGAAAATACAACTTTCCAGACTTGGAAAAGTCATGGTATTTAAGTTGCTCTATAATGCAACTACAATATTCTGCTTTCATTAGGCCATTATTAAGACACCAGAAACATTCTTTCACTACTGGCACACTACTTTCCCATGAGCTTGAAAGTCATTGTCACTCAGTCGTAAAGGCCTTTTGTTTAATAAAGAAGAAATTTACTGTAGGTTTTAGAGATTTTGTGGGGACCCTGAACCTAGATTTAAATCAGGCCATGTCCAATTCCTTCCAAAAGGGCTTTTGGCCCCTTGCTATCAGCATGTACATGGTGAGTAGTGACTCAAAATGATCAGATAAGAAGTGCTTTAAAGTGGGGGTCATATAGGACAATCAGTTCAAGATAGACATAATCTTACAAATATCTAATCTGATCAGGTAGCAGAGACCAAGGACCACCAAAAGGACACCAGAGAAAAAAAATTCTGTGTGTCTGAAATGAAACCTTAGGTCGGGTGAGTAGATTACATAGATAGACTTGCATAATCATAGTCTTCAGTTAAGACAACTTTTCACTTTCCATCCAGAAAGCTTAATCAGTTTTGACGCATGTTGGAATTATCAGGAGATATCAGTCAGAACTGACGAAGCTTTCTGGATGGAAAGTGAAATGTTTTCAAGCTCAAAAAGAAGTCTAGTTGCCTTAACTGAACACTATGACTACCACAACCTGGATGAATGAGAATCTTCAGACATTGACTTGCATACTGCAGTCAAAATACACACAATTACATTGCTGCTGTAAAGACATCACTGATATTAAATACACTGTAAATTTACCATAACTGAAAATATAGGCTTATACTGAGGTCAAGTTCACTGATCTAATACTTATTTTCAAACAGGCATGATGTCAAAGGAATCAAACAGCATGGAAGACAAGGGACCCGCAAATAGATCTACTCACTGGGTGGAGGAATTACTTAAACCACACTTCAGTCTGAAGGATGCTATGGAGACCTTTGAAGAACTCAGAAAGAAAACTCGTATTAGTGAGAGAGACCCTTCGCTGCCGGAATGTCTGCAGTCTGCAGAAGGCCGTGAGATCTATGAGAGAGCGCTGCTGGAAAATCAGCGAAAAGAGGAAAGACTGTTGAGGGAGAAATTGGCAAAGAGACTGGCCGCAGAGAATGCGTCTGCAGAGGCAGCCAGTGCCACCGTTAGTCAGTCTAGCAGCACAGTACAGTGCCAAAGCAAGCAGTCTGAGGAAAGCGCCCAGGTTCAGATCTGGAACAAGGAGGACGTGTCGGTGCTCTGTGAAACGGTGCGCAAACTGGAGAGGGACGGACACAGGCTGAGTGCTCAGCTGCAGCAGGCGCAAACGGAGGTGCAGGCGGAGCGGCAGGAGAGGCAGAGGCTGCGGCACCAGCTGGATGAGCGCGAACAGCAGCTGGCTGTCTCGCGACAGGAGGCGGCACGCTGGGCCCTGCAACTGGAAGCTCAGCAGGCCGAGGCCCAGGCCAAGGACGCTCGGGTTCGAGCCCTGGCCGCGGAGAACAGGCAGATGGCAGAGGAGGTGGCACGCTGGAGGACGGCAGCTAAGATAGGGAGGCAGGAGAGCAAGGAGGCCCAACAGAAGTGCTCTGATCTAACGTGGGAGTTGGAGAGGGTCAGGGAGCAGCACAGGGTGGAGGAGAGGAGGCTGGCGGAAGCAGCTCGACTAGAGGAGGGTGTGATCGCACAGAGGTTGAGACTGAAGCTACAGGAAGCGAAGGCCGAGCTGGAGGCAGAGAAGTCAAACCATGCACGCAGTCAGTCTGCCCTTGAACTACTACGCAAACACTTCACCAGCCAATCTGGGTAACAGAGGTCGTCTGGTTTGGCTCCTATGTTGAATGCATGCTGTGTGACCACAGTTATTACCAGAAGTCAACAATGAAGAACAATGAGTTTTTAATTAAATGTTCTCAAAGGCGACCTAATTTAAAGGGATAGTTCGGGTTTTAACACATTGAGCCCCTTTCACAGGTTGTCTACAATGAAATAAAGTGGATGACACCAAAATCTTGATGATTGCTCCTCTTCTGTCTGTCTCCTGTCTTGGGAAATATAGAATCGCTTCTGCCTGCCTTTAAAATGGCTAGCAATGGGCATGTGTTGTTTCTATCCTTTGAAGACTGGTTTTAAAAAAGTGCTACTCATGGAGTGATTAGTGGCGTTTGCTGATGTTCCAACCCAAGTATCGTAGCAAAATACAGTTTCTGTCATGTTTTATTTGCCATTTTGTAAGTCCCAAGGGATCTATTTGCTCCTTCATATAAACAAAGTGCCAAATAAAACATGACAGAAGCTTTATTTTGCTACGATACATGTTTAGAAACAACACATGCCCATTGCTAGCCATTTTGAAGGGAAGCAGAGGCGATTCTACATTTCCCAAATAGCCGAGACAGAAGCAATCGTCAAAATTTCGATGTCAACCACTTTATTGCATTTTAGACAGCCTGTGAAAGGGGCTCAAAGTGTTAAAAACCGAACTATCCCTTTAATGAGACCACAGGACCAACAAGAGGAGTTACCTTATGTGGTAAACTCTTTTGCTGTAACAAAGACTCCTTCATTTATTTAATTTCTTTTTTATTCTAGTATGTTAATTTTGGTTGTAAGTAATTATAACTGGCCTGATAAAATGTTGCATGAAATGACTCCCAGAACACATTATGTTTTCAGTTTTATTTTTATTATGCCTCCACACCATATTCTTTTAAAATAAATTTTATGTACATGTTTAATCCTCTCCCAGTCAGGAAAAAAAACTGGAAAACAAAAACAAAGAAACAAAATGGAAAAAGTGTGAAAAATACTTAGCATAGCAAACATTTACAGTTCAAACCTGACAGTCCGGAAGGGGGAAGAAGAGTCACCAAAATAATATTCTTAGAATCTGACAACACAAAATTCAACCTTGAGCCTTCAAACTGCAGCAGAATAATAACCACTTGTTTTTTTTTTGTTTGTTTTAGTTTTTTTTTTTTTTTAAAGCTTCCATTAGAAGTTGTAGGCTTTGTCCAGCACTTAATCGTACATCTCCCTGAGAGAGGGGCATTGTTGAGCTGAAGCATCCAACATTGGGTTCAGCAGTGCTGCTCTTGAGACTGGTATTCATGTATGATTTGATACATTCATCAAAACAATAAGCTTGATGACAAAAACACTTTACAGTCTCCCGGGGGGGGGGGGGGGGGGCCCCCGCTCTCAGCCTGCACTACTATAAGAGGCAATCATATTTGTTTTTGGAGTTGACATTTTTTTTTTTAAGTCACACTTTGGGTGCTTTCTAAAGGCAAAGCAAGACATTCTATGCACCTAGTTTATACTTCCCCACTGCAAGTGACCTTTGACTATTCACAGTAATGGTCCTATTTATATAGGTGTACTGCAACAATTCACTTCTCCTTGCTGCAGGATACCTTCCGCAGTGTGAATGCAAAAAGAAAACAGAGGACAGATCATTTTAAATTAAATGGTGCAGGCAACACCATGCATGTCAAATGGAGCCAATCACGTAGATCAAGGTTGCAGCATTACGACAACAACGAAGAATATTAGTTTGGATTGAAAAACATTACAATGTGTAAAGGATTCAAAAATGGCCCCCTCCCAAGAAACATTCTCCAATTTACACAAAAGGAAACGTTTACAGCCAGACTTAAACCACAGAATGTGTCCTTACGGCAGTGTACCACCAACAATAGACAGCTTTTAAATCTTGTTGGTTAAAACGTAATGAATTGCCCCATTATAAGGTTGGCACAAGACATTTACATTCACTACCATTCAATCAAGAAGGCACTGAATCACTAATTCGTAATAAAGAGAAAATCTATTCATTCTGGCATTTCAAAGATTCACTGCACAGGCAAGTTTAATTCATTTGAAGTGTGTGTGTGGGGGGGGTTATTGTGTTATGGAAATTTGGAATTAAATGTGTTCTGTGCAGGAGAGATTAGGAAAATATTTTAGAGCCATTTACTGAAGCTGAAACATAAGCTGGCACACAGGATCAGTTTTTTCCAACAGCTTGGAAAAATAGTTAATCCAAGATCTGGGCTTAAATCAGGATAAAAACCAAGAACCTGTGGAGAAGCATGCGTGGGTTTGCATTTCTAGAGAGCGTGTGCCTGTCATGTTTAGGAGTTTGGACATGAGATTGAATGGGAGGAAATGTAATCCCTCATAGCAGTTTGGGCAAACACTCAATGAGAGCTCAGTGGAGCCCTCTGCTGGTGTATAGCGGTGGTAAACAATACTTGTGGGAAGTGAGGATGACCTTTTAAAACTAACGCAAGGTAACGTCTGACAACAGACAAATTTTCACTGCATTTTTTTGACACCCTGTAAATATATGCATGTTATATGACATTAAGCCTTCTTTTGTAACTTGAATTATTCTGTTGTACATTCAGCCAGGAGTTTCCACAGGCAATTGTAAAATAGCTCAGACCAGCACCACTGCGGCGGGCAGCTTCAGTAGCTACTATGGGCGAAGCTCATAAGCTCTCTATAGCCACTCGGCAACCAAGTTTCACATTCAAAAACATCTGTGGAGGGGGGGCTACGCTACGCACAGAAGTCATTCCTGGCCCGGCTGGAGCTTTCACGCTGCCAGGGTTTGCATTTTCATGTTAAGTGCAGGCCTCACGTTGGTTTAAAGCCAAATGTTTTATAAAACGCTTCATAGCATGCATAATTCAAACTACAGCGCCCGTCAACAATATTATCAGCTAAAATAAACTTGAACGAGAAACGAGTACACAGCACTTAGGAACTCAAAACCTATGAGGTATATAAGAAAACATGTTTGTGCAAACAGATTACATAGAATATACATTTAACTTAAGGTATACCATGTAGGACAACTTTTCCCTCTCTCAGTAGAACCCCTCAGCATTTCCTCCAAACAGCTTCCGGTGGCCCTGACCAATGGCAACTGGAAAGTGTTACGTAGAAATGGACTCGATTAAACTCATGTAGAACTCTGTAGAACCGGGCTGATCGCAAGATCACGTATGACGCCGCGGTTCTGGCTCATTCAAGTTTGACAGTGCAGATAATGGGCTGGAGTATGAACCATGAACTTCATGGTCATTGAAGTCGATGCCTTCTTCAGCGGTTTCTCTTTTTTATGCTCTCGGGTTCGACTGCAAAGTGACACCTGGCAACCTACGTGCAACCTGGCAACCCAGGCAGCAACCAAGGAGTTTGAACAGCATCCGAGAAGCATCAAAATGTCCATCTTGTTCCATTATTATTACAGTGTATATGTACAGGGTTTGTATGCCAGTCCTGTTTTAAGTGTACCATGAGTTTGATACATAACTAAAAATTGACCCAACAATGAAAAGCTTGTGCTGTTTGACTATGAGAATTCCCTAAAACCTTAAGCAAAAAAAGAAATACCATCCCTACAATACCTAAAATACAATTCACAAGGAACTAGCCAAAGCAAAGCAAAAGAGGAGGTAATTTTCTGATGTTGGAGGGGGGTAAAACACTAGCAAAAGGGGCTTTTAAAATGCAACAACCATGTTGAGGAATTTTTCTAAGTGCGGCATCGGTGGGCCATACATTACAAATGTTAACTCATGAAGAGTTTTTTTTTTATTGAATGCCTTAAGGCAACAATAATTATGTAGCAATCTTCACCCTTAAATGACAGCTTCAAAATAACTTTAAAAGTACACAGAGTTATGATGGAGCGAATGATATCCATCTTTTTCCATTGTGCACCTGGGACCCCTGGTATCCTTTTGGGGGGGTGAGAGTTGACTGATGAGGGCGAGATGCCATTGTAACAAACTGAATGCCACCTCATCTGCCAACAAGCATGGTCACCTTTGGACAGAATGTGCAGGGATTTCAGGTTGGTATATTAGAAGGGACATTTAGATCATGAAATTTACTTAAATAAGCTGTCAAACTTGCATATGAATAACGTATTCATATTAATATCAAATATTTTATCAGACTGTCCAGTAAGCGGGAAAAGTAGTAAAGACGGGGTAAATTCCAATTCTTGAATTTAAGGGCTTTGTTGTTCAGTTTGGTTACAAAAGGTGGCAGGAGAATCTGCCGAGCCTTTTTAAGACCAACTGCAAGGCTGTCCTCCATGTGAATGGAGTAAAACTTGTAATAATGAGCAATCATACATTCTTAAGGTTTAAGATTTATGTTCCACACTTCCAATAAAATGTAATGGCTGATGAAAAAAAAATTCTCTAATGGTGATGCGTTTCCACATGGGGCAAGAACATTCTTCTACCCCAGCCCTCCCCAAAAAAACAAAACAAAAACATTGATGCATGGAAATCGAGTTGGATTTCGCACCTTTGTTACTAGCTATATGGTGTCTATGGAGTGTGTGTGGGTCCGACTCACCTCTCTCTTTACAATGCCCCCCTCATTGCCTGCGCTTAGGAAAATAAGAGGGCCTGAACGCACAAGAACATTAATTATCCTTTTCTCATATTTGAGGTCAAATACAAAGAGGAAGGTGGGATCAGCTGGATCTCTCTCTCTCTCTCTCTCTCTCTCTCTCTCTCCCTCTCTCGCTCTCTCCCTCCCTCCCTGTCAGCCCTTTAATGCTTTCTGCCTGTGTTAAGTCATGTCCAGAGTCATCTCCACCCTCTCCTCTCCTCTCCCCCTGTGAAACCTCAGCTCTAAGGCCCTGCTTTAACTCCCCAAACCTCCCCTCCTTACGCCATGCCGTGGTGCCGCTCTTTCCGGGTTTAAGACTCCTCGGGGGGCACAGGCCGCTTCAGGTCCCGGATCTGCTTGATAAGGTAGTTTTTCTCATCGCAGAACTGCTCGTCCTCGGAGCGGTCCGTCTGGAAATGGCTGAGGAAGTCGACCAGCTTGGACTGGTTCTTTAGCAGGATGTCCAGCACCGGCTGAGTCTTGTTGGGGTTGGCCACGAAAACCTTAGAGACATTATAAAGGTGTCCAGTCAGCACTCAGGAGACAGACACACACACACACACACACACACACACACACACACACACACACTGTCCCTTTAGACATAAAGCAACAAACCATCGAGCTAAACAACTGATGTGAGCTCATCTATATGTTATTAACTATGTGCGTGAACCAACTATGTGTGTGAACCAACTATGTGCGTGAACCATCATGGTGCTTATAAAAGAGGTTTGGTGTGAATCAACCCTTAGCCCTGTTGTTTAAGGTCATCAAAATACTGTAGGTAGGAAAAAAAACAAAGAAATTCGACACAACACAGACTGATGAGTGAGAAGGCAACGGGGCATAGTGACTTACTAATATTTTCATTTTGCCATGCCCCATTCCCAACATCAGTCATCAGTCCATTATTTGTCATTTGTTGCATCAAATGTGTTAGTTCTTATTCCTAGACATCATTCAATTACCCTGAACAAAAGGGAGATTTTGATTGGTTTACACCTAATTTCTCATATAAAGTGATAGTTGGAATAATCATTGCCAAGTACAGCAATTCATTTGGAAGGTGAATGAGAGAACTTTGTATAGCATATTCAAGCGGTTTCACACAGACACAGACACAGACAAGGATTCAATGGGAGAGCATGTGATGGAAAAAGAAAGAGGATCAGACAGTACAGATAGACCTGTGACTACTCCCATAAGCACTTGATTTACAATTTCTTTAGCACTACTGAGATAAATCGGGGCTGGGTAGGGGTGGGCAATATAGACGATATATACCGTATGCAATATGCATTTGGCCAATGATAGAGATTTTGGGTCATATTGGCATACCGTGATAGGCTCAGCTACTGCCTGACACAAATGCAGCTTACCAGTTTACTTCTGTGTGAATTTGAGAATCCAATATAAACACCTCCGAACGATGACTAAACAACTGTTATACATATTGACTTTATGCTATGGTAACCATTAAGAAACTGTTATGCTGTAAGTTACATACCAAAGTATACCGTGATATATATAATCTACCGTCTATGGTTCAAAATATATCGCAATATAAATTTTAGACTAAATCGCCTACCCCTAGGGCTGGGGTATAAAATGGTATCTACTAAGGCATTACAAATACTCCTAGTTCACTCAACTTTATACTGTAGGTGCTTGGGTAGTCTTGCCATTAATGAAATATCTCTGACAAAGTAGCACAGGCTTGGTTATATTTCAAATAGTACCTGGAATCGACATTGACAATCTTAACTACTGAGCTAAACAAGGATACTGTTATTTTCCTAAGACTTGTCAGTCTTACACAGGTGTTATTGAGATGTGAAGTAATCCTGTCTGTTATATTTCGAGTAGTGCCAGGAACTGATATCCTTAACAGCAGAATAAAGATTAAACTGTTCCCCTTTAAGACTGGTGACAGTTGTGTAGTTTTACCACAGGAGAGAGAGAAGAGAGCCAGGACAAGACAGACAGACACCAGTCTTGCCTGACAGAGCCACCCTCTCTCATGAATTAAACACAGCGCAACACACCTTGAAGACATGGAAGGCCTCGAACTGGATGTTGCGGCTGTTGTCTCTGAGCATGTTCATCATGAGCTTGAGGTTGTCAGCATGGCTGATGTATTTGGTCATCACAGTGAAGTTGTGCCTGTCGAGAAGCAGTTCTCCCAGAAGCTGGAACAGTAGACACACAAGAAGAAGAATTGAGACAAAACTGTAGTATTATTAATACAAATAAACAAAGCCTATCTACAATAACTTTGTAAAATTGTAAAGAGAGTGACAACCAACCCCCCTCCAAATAAATCACCTTTTTACACACTAGTGTTGATACATGCATGGCAACAATAGACTTACTTATAGAACCCAAGGCTTATAGAACAAGCAGAAGATAAGGCAGTTTTTATAATCAAAAAGTAGAAAAATAAACTGACAAGAACACACAGCCAAAACAGATAAACATGAATGTAAATATGATGTTAAAACATGTCTTAGTTGGTCCTTTTAAGGAGGCCCATTGAACAGGCTGTTACAGTAGTCTACTGGTTATGAATGATGAATGACTTTAATGAGTTTTTCTAGACCCTTCTCAGACATAAAAGACTTTTCAGTTTAGTTCTTGCTCTTTAAATGATACAATACTGATTTTATTACAGGTTTCTTGTGGATATTAAAAGTTGTTTTACCATCAATGATAATATCTAGGTTCTCAACAGTGTCTTTTACTTTGCGAGGTAAGTAACTTTCTCATGTCATTGCATTCATGCTTTTCTCATTCTATGTTTGATGGCAAAATTAGTCTACACAGCACAAGCCTAAACTGCTGTCACTTTATTTATCTACAGGGTTCTCCCCAATGTGAAATCAAAAACTATGTGCCGCATGTACTGTTCATGCAAAATATATCCAATAAAGTAAGAGGTTTGTTTGAAGCAGAATATATCTACCTGAGGTTACATGACAACTTTACCTTAAGAGACTGTCGTTTGGTAACATAATTATCAGAATGCAGCAACTTCTCGTATTCTGTAAACACCTACAAGTGTAGGAACAAAGGAAAATCAGAAATGAGTCTTAGATACAGACAGAAAACACAAACTATTGTTAATATTTCTGTCCAAATAACAAAAATTGTTCTTACTCTGTCATAATTTGTCTCCAGAAAATCAGCACACATAATTTTATGCCTCGTCAAGAGGTCCTATTGCAAGAAGAGAAGAGGTTTAAAGTACAGCAAAAAGAACACATCAAAAAGGCATCACCTTTTAAAGGAACACACCAACTTTAGGAAAACATGCCCATTTTCCAACTTAATGGATGGATGAAGGGTCTAACAAAAGTGTTTTACTATCATAAAGCAGAGTATTCTGTGTCACTTTTCAGCAAAATGATAATAGTCTAATCCGACTGAAGCATCTGTGCTAGACAGGAGCTAATAATGTTACTGTCAGACGAAGGAATGGTTGGATGAACTGGAAAACGTCCGTTGTTTAAGTCATGGCGGGAAGCGTGAAATAGGCATATTTCTCCAAAGGACAGTGTGTTCCTTGAAAAGTATTCCTTAAAATAAGACAAAGAAAGGTTTAAAATGCATAAAGGACCAATACAAATCCAGAGCCTGACAAGACGACATACCTTGAACGAGGCAAAGGCATCCGATGCAATGTCAAAAGTGGAGAGCTCCACGTAGCCAAAGAATCGGTAGAAGTCCTCTGAGAAGAGCACAGTGCGGGCGAGAGGCTCATGGCGCAGGCATTCCCTCAGCATCATCCCACAGTTCAGAGCCACCTCAGGACTCTCATAGCTGGGTTCAAACATCACAGATGTGCCATGAACAACCATGACCAAACAGCTATTTCGCTTGCTCTGGTACTTGTGCTGGTGTTGAGTGACAATGGATTATTGTCTAACAGCAATAAAGGTTGAATGGAAATCAAACCATTAACTTGTGTCTTACTAGGGGTTTGTGCTTATTGAGGAACATTAGAATGGAAAGCATATGGAGTTTAAGCTACAATTTATTCAGGTCACTATTGTTTGTCAGTTGTGAACATAGCATAGGGAGTTTAAGATGCAATTTATTCATTTCCCTATTTATTGTTTTTTTTTCAGTTGTGTCGCCATGGCAAACAAGATAGAACCATTTCACAATCCACCCCCATGCTAAACAGGACTTCCTCACTCAGCTCAGCTCAACATACTTTGTGTGGGAGTGCTGCCAATCATGCATAACAAACTTATAGATTTCACTCCAGCGATAGAGGATGCCCGTGCCGGGACAGATGGTAAAAATGGTGTCCCATCTACATGTCCTGAGGCCTGGAAACTCACCCTTTCAGTAGCATGAAGAGGATCTGTGGGTGGGAAGAGATGTACTCCACAGTGGGGGTGCGTGTGCCAATCTGACGCCGGACAACATTACTAAAGACGTGAACCACATCTTTTTTGCCCTGGTGTTCAAAAACAGATGGTTCAGTCCAACAGTGAGTGTGCTTGTGTGTGTTCCGACTCTGGTTTCATATCAATATTTGAGTTATGTGTAACCCCTACAAGGACAGTGGCATCTCCATGGATTTCCACAGATTCACATTTTCTTGTTATTAACGCCACAAATAATAAGTATGAGAGTGCAAAAACTTTCAGTACTTACTTCAAAGTCAATCCTTTGAAGGTTGGCAATGAGTGAGATCAGGAGGTTTGTGTTGTAAAGCTCTTGGGCAAGCTGTGCCACAGCCTCCGTTTGAGGCTCTTTATCAGCTGTGCCACAGAGAACCTCTTTCAAGGAAGACAAATTTTTGGAAACCTCCTCTGAAACCTTACGGAAAGAGTAAACAAATAAAATAATAATAATAGGACTGATAATTGACAAATTACCTAATTAAAAAAATACAAGTAGGCAGTGGTAATTGGTAGATTCAGAGCTGAAAGAGAGAGAGATTCCCTTACCTTTTCACACTTCTTAGTGTCAGATGTCTCTAGCTTTTCCAAGCATGCAACATTTTCTTTTAAACTTTTCACAATCTCTGCTGGGCTCTTCTGAGATTTCCCAAAGGGGAACGGCATGGCGGTCTTGACTTGAATGAAAAAAAAAAGTTTAATTAATATTCATTAAATCAAATGTTGTAAATAGACAACTCGTGTTTGGACAACATTGTATACAAGTATAGACTCAAAATAACCATAATGTTCAATTGTATTCAGATGTTAAACTATAGCCTAATATTGATCATAACATTAGTTAAGATTATAACATTAGTTAACATAATGTTTAATCTTATTGAGATCTTATCATATGTTGCAAACTGAATACATGTAATGTACTCTGATGTGCTTTACATTTATGCTGGTTCAAAAAGCAGTCATCCTAAAATGAGTTTAGCATGTTTGTTAGTTTACTACGGCATTGCGGAAATATGTAAATTGTCAATTGAATTAACATCCAATAAATATATACTTGTGATGCATCATTTTTTTGTATTACACAAAAGTTGAACTGAAGGTTTTACTTGTAAGTGTTGTTTTAATCTTGCGTAATAGTAGGCCTAACCTTCGGGTTGCATGTTATACAGGAAATTAAATGAATAATTGCAACTGATGCATGTCTAGGATGAAGCATTGTCAACCATGACTTTAAGTTAAGGGTACAAGACGCGAGGTGTGTCGCCATATTTTGTTAATTTCAGGCGTCCAACTAGTGAAGTTGTGTCGTAGTTTAAGAACTCCAGTTTAGCTGAAGTTAGCCAGAATGCCTTTCTGGCTTATTACCGTCCAAGACAAGTCTTGGTAGATCTATAGATACCATAATATTACTGGTCTCCACCCATCCGTGAAGTTGACATTTGATGAAATCGTCGAAAGTTACAAAACTGTTCTTGCGAGTGGCAGTGTGGCTCTGACTGTCATTCTAGTCAAGTTAGATGGGCTACCTTAACAAAAGTAACTCTTGTTGACAAATAACCTTATGAATACATGAAAACATAATGTTGGTTTTAAGCCAAAATGTGTCCCAAATAGATCATTTATTCCTACACGACATGACTGTCACGTTTGCACTTCATGGCTCTGAACGTTAAAACTTTTAGACAATTCTCTGTATCATACGCTAGCTACAGGCAGTAGTTGCGAGTAAAGTCGGCGAGACTTTTTAAAGTAATCAAAATGGACTGGAGTGGCTAAATGTGCCGAATTAGCGTTGTAAGATTGCACTGTATGGATATAACTTACTAACAGCATACAAAATTGTGTTTCCTGGCATTTGGTGGGACTGCGTAACTTGACGCTAACGTTACCGAGCAAATTACGAAATATCGATTTCCTTGATCAAATAGACAATTTAACCAAATTAACACACGTTTATGCAATATGGGAATATTTGTTTTAAACTACACATATTGCTGCCTAAATTTAAACTTACAGAACTTATTGTACTTAGCTTTCTGCTAGCTACTACGGGTCGACAAACGCCTATGTTAGAGGTACACATCTAAAGTTGTTTAGCTGGTTCTCTGTGGTCTGCTAACGTTAACGGTGGTCGAGTTTCCTTGTTAACGTTAGCTTTACTGGCAATCATTCTGAAACCGAAAAAAAGATATGTGCTAACTAGCCCCCTTTGCTAACAGTGGCAACAGGCTGGCTCATGTCTGTCAGCAGCAAGCTAATGTCAGGTTACTTACCAGGCTCGAAAGACGGCTTTTAAAAATCACCAAAAATAGCCAGCCTCTGGCTATCTGGATACAGCGAAGTGTAGTTGGGAGCAACGTCAAATTGAAGGTGAATAAAGTAGCTAGTATTGGATTACAAGTTCATTGCTACGAAGGTTAAAACAATGCTAAGTTTGTTTAGTTCTCTGTTTTAAGAGAACGTGCTATAAAATAGCTACAACTTCTCTTTCTCCCTCCACAGTTCTTTGCGTTACTTCTCTGTATCCGTGCTGCCACTAGCTAGTTAGCTTGCTAACTACGTGTTACTCGAAGCTGGACAAGTTACCTTCGCAACAACTGGGTGGGTACGTTTGAAACACCCAGTATTCGTGATTGATGTGTGCTGGAGCCAATCGCTTGAAAAGGAACTGACTTGGACCTCTTCTGTTGCACATGAGGAAACTAGCTACATTTTAAATTCTCAGTTTTAGGCTAAAAGTTCAGTTTGAAAACTGTTGCCGCGTGTAGATGGACAAGTTAAATTTCACACATTAAGTGATTGGTCACAATTTAATTACAATGTCTAATTGTAACGTTTCAAAATTTTGAATTGTTTGGCACAACTGAAGGACAGTTGTTAAATATTTATTTATTGTTTATGAAAACTTAAACATTTGACCTAGTTCGCTGTGCTGTTAATGAAATAATTTTCCATCTCGTCATTATTTCCCATATATTTTTGAACCCCTGTCCATAGCTCAAACAATCTTGACGGAGCGTGCGTGAGGGGCGTGTATTTGAATGTCTAACAAACGTGCTTTTTGCAGTACGCAACGTCACTCGAATGATACGCAGTGGAGAAGATCCGCAAGCGTAGCTTACCCTGCTCAGTGGGAAGAAGGGTGAAAACACACGCTCGTGGTCACACTTTTCTTTTGCCCCCATCCAGCAGAACAACGTGACAAAAACGCACTTATACGGGTAAGGATCTTTTATGCCCTGCTTCAGCTCTATGGGTTTCTGATAAAGCCTTTGTGTATCGGGATGGCTGGCGGACTAGCTAGTTCGCCAAAAGTGTCCCTCGGTTTTTGAAGCTGAATGTATCGCGTATGGCGCTCTCCACACTATGAGCGGGTAAAATCGACCCCCACAGCCCAAATCTAACGTGAAATATTGTGGAATGAATGGGAATCTCTAGTACCACAACCAACCCATTCGAGATAGCCCACTTTTAACAACATCGCGTTGGCCTTGTATCCTTTACCGAGGGCCTCAAGGGGCTTTTCGGGGATGGATGTAGCGAGGTCCCCAATGAATCGGCGACGGCGCACCCCCTTTTAATTTAAAATGGGTATGGGAATTAGTTATTTGCCTAAAGTCAGACACTTGCAAAATTTAATCAATTAACGTTGCCGCCATAGTTGTTTAGAAGCATTTGCTTCTCGTCATTTTGTAAACTCCACACATGGTCATACTTAACATGTAGCTTAGGTGAAACGACAAATGTGTTGGATACACTTTATAGGCATGTTGTTTACTTGGCTACAGTCCTTGCACGTTATGTGTAGCGTTGCTAGCGCCACTGCTGCCCGCCAGAGCAGTTCCTGTGTAATCATGGCAGCTAACATTACGTCTGACCAAGGCGTTGTAACGTTACTGTTAGCAACTAAAACACATTTATCCGTCGTTACTTTGCTCGATGGCTGAATTTTTTTGAAGAACGTACAATATATATTTTACGGAGGATATAGTTTTGTAACTATTTGTTTACATTTACTGATGACAGCAGCAAGTCTCCCAGTGGTCCTACATTAGAACATGAACTTCGAACATAATGTTCTTAGAGTAAGGTTAATGTTGCACATCTTTAAATCACTAGTTTGTTTAAATATGAATTACTTTGCCTAGGATTTTTGAAAATAATAACTTATGTTTAATTTAAGTTATAAGCAAATGTTTTTTGTCAGTTCCCCCTTTTGTCCAATGAGAATACACATAAATCATGCTAAAGAAAATTTCTGGACAGCAACATACAAAATACATGCATATACATATCATTAAATACATGCATACACAAATATCTTGACTGTGGCAACCAGCAACTAACGACTCAGCCTACATGTTTACTGTGCCCTTTCTCTCTGTTACCAACATGACCTCTCCACTCAAGTCCTTCTTTATGCACAGTAAACACAGTAAAAGTTAAACTAGTAATATGTTCGGAAAGTTCATTAACAGGACATGTTGATCGTGTCTTCTCAATCTGTTCCTGGCCCATAATGTTAGGCAGCATGACTCTTCATGTAGGTCATATAGACATCATCATTTACAGGACAAACAAGATGTTGTTAAAATCTTAAAGTTAAACGAATTCATTTTCAGGTATTTATTTTCTTTTTCCTCTCATGCTTTGCAACCAGCGAAGCCTTGTAAATTCCACTGATATGTGAAAAAATTTAATCTTCTCCTTTAGAAAGTCTTATGTTCATAGCCAAAATGAGGCCCTCAGAACGTAACAGGTTTCAAATAAGATTTTTAGTTTTGGAAAGTCGACAACTATGATGGTTTGTTAGGCTATTGGATTGGGCATCATTATGTAACCTTGTATTTCCTATCATAATGCTGTGATTGTATTAGGCCAAGGATGTATAGGCTATGTCCCAGAGATTTTGATATTGTTTACTGATAAAATTGTCTTCTATTTTCATGTATATATATATATATTTTTTTTTTTTCAGTTATAATTTTACACCCATCCGAACGGAGGGCTAGTGAAGAAAGACAGAAATAAAAAGAGGGTGAGTGAGAGACTTGCTATGTCAGGTCAAAGAAAGGGACCAGCAGCACGGCTGCGGAAATGTGCCTTCTGTCGAACCAACCGAGACAAGGAGTGTGGACAATTACTGGTGGCGGACAACCAGAAGGTGGCAGCCCACCATAAGTGCATGGTAAGGAGAGGGACCAGACTGAAGGGGTTGGCTTGGGTTGGAGCAGCCAGTGGGTAAACTGGCACACAGCTAGGACATGGTAGCATTTTTATTATTGAAAGTTTATATCTATATATACACACTTTAGTACTGCTACTGAGATAAACATGGAAACAGTTTTTTGTTTTTTTTTTGAAAATGTATATGCTAGCCAGAAAATATTTTGAACTGAACATAATATTGTGATTAAGGTTTTTAAAAGCAAGTTAACTTATTAATTATTTATTTATTTATTTATTTTTTGACAAGGTCCTGCTGTTTCAGCATTTGTATTCCAAACAACTCAGTGTTTTTCTATTGCCATGTATAAGCTATTTAATTAACCAGGCACCATCGATATCAGTTATAGCTCCAGAAGCTCCAGTTTACTGCACTGTGTAAAACCTGTTTTATGTCTCACTGGTCTTAGCTTTACTCTTCGGCACTGGTTACCTCTCACTCTGAAAGTGAAAACATTGGGGGGTTTTCCATCGAGGATGTGAAGAAGGAGATAAAGAGAGGAAACAAACTGGTGAGTGACGGGGCCTTTCTGCTGAATGAGTGACTGTGTGAGATTGTTCTTCAAGATATTCACTTCTACAACACAAATTTATTCGACCATGTCCACAAACGAATGCGTTTCAGAACTATGCCACCGTCAGCACGCCAATTTTCTTTAACCACGTGTGAGATTGTTCACATGTCTATAAGGACCTCATCTCTCCTGGGAGGACTGAATTTACACTCCTGTATGTTTTCTTCATATTTATCTAGTTTTTGGACAATGTTTAGACTTGTCAGCTACATAGCTAGACTTTGGACATTAGAAAGCTGTTTTGGAATGAGAGTATAGTTCCATCTCATATACATTTACATTATGCATTTAGCAAACACTTCCAAAGCACCTTACAAAGGAGGATAACAATCAAGCTACATAGTTCCCAGTCATATTAGTTTAGAAAACCTTTGATTTTTTTTTTCTTAGTAGTCTTAGTACACAAGAATTCTATGGATATTTTTAAGCAAAATTCTAATGGGAGAGATGCTAGCGGCAACCAAAGGCTTCAGTGATATTACCTGAAGATGAAAACACTACTGTCAGACAGAGAGAACGATTGGATCCACAGGAGAAAATTAAGACTCCATAGTTCGAAAATTACTGGCCATTTAATCATGAAGATGAGTAAATTGGCCCAAAATGGCAGCCACATAGCTAGACTTTGGACATTAGAAAGCTGTTTTGGAATGAGAGTATAGTTCCATCTCATATCAGTTTACAAAATCGCCACCTTTCATTTTCCATGGGTCTTAGTACATCTTGTAACTACATAACAGTCAAGGTTTGAATAGGAAAATTGCAAGAATTCTATGGATAATTTTAAAGCCAATATGTGTAGGATTTATCTTCTATTTATCTTCGTCTTTTATTACAAATATTTTTTTTTATTTTAAAAATAAAATGTGAAACGATGGTAATTACCTCCATGAATAAATTGTAGTGTTCCCATTTACTTGGTAATTTCCATTTATATGTAGATGTAGTTGGGTACCAAATGAGTATCCATTTTGCGCCGCCATTTTCAAAATGAGGACCTTGGGAAATGAGGACCGTGGGAAGGGAAGGGCTAATACATTTTATTCAAACGTGTGCAGTATACCACTTCGCCGATAGATGGGAGAAATTCTCATACGAAAAAAATAAAACTTACACATAGTGGGTTTAAGCAAGATGCTAACGGGAGATATGCTAGTGGTAACCAAAGGCTTCAATGATATGTAATACCATAAGGAAAAAACACTACTGTCAGACTGAGACAATGGTTGAATCAACGAGAGATAGTTTAAACTGTGTAGTTTGAAAATGTAAAGCCAGATTTAAAGTAAATTGGCCAAAACTGGCATATTTCTTTAAATGTTAAAGTAAACCTGAATTTATAAGCAGACCATTTTTATAGACTAGTCGATAGTTTATGAGTGAATCAAATAAACAACAGTATACTTGAGTTCTGTATTGAAGACAAAGCTGAAAAGGTAAAAATTCCCTTTGCAAAACATCAAGTATTTTATTCCTCTATAGATTTCTATTGTATTGAAACTGTATTGATTTAGATGTAGCAAACTATATAGTTATTGATTTGTTTAGAAATGTGATGTATCTATTTCTTTCTATTGTACATCATGAAATCGCAGTTTTTTTTATTCAGTTTAACCTTTTTTCCCTTTGTTGCCTCCCTATCACCAGATGTGCTCCCACTGCCATCGACCGGGTGCCACTATAGGCTGTGACGTGAAAACGTGTCGGCGGACCTACCACTACTACTGTGCTCTATGGGACAAGGCTCAGACTAAGGAGAATCCTTCCCAGGGCATCTACCTGTGAGTACTGGCCTATTCTGACTTGGCAATGTCTGTGGTCATCTAGTATTGTGACATTGATGGAACTCTCTTTCTTGCAATATCTCAATGCAGTGTCTACTGTCGCAAACACCGGGACGCCATCCAGGACACCAGTGATGGTAATTTACTGCCCTCTAAGCTTTCAGAAATCCATACCTATCCGTCAAAATATTATTGCTATGGAGCATGTTTTTGCAAGGGCTACGAGACTGTAAGACTCTGCTCTGAAGACAAAGGCAAGAATCCGTTAGAAAGATGGCTGTTGCCAAGCAGTTCACTGAGCATAGTTCTAGAATAGTTCCAGCAGCTAGAAGCATAAAGTCAGTGTGCTGGTCTGGGCCAGCTTTTGCTTGATCGTGTCAAGCAGTTCTTGCCCAGGTGGTGGTGGTGGTGTTGTGTGTGTGTGTGTGTGTGTGTGTGTGTTTGTGTGTGTTAGAGCGTGGGAGTATAGTAGATATTCCTAGAGCGATCACAGGATAAATTGACAAACTGACTCACGTTGACAGACAGGGTCCCATGGCACCATCAGTGTGTTGCTGTAGGCATGCGCTCACTGTGCATCCTGCATTTAAGACTCCAGCTAACTATATTTTTTTCCCCTTCTGTGTTCTCTTACAGATGAGCGGGGAGCGGAGGCCAACGATTCAGACTCGTCCCCCCCAAGGAGTCGGGGCCGAGGCCGCTTTGAGAAAGGCCGGATCAAAGGGGTGTCCAGGGGTCAGGCTGATGACGCTCGCTCCACTTCCTCCCAGGGCATGGATGAGACAGAGAGTTCCTCGCATGTAAGACACACCCACATCACTGGAGCCATGGTCAACACTAAATATTCTTAAATATGATGTATGTTTTTGGGGATTAAAATGTACTACAGTAAATTACATGACTGCGATTTCATCTACAGCGTAGTTATAGTAATAATAAAAATAAAAGAAATGTTGAGTAGATAAATCTTTTGCTTTTAAAACAGTGAAGCTACGCAGGGGTGTGTTTCTCATAACCAGAATTGCTAACCAGTTTTGCATTTAAATTGCATTTAAACCATCTGTGTCAGTTTAAATGCAATTTTCTGTCAAACCAATGACTATGGTTATAAGAAACACATCCTGGATTTATTTAAGATGAATGTATTTGTAATGAACAGACAGGTGCGCCTTTCTATCCTGGTGTTCCCCTGGTGCTTTTGTCTGCCTAAACCATAGACCACCACACCCAGAATCACGTCTAATGTAGCCAACATGTGTGCACTTGTTTCTCAGCGAGATCGCTCTCCGTTGAGAGGCAGTCCCAGTGACTCAGGGCTTCGCTGTGGTTTCTGCCATGCCGGAGAGGAAGAGAATGAGACGCGAGGCGTGCTGCACGCTGACAACGCCAAAAAGGTGGCCGCTCATTATAAATGTATGGTGAGTAAGTCAAGAAAAGTATACTTTATTGTCCCCGAGGGGAAATTCGTCTTGGGCTTCAGCTTCACACAGCTTAGCTTGAGTTACCTGCATAGCTGCTAGTAGTAGTAGCTTCAGGTTCAGGGTTCAGAGGGATACCCGGATAGGTTGGCATCTCTTATCTTTTATTTTTATAGTATGCGTATGCAGACAATATGGGTATATAGATTATGTGTATGTCTTATGGGTATTGGATGCTTTAAAGAGGTGCTAAGCAACATTCTGTTTTTCTCTCTGGCGAGCTCCCTCTGAAGACGCTGTATTGCATTGTATTGTACTGCATTCTATTGGAGGTGGTCCGCGCTGCTGAACATTGCAAGTGCTGTATCTACCGCTATAGGCCTCGGTGGCGCATTCTACACCGTTCGTTCGCCGTGTAATGACTCATTTTAGCATCCTAAACAGTATGAAACGGATTAATTAAATGAAAAATTTTGCATAGTGGGCCTTTAATTTTCTACATGATGAAGAAAGTGTAATCTAATTTAATATAATCTCACGTTTATAAAACTGCATGAGCCACCATAAAATTGTTACCAGGTATACTGATGATTGTAAACAACATTTTTATGCCCTTTTCCACTAACACAATTTTCAGAAAAAATTGCAAATAAAAGCTATATATTCTGTATGCTATTCTGTAAGCTATATGTTGTTTATGTTGAAAGTAAACCATGCCTTGCCAAAGATGTAATGTATAGGGCTTATTTTGATGTTTTGAAGTCAAAATCCTCACAAATATTTCCTCTCTTTATCCCCCTTAAAGCTTTTCTCCTCTGGAACAGTCCAGCTCACCACCACATCCCGTGCAGAATTCGGAAACTTTGATGTGAAGACAGTCATTCAGGAAATCAAGAGAGGCAAGCGAATGGTGAGTCTGTTTAGTTTCGTTTTAGGAATCTACAGTGTTACATTACACACTGTCCTAAATGCAAGTGACTGGAAATATCACGTTGTGCTGAATGTTTTGTGTCCAAATGAAACGTGTTCAATGTGTGCCTTTGTAACATCATGTATACTAATATACAATATACGTGTCAACGCGACTTGCACAACTAAAATAGAAACGGGGCGTCAAAAACTCTTCAGAAAAGTCGTGTAGCATTGCGTTCTGTTGCGTTGCTTCTAGTCGCATTCAGTTAAGATAGTCCAATAGGAAATCGAGTGAGCAATCTGATTTTGTTGCATATATTCAGTCTCGTCGCTTGCAGTTAAGAGTTAAAGTAATAAAATAAATATATAAAAGTTTTGAAAGGTACACATACACATTTTAAGTGGGATGCTAGGCTGTACTAATGGTTCTATCCGTAGAGAAGGTTTAATCAGAGAGGGTCAGTATCCAAGATCTTTGGTTTAATTGCATTTTTTATGACCTTTGTTTAGAAATGCACTCTCTGTGCTCAACTGGGTGCTACCATTGGCTGTGAGATTAAAGCCTGTGTGAAGACCTACCATTATCACTGTGGCCTGCAGGACAAGGCCAAATACATTGAGAATATGGCCAGAGGAATCTACAAGTAAGCTAATCTAAAATGTTAAACTTAAAATGTTTTTATTATTTTTTTTTTTTTTTGTGCAATATAGATGCTGTACTGTAGGTCATTTTGATATAAAAGTAAGCTTGTTTAATCAGTGGTTAAAAAAAAAAAAAGAAGAAGAAAATAATTGGTATTGGATCTTTGGAAATGTTACCTGTCATTTTGATTTAAAAGTGAGCTTGAAACAAAACAGACAAAAACAAATTAATAATTAGTATTGGGTCTTTGGAAATGTTACCTGTTACAACTAATTTGTTCTGCAAATCTCACAATAGCACAAATGCTAGTGTTAGTGCTAATGCAAATGCTAGTGCTAATGTAAATGCTAATGCAAATGCTAGTGCTAATGCAAGTGCTAATGCAAGTGCTAATGCTAGTGCTAATGCTAGTGCTAATGCAAATGCTTGATGTTTGTTCTTCATAGGCTGTACTGCAAGAACCACAGTGGCAATGAGGAGCGTGATGAGGAGGATGAAGAACGAGAGAGCCGCAGTAGAGAGAGGGCTGCTGGCCTACCCTCACAAGTCAACGGCAACTAGGTGAGACATGGGTATATCAAAGTCGTTTTATTGTCAATTGCTTTACATGAACTAACCATACAAAGGAATCGACATTGCAAAATTAGAAATCAAATTAGAAAATCCTAACATGGAAATACCTTAAGTTTGCACATTAGGTTTTGTCCCACAGCTAGTTTGCAGACCTTGATTAACAGTGTCCATTTTTATTTCACATTACCCAAATCGGGTTTCCATAGATAGATAGGTATATATTTGTATTATCCTGTTGTAATCAATAGAATGTCATTTGCATAAGCAGAACATTTTTGTGTATGTATGTGTGCGGTTATGCTCTATGCTCATGGAAAGAGAATCCACCACCTCGAACAAATCATATCTGTATGAATGTGACTTTCAGGTTTTTCCAAGTGAGTAATTTTGTAATTCAGAAAGCTTAGCAAGCTGAATTGAAACAGGGTTGAATTTTTATGAATGTGCACACAATGGCTCATGCAAAGAATCTGATAAACACCATCCAATTGACAGAGATGCAAATCCGGGGGGGGGGGGGGGCTTTTTCAAAACACTGTTGTTGCAGTGCAGTTACCCATCATCAACTAACGTGTAAACTGTTTAGCAACAATGGTTTTAGAAAAACGCACTTATGCACTACAGTTCTAAAAGTCTAGCTTCAGAAATGAAAACATTGTAGCCTCTCTAAACTAGCTCAAGTCCTCAGCCGTATAGATCAGCTACATAGTAAAATTGTGTAAAGAAACCTGCATGCAGTAACTTTTGTATTTTTACTTTCTGAAACCAGACCTTCACTATACAACCAAGTTTAGTTTCAGAACATTTTTATGTTTATATGTGTATATTTGGTGTTGCAACACTGTGTTTGATCAGAAACCGGCATGTCCTCTTTTCACAGATAGTGGCTAAATGACACGACCAATTAGAAGCTAGAAGATGGAGGACAGATATTTTTATATGGTGTTGTACTCACAAACTGTCAGGGCGTGCTCTGCTCTGTCACCTAAAGTTTCCTATTTCCTCTCTTTGATGCATACTTGTTCCCCATTTGAGGACAACAGCCTCCTCCTGCTCACATGTGCACATAAGCACACAGATACTTCAGAAACATCTCTTCTGCACCAGACAAACTCTGGCGATCTCGAAGACAGACGGCCGTCGGAAAGAGACAGAGTAGCAGAACAGAGAAGAACTGACTAGACACGTGACCTTGAATACAAGTTCTGAGGATGTTGTGGCTGGACGTGAAAGCATTGTCTCTCAATGCAACTGAATGTACTGTACTGCAATCTCTTCCTTGTGATCTACCATACAGTACTTCAACTGGATATGCTCAATTGAGGCTGCCTTCTTCTCATTTTTATTCATCTTTTCTTCCAAATCTTGAACTTTGATTACTCTGTTGCTGTAATTTTCTGTCAATATTCCTTTTTTTTTTTTTTTTTTTTTTTGAAACGTGTATTATATTTTACTACCGTATTATCATGATTAATATTGAATAGCAGTGGCTTCCTTTATAGTCTGAGTCAGGATTAAAACATCTGCTAGCATGCATTTTTATTTACCTATTTGCAAGTCATGTTTTTTTTTTAACGGTTCAGAATTTAGTGTACATTAACTTAATACTTGATTTGACTATTGTGAAATAATGCAACTTCTGTGAAAGTAATTTGAGGTTGACCATTAGATGGCAGCAAACTATTTAAAAATGTCAGACATATTCTAAAGGCCTCCTGTTTGAAATCAAAACTTAGAAAGCTCTAACAAAGTGCTGTAAGGTTATTTTACAGTACTTTTTGGGGCCGCTATAGCCACAGAGTAGTGTCATCCCAAGGATGTTAACACCAAACATTCTTGGGTTCTACGTGAACAGACGTGGTTAACACATAGCGAGCTACACAAAAAGCACAAGATTGTTGCCATGGAAGTGAGACCATCTACCCCAATGTATGCAGGCTGGGTGAGGAATGTCACAAGTCTTGGCCGTCAAGGAAGAAACCTCAATTTTATGTTTTGAGCAAACCCAGAGGGTAAAATCTGAAGGTTTCAAAAGGAGATGGTCAGATGTTCACCTAGGCATTTGAAGTTATGTATAGGTTTATTTTCACAATTAATTTTCTTGCACGTACAACATTGACATTAATGAGGAGCACACGGTCACTACAGTATGATTACCAGGGTAAAAGGAAGAGAGTTGTGGGTGGGGAGGACAGATTCCCTTTGAGCTGATTGGTTGCTTGTGTTTGGGCCTCGGCGCCTCACAGTACCTGATCGTTCACAATCTGTCAGTGAACGGTACAGGGTTCTTCCTATTAGGAGAATCTCTATCGGATTTGGTGGTCGCTGTATCTTCAACGTCTTCTATTATGGCGGCTACCAGCCCTTGTGTCGTGGTAAGTGTGTGGATGAGATCTAGACAAATGTTTATGTGTGCACAAGCCGTACGTGAGTAACGTGATCTCTGCAGCATTCAATGTAAAAGGCATGTCTAAGACAACAGTTTGTAAAATTGATCCCTAACGACTTATTTCAAGTAGGCAAAATAAGTTTCTCGAGTAGTATTATCCATGTGCAATGGGCTGACGCTGCGGAATACAGTTTATTCAGTGGCAGAGAACGGCCTCGGAAAACGCGTGCTGGCTCATGGCACATGATGGCTAGCTTCCGTCATCAGCAGTCAACGTTAGCGCACGTTGGAGGCTAGGTAACATTTGGCTGAAGGAACTAGATTGATGGTAATCTTTGTTTGCCAACAGTTGCAAGGTGATTTTTTTTGTAATCTTAAATTACTTCTACGCTAATAAGTAGGCTACTACCATAAACACCACAGAATGTGAAGATAGCATATTTGATAAAGAATTGACATAGATTTGCATTGGCATTATTTATGTTCCAACCTCGTAGGTTTAGCTATAGCTAACAGTCTGGTGACAAATAAACAAAATATGACTTGGGTTTTCTTAACATTTTTTTTTACTTTTGAGTAGGACTAGCACAGTCTTAAAAAAAAACTAGAAACGTTAGCTCTATTTTGAGATAATCCCTGCCCACGTTTTGGACCCCAGGGCTTTTGTGCGCGGAAAATGTGCAGATATATCAGCAGACAGTAACCACTTTGACCGTGAAGTCAGAGTTCTAAACAACGTTACATTTGTATCATTTTTGTGTTGCCAGTAAATGGAAACGGAACGAATTCCAAGTGATAATATTTTGCCTAACCTGAATATGCTGCCTTTTCTGCTTTTGAAAAACAAACTTGTGTAACCCTTGTTAGTGAACACCTCCACTCATTACCAGATTAGATGGAGTTTAGGCACTTGTCAAGTATTTGTTTTTTACCTTCATTAGGAGCACTCCAGAGGAAAAAAACATATATCGTACAACCAAAACGTGACTGAACCTTTCTGTATTCAATTATTGTATATACCCTGCCAAAGAATGGAAGAGATTTGTAATAAAGTACAATCGCCTGAATGGTGGTTGTTGTGGTAAGACATCCATTGTCTGGCATCATTCACACATCTGAGGCTAGTAATCAAACTGAAGTGTGAGCCACACCCACTAATTGAAGCACAGGCCTAGGGTTAAGCCTCTTAGAACAATCACTGGCATTAGGGGAAAAACTTCATTGTCTGTGAAAGAGATAATTGCATACAAATCTAATCAATTTAAATAAAGAGGGTTGGTGGTATGGTATCTCATAATTGCTAGAGTATGAGATGTTTGTTTTTCAGACCTACGCCTGAAGTGAGTCCCACACAAGTCCTTATTGCTCTTTACTGAAATAAAGAACCAAATGCTGTATCCACTGCAGGACCACTCTTTTTTCTTACCTCTCCTCTGCCTCTTTGTGAGGACTTCTTCTCTATGTTGCATTTAATTCTGGAAGTGGTAGCACCCCAGGGAAATGGAGCATAATGATTCACCCCAGTCACATGTTCTTACTGAGCTCTGAAGGGTCATAAACTAGGGCTTTTTATACAACATGGAGATCTAATTTAAAGAAGAAGGTCTGAATGTTCCTTTAAAGTGGTGTTAGACAAGTGTGTGTGTGTGTGTGTGTGTATCTGTGTGTTGAGGGATGAGGGGGTGACTATCCCTTTCACATACGTTAATATTACACAAGGTCCCTGTACTCACACTAAACGTCAGAAGCCTGGTTAGATTAAACTTCTCATGGTGGATTCAAATGAATTCTTCCCAGAAAACGGGGGCTAAATATTCTTTGTATGTGTATGTTTCGTATAGAGGCTTGACTCTCCTGAAGAATGCTTCTGGCCTTAGTCCTTTCCAAAGGTTATATTTGAGAGCAACCATCACACAATTGTAAATGAATGACCTGCTGTCCTTCAACTGTACTCATATGATTTGATCTCCTTCACTTTACCTCTGTTTAGTGGCCTGCAGGGCTGGTTTTGTCATACTGTTCAATGCTGTTTTATGAACCAACTTTTATAATATAATATGCACCATACATAACCTGTCCCAAATGTCTTTATTTATTATTATCTTAACAATAGCACCACTAGGATATATGGTGAATCTCCATTTATACTGTGTATAGGGCTGAAATGACAGTAAAAAAAAAAAAAAAAAAAAATGTTTTTTTTTGACACTCTGATTACTCTGCTTTTCAGATCAGTGATGATGAGCAGGGTTACGACCTGGACCTTTTCTGCATACCAAAGCATTATGCCAATGATCTGGAGAAGGTCTACATCCCACACGGTCTTATTCTGGATAGGTGAGTGTGTCTCTCTTCAAGGGCCGTTAGCTAAGGCACGAATAAACATTTGCCTGCTAGATTAGAGTAGGTACATCTTGCAAGGAGTCTCCAAAGTACTTTCTGACTGTGTGTTTGGGGCTTTTCTGATTCTTGCATGGTAGGCTTCCAGTGTTAAAATCAGATGACCCTGAGATGTGAGATTCCTGAATGCAAATGGTGTATGTAAATCACTCAGTGTATTTACATTCACACCATAACCAAGCTACTATTATTGCAATTGTATTTTTGTCTTTTAAGTGTATATCCAAAAAATAGACAAGAAAAACCTAATCATTAATTTGGGTTAATGGTGTAGGTTGTTTTCTATCAGTTTTGTGATACAGGTGAAGAACACAGAAATAAACATCTGGCTAAAGCAAAATGCTAGATGCTAAACCACAAATTTCCTATGCAAGTTTGGAGAGCTTCATTTATAGTAATATGGGCTGAGGTAGTCAACACTGCAGCACTGTAGGGGCTTTACGTACATACTTCCCTGTGTGATCGTTTTGGATATCAAACACAAGCTACACATGGTGCCCAAACGAAGCCTACTGTGTGGTTGTTACTGGCAACTTCTTAAGGGGGACTGTCTGTCTTGTGCAGCATACATGCATGAGTTATTGATCTTTCAGTCAGACTATAAGTAGCCCGATTTGATCTGATTTCAGTCAGACAAAGATGTTTACATGCAATTTCCGATTTTAGTTGGGCCGTTGCAATAATTAGATTTTCTCCTGGTGCACATGAACATAATGACTCAGAGTGTGCTGCTCCCTGGAGGAGCTGGCCTCGGCCCTTGACTGCCCTTCTTCTTCCCTTGCTGTTTTAGACAGACAGATACATCCATCCATCTGTCCATAGATGGATAGATCCATACATACATACATAGGTAGATAGAGGTACATACATTTTTTTCATCCATCCATCCTCACTCACTCACTTCCTCCCTCCCTCCAAGGAAGGAAATTAATTTTGCCACAGACAATAATAAAGAAACAAGATGCATACATTAACGTCGAGTGTCATACTGTCTTTTCCGACGCAGGACGGAGCGGCTGGCCAGAGAGATCATGAAGGACATGGGGGGCCACCACATAGTGGCTCTCTGTGTGCTCAAGGGGGGCTACAAGTTCTTCGCCGACCTGCTGGACTACATCAAGGCCCTGAACCGCAACAGCGACCGCTCCATTCCCATGACCGTAGACTTCATCCGGCTTAAAAGTTACTGTGTAAGAGGATCACCTCTAGCCCACTCTCTACCACACCTCATAGTTTAACCTCACACCTCACATCAACAGTTTAAGGGATAATTAGAAACTCGCAGTTTTTCTCTGCCCTTAATTGTAATGAATGAGTGGAAGGATAATTTTCAAGGATAATTTTGTACTGACAATTGTTGATGTTGTAAAAGATTACATTTTTGCTATTATCCTACATATCAATTAGGCTTCATGTGACTTAACTGTACTACACCTTTGCATTTCATGTCCTTTGGCAATTTTTTTTTCATTGGATAATCTGAGCATTAGTTGTGACTGTAGCAAAAAAAAAAAAAAAAATTTTTTTTCACTGTTCTTTTAGAATGACCAATCCACTGGGGAGATTAAAGTGATTGGTGGGGATGACTTGTCCACACTCACAGGGAAGGTGAGAATGCTGTTAAAATTTCAAAAGAAATGTTTTAAAAAAGGATCAGCAAGCTGTAACGGCCCACAGCTTAGGCTTTGTCTCTGTAAATATACATATTGTTCCAGTGACCTTATAAACTAATGGCAAACTAGGACAAAGACATAAAATAGGGCAAGATTAAACATTAACATGTTTTAGATAAGAATATATTGCTAAAACAGCGATTTCTCCTTGTGTTTCAACAGAATGTCCTGATTGTAGAGGTATGTAAAAGATCTGGATCTGCATTTCTTTGTACATACATTGCTTAACAAGTGTGATGGCCATTTGAGATAATGTGTGCTTCTCCATCCAGGACATTATAGACACAGGGAAGACAATGAAGACATTGCTGGAGCTGCTAAAACAGTACAATCCAAAAATGGTCAAAGTAGCAAGGTACAGAAAAACATTTGCTGCCACCCATTTTGAACGGACTTGTTTCTGTGGTAGTACGCAAAAAAAAAAATCAATGCAACGTATTCCACAAAAAAAAATGAACGTAACATGTTGAAACTAGTTCACATCTTCTGACTTTGTTATTACAAAGCACAGCACCAAACCTTCAACTAAAAACTAAAGTCTTCATATGGTTGGTGGATCGATCAGTTCCCATCACAATACTTACTGTTCCACTGATTAAAAAAACTAAAAGAATGTTCTGTTTTCAGTCTGTTGGTGAAAAGAACTCCAAGGAGTGTCGGCTACAGACCAGACTGTAAGTAAAGCCGAGGTTTTAACTTGCTCTGTATTCATACAATTCTGAATTGAAGCTGTTCCTTATTTAGGAACGTTATTGTTAATATTTGCCTGGTTCGCACACATACTGATCTGGCATCTCTCGGTTCACATCCAATCTTCTGGCATCTCCCTAGTTGAGTAATTGCTGAACTAGGGGTTAAACCTAACTAGCATGCTAGTGGCCTGGAAATTGTTGCTACTACATCTGTTGCTACTACTGCTGCTACTACAAGTGCACGGCTGGCAGATGTAGTTGATAGTTGACAAATGTTGTCACTTTAGACAAAAGCATCTGCTAAATGCAAAAGTCTAAAAGGAATCAGTGGTTATACGTTTAAAAAAAATCCTCAAACGTCAAACCACACATTATAGTAGCATGTGTGATAACCAGGCTAAAACAATGCAAAATGACCCTGACTGCAGTGTTGGTTAGTGACCACTGGGTGGAGCCTCTGGGCTGAAGGTTTTAGTTAACTTCTGCATGACTAAAAAAATTAATTTCTCTTAGAAAAGCAGTCCAAAATGTGTTTTTATTCTTCGCTTTCTTTTCAGTTGTAGGATTTGAGGTTCCTGACAAATTTGTGGTGGGATATGCCCTAGACTACAATGAATATTTCAGAGATCTCAATGTAAGGAAAAAAAACTTTTTTTTTAAATTAGATTCAACTTTGTCACTACACATGTATAAATACATAAAAATGAAATGCAGTAGTAATTAACTTGTAATAATGAATGTAGTTAACTCTAATTAACTTGTTTTGTTAAATAAGCCAAAGCCAAGCGGCCGGCTCTTGCTCTTTTGGCTCTTACACTGCGTCTCTTTTCTTTCAGCACATTTGTGTCATTAGTGAAACGGGGAAGGAGAAGTACAAAGCGTGAGCTGGCCAGATCTTCTTCCTCTTGTACAGCTGTGTGTCCTTTCTTTTAATTGATGCTTCATCGCTCTCCAGTTTTCCTTTTGAGAACTCTTGATTTGGCAGTCTGTGGTGCACCACCTGTATGCAGGTTTTCCACTCAGGAGTCAGCAGCAGTGAGGTGCAGAGAGAGAGAGGTGTGTGTGTGTGTGTGTGTGTGTGTGTGTAAAGCTAACGCAGTACCTCACATCGGCTTTGACCTTTTCAGCCCATCCAGTCTGTGGCTGCCTTGCCCACAGTTTAAACCAAAGATTCTAGAGCGCTGCGCTCACTCTAGAATCTTTGGTTTAAACCCACAAAGCCTTCACCCTTCAGCGGCCCTTACGGCCAGTGTGCTTTTCAAATGTCCCCTCGTGAGCATGTGTGTGGTTCTGTCCAGTTGAAAACACAACTTAACAGGAATGTGGGTTCTCCTTATAGTGTCTATTGCATTGTTATTGTTAGTTGAATTTCTTTTTGAAAATATGTGTGCATTTTACCACAGATTTTAAATTGTTACATGATCAGCAATGTAGGCTGCTTATACTGAATTCAGTATATTGTATATTTTCTTATTTTGAAGGAGGCACATATGATCATTTTAATTTCACAAAACTCACTGCAATGCAAACAAATATTTCACTGTAACAGTGGCTTTGTGTCAATGTTTGACTTTTTTTATTGAAAAATTATGACCTTTAGTTTCATTTAGACTCGACAAGGCCAACAAACAGAATATTTCTCTGAAGCATAGATAATGCTTCTGTGGCTAGATCAGCAATGAATGGCCGTAGACAACCTGATTTCTGCGTGCAATGGGCCATGTGTAAAACAAGATGGAAAACTTGATGTTTTGCATTAAGTTCTATGGATTTATTGTGAGTGAAATGGTGCTCAACTGGGATGTATGTAAGCAGGAGATGTCACAGGCCAAAATGTCATAATGGTTATTTGCTCAAGTAAAAAGCTGGTATTCAAAGAGCAACATGTATTGAATCAATGGTCTGCATTTCATAGCCTAACAAAGACTGTCAGAGAATCTTCAGATGGCTCCGTACAAATTACATCTAAAATATGAAATGGAATTGTATCATTAACAGAAACATAATTAAAATGGCAGACAAACAGGCAAAAATCTCAGTACGATGCCCATGATACCACATAGCATTTGAGAGCACTGCTCCTACTCATAGTAGTGAATTGACCGATTTCTCTTATCAAATTATTTTTTCCTTAGACTTCAGAATTGAGAACATACATTTTGGGCTCAAAGTAAATTCTGAAAGTAACTGTTAAAGCAACATGCCACCGTACGTCAGCACTGAAATATGTTCTTCCCCTAACTTAGACGAGTTGATGCATACCTGTTTTGTCTCTGTGCGTGCACGCAATCGTTCTGGTGCGCAATGCTACTTTCTTAGCATTTAGCTTAACCCAGTTCTTTCAATGTACACCAAACAGCCTTGAAGTTAGAAGCTACCAAGCAAATCCACGTCTTTCCTATTTACATGCGGATACTCGAATAGTTATTAAAGATGGTTGTGGTGACAAAATTAAACAATTTTTCAATACTGAAGTACGGTGGCGTGTTGCTTTAACATAACTGAAGCAGGGCCCTTTAAAGGCCAGCCCTAATGCAGACTCCCAGAGCAATCATTAGCCTTTTCTGCTAATCCTGAATTACGTTCGTATGACACTCAATCATAGAAATGAGTCAATCAAATCATCAAAAGCAACTGAGAGAAGGTGTGGAATTTGTAATCTAGTAATGTGGAAATCATTTAAAAATGGATGGATGTGTTATGGGAAAGTTTCAATGTGGTGCTTCACCAAAGTAAGAGTGATAAGTTTGAGATAAATTTCATGTATGTTGTGTATCTATTGAAAACGTGGCGACAGGTAAAGACAAATGCAACATTCTTCATAGGGTTTAACAACTTGTTCCCCATAAGGTGAAACTAAAGCTTCTGAAATGGCATTCCCAACGTAACTTCGACATTAAGCTGTGCCTGCTTCCAAAGATTGTAATTTCAGCGTTGTACTGAAATGGAGATTTTTTTGGTTTCTCTTTGTAAGTAGAGATACTGTTTGTTCCTGGCAGGATCAGCAGAGCATGAATAATATGTTTATTGCTCAACCGGTTGATCCTGATCTTACTCTTTAATGCCAAATAAAACATACATCCAGATGCCTCAAAAGCATTGTAATGCTGGACATCAATGTTGGTTTAGATATAAAGTTGTGTTTGCACACACACCTACTTGCTCTGTAAACATGGGCTCTATTAGAAGTTTCAGACCCTATGATAGAAAACTATTTTCGACTTCTCAAACATTGATTATAACATTACAATGTTCTCCAGGCCCTTAAAAGAACCCTAATCAGCCTGTTGGAGCCCCTGTCTTTGGGTATCATTGGTATGGCAATGACAAGTGATTACAAATGCTTAGAAAATGTTTTTGGTGCCTTGATCCATGTTGTTTTAGATCATGGTAGGGTAGACAAATTACATATTGAGTTGTTTTGCTTTTACCTCATAACAATCAATTATTTTGGTCATTCACAACATACTGAACTGGGCATTGGCTGTTGGGTTTATTGTTTCAGTAAACGCCCCTCATGACCTCTGTGTGAGAATACCCATCCTGATACAAGAGTTGTAAATTACTTTATGGACAGAATGGTCAGACCTTAATGCATGTTGGTAATATCAGCTTTGTATAGAAACTGTAAGAACAGCCATTTTGTGTTGGAATTGGCATCCTTCCATAGGCTTTCTTGACAAGGTAACTATAGAGTTCTGGTTTGTTTACATCTAGGGTCCAAGAAACTCTTTTCTCCATCTTTCATTAAATATTATGTCAGGCTGAGAGTACATGTTGGAATAGGAGTTCTTGGAGTGTATTTACAATGTAATTCCAGTACCAGTAAATCACTGGTATTCTGTGCACTTGAACACTTGGTTTCTCAACATCAGTCCATTGCTACACAAATAAACTCATAGCTTTAGCTGTGCTGCCTTTTCTCTTTGTGTCGGCTGATCTTATACATTAAATACCTTTGTGATTTGTTCCCATCCTGAACATCAACACACCAGTGCAATTACAGTAGTCACATCCTTCTCTGCATTACAAAATAACATTTTTGCCATCCAGACCTTATGGAAATTGTGATGGCTGCTGATATTGATAGAGTGAAACAGGGCGGTGCGAACATCCAAGGACACTCTGTACAGGTGCTGGACAATTGTAGTAGACGATAGAGAGGAGATGGTCTGAACACTTATAGCTGTATAAATATTTTTTTTTATCTTAGAGGCAACATTTTGATCCATGTGGATCTTCATCAGACTGCTGATATTGATGGGCCTGACGGAAGCAGATCAGTAACACCGGATAACAGACTTTAACTCCAGTATTTCCGTGCTGCTACAGTTCAACCCATAAGAGGAATGGACCTCATTCAGCCATCTTCGAAAGGCCAACGGGTTTGAATGTAACGCTGATACTGGGACAGCAGCTCCTCATGGGCTGTATCACCATATAACTACAATCCATGACGTGCTGCTATCACAGCAGGTCAGCTGTGAAGCATGTGCAAGACACCTTGATGGGCTAAAATATGTGAGTGTGTGTGTCTTGGGGGGGGGGTGTATTTAGACTATGCCATTAGTTCAAAACTATGTCTTAGTATATAAATGTTTTGTTTTCGTCAATAAGGCAACTAACTTATTGTAAACTTGAAATGGCGTTCAGATATTAAACATGGTCCCCAGCGCCCCCTATTGTACGTTGACGGATAGTTACAGAGCGTAGTGCAAAACTTACTTTCAGACAGTCTGCTGCATGCTTGCCTTTGTCCTTTCCATTTGGGTAACCAGAGTTGTGCTCCCTGAAATATGGTCATAGACTCACATCTAGTAAATAATAAAATATTTAATTAGGTTGATTATGTCTACATTGTACGGGGAAAACACAAAGGGGTGCTAGAACTGACATATTTGACAAATATTCTAAACCTAGTCTATGGTTCTAGAAAATGATTACCATTCCAACCGCACGGACTGACTGAGCAAGCGTGACATCAGACTTCAACTAGACATGACCAGACGTATCTCTCGAGTGACTGACTGTAGGCTATCTGAAATGTAGGGCCTAATACTACGGTCCATCAGGCCCTAACATGATCAATCCAACAGCGAATTAAAGTTAAAATTACCAAACTGTCGCAGGAACTGGCAAATACATTTTGTTCTCAGTGAATTAATTGTATGCCATATCCACATAAGATTCAACTGTCACAAGTAGGCCTTTTATTGAACCGTTGTATATTTAGCACTGGTGGGCCAACTCGAATACACATGATATTTATTGTCATCCCAGATCAATGAGATGAACTTATTATAAATATTGCAACAACTGACATTGATATTTTGATATGATTGTGCATTCCGATTAGTAAAAAAAATCCAACAAAGCAGCTGTCAATATTGATCATATTTCAATAAGAACTTCGGCAAGACAATGCTAGTTCGACCAAATAAGACAAGTAGAACAGTGACTTCCAAAAGGATTCTTGTTTACTGATTAAACCAATATAGACTGTATAGATTAAAACGCAGCTGAAAACATATGTGCATAACTCATACGGTCGTTCCTTACTAACTGAACTGTAACACTTGGATTTTTACTTTTGTCAAGACTTCATTCGAAAGCATTATAATAGTCATAGCACAAAGATACAACGTGTTATTAAGATAAGTACAGTAGCCAAACACTGACAACAATAGTACAACAGTTCAGCGGGTGTCAAACCGAAATTGCCATTATAATTCGTTTGAAGCCAAGTCACAAAATTGGATTGTCCGTAAAAGTGCTGACAGTCGCGTCTGGCGAACTATTCTAAAGTTACAATATCCCTACAGACTTTACTTTGAGGTGCTTAGCACAATATAAATTTACAAACCAGGATTGTGGGCATTGGAGTTTCGGTGAGGAAAAAAATATTCGAAAAATAATGCCTTAAAAACCCAAACTCACCTCCAGTCCAATCGAAAATGGCGCCGAAACGTAAAAAAAAACGTTCTAAATTTCATTGTATGGTCTCCTGCAAAGCTTTGTGGGAGCATGAGCAATGAAACATCCCTTTAGTGTCGAACGAAGGAGGAGTGTAGAGTTTGCAATGTCGTGGCACATATTATAACTTAAGTCTGCCCTATCGTGTCAATTTTGTGAAGTTTTTATCTATTTTCAGTGAAGTGACCTAAACCTTAGCGGGAAGCGCAATCAAATATTTAACCACCAGTATCATTAATATGGACTATACCGGTTAATTAACATTTGTGTGCTATCGGATATATTCACTGTCGACAACTGTGTAATTCGTCACAAATGGATGCGTTTGGGAGAGTGGGGTAGTTATTAAGCGAATAGCCAATCGAAGAAAAGGTTTATGTAAGGTGCTGCATATAGCTGAGTGAGCTGTTGACAAACTGACCAAACAGTTCTGCCCATCGCAAAGTTAGTGGCGACAAATTTCCTGTAGCCTAGTAGGCTAACTATTTTCTTTACCGTTTTACATATAAAGAGATTATTTGGTTTATTTTGGTTTATTATTTGTCTGTGCAACTGAAATATGACTTTAATTCAATTCTGTAGTAAACAATGTTTAATGAAATGATCCATTATAGTTTTACTTAAATGCATAGGTGTTGGTGAATGGAATATATCGCAGGAAAAGGCTGAGTGTTGTTGATTGTTAGTGTTCAAAAACAGCCCATGACATATTTTGTTATCTCTGTACAGACATAAGCAATGCCAACACCAGACATGTAGGCCTAAAATTGTGCCTGTCCAAAGATGCTAACACTGGATACATCAATACATCTATAAACATTTAAAAATATAAATATTTCAATAAATGTTTGAGAAAACTGGATGGGGATTCCCACAGTACAAATCTCAATCTACTACTGGTTTGGTAGGCTATGTCCAGTGCTAGCATCATCTGACCACAGTAATGACCCCTCAGTTGTCTGCCTCGGCAACTTGTGTCTCTCATTAGGGCCAGAGAAAAGAAACATTGTCTGGTGCCAGACAGAAGCCCAAGCAGTGAGCTGTAAAGAACATGTGACTTTGCCATAGCACATTACCAATGCTGCCTGTGTAAAGGCAAGAAATTTGCAAATCTGACCTATAGGCAAATACGTGTGCCACCATTTTGTGACGACTTGATAGACTACAGTGCATTTTAGGTTTTCTGTCTGTTCTTTTAAAGGTAGGGTCTACTCTACCTTTTAACATACTGCTTAAAATACTCTTCACACCCCCATTGCAACCAACTAATTAAACATTTTGACTCAAAAATTAAAAGTTTTGTGGGCCCCAAAAACGAACAATCCAGGAAAAACACTATCCAATCATAATGGACTGTTCAGTCTGATTGGATTCAGACGCATCTATCAAAGTGCAATCTGCTGCTCCCTCCCCCTCTACGCATACCCTTCTTCGTGAACGAATCGTTGTACACTCACTGAGGGGAGGTATTTGGTTTGGGGAGGCGGGATGCTTTTTTTCAAATCTGTATCAGAGGCTCAAGTGATTTTCAGAATTGTAGACCCTACCTTTAAAGGCCCACTATGCAACATTTTTCATTTAATTAATCTGATTTATACTGTTTAGGATGCAAAAATGAGTCATTACACGGTGAACGAATGGTGTAGAATGCGCCACCGTGGCCTATAGCAGTAGATACAGCACTTGCAATGTTCAGCAGAGCGGACCGTCTCCAATAGAATGCAGTGCAATACAATGCAATCCAGCGGTCTTTAGAGGGAGCTTGTGAGAGAAAAAAACAGAACGTTGCTTAGTCCTTCTTTAAAGCACAGTGGCGTATTCTACACCGTTTGATCGCTGTGTAATACTCATGTTAGCATCCTAAACAGTATGAAACGGATTAATTAACTGAAAAATGTTGCTTAGTGGGCCTTTAAAGGTCTTCTGCAGATGGGCGTCACAAGGTTAGCATAAATGTTCCATTAGCCTACTATCATCAGTCGTACGCAAGTTATCTCAGTGAACATTGATGTCATATTTCAATGAGAGATTTGTGAAGGTGAAAGAGACAGTCTAGTGTGGAACATTGACCACTTTAGATCAGTTGTTGAGACGGAAGTGATAAAAACACCAGGTTAGGCAATTTTATAAAAAGTTTACTGTCTAATGCTCATTGCCCTGGGATAGACCACCATGAGAGCACCGTTGCAAATGAGCTATGGGTCATTGAACATTTGGTTACAAAATTAGATTTAAAATATTAGATTTAGACCATTCATATTTTTCTTTGTCAAAGTATTAAACCTGCAGGACTTTAACATAGGCAATACAGTGTGATTTTGTCAAGATCACAAATATTGTCCCAGATTCTGTTAAAATGTATAACCACCATAAACACAAGGCCAGGTTATTAACAATATGAATCACTCTGGAGTGAATGGTACACTAACTATGTAATTATGTAGCTTTGTACGCTTGCGCAGTGAATTCAGAGCAGGATGAGGCGGTACTGTCTGGCGTATGATGTCAGCGTCTCCAGGAAGTGATATGAAATCGTGGCTTATCATTGGATCTTACAGCTATTTCATTAAAGGCACGCCTGCACATTTTGCGACGATGATTGGACTATGTCACTATCAGTAAAACCTCAAGTAGCAAAAGGGGCGGGAAGTTTGGTTGAGACTGGATTCTCGGCGGCGGCTGCAGTTTGGACATTGTTATCGTATTATTTTTGTGTAGATTCATTGACATTGATGGTGTCGGAGTATCACAAAATCGTTTTAGTTTATGCACTAACGGTAATGTAGCATCCGGCCTAGCTTGCTTGCACAAGTACAACTAGCAAGAACGACATTACTGGCTAATTGGTTTGCTAGCTGAAAAGCTGCCCTGGCTACCCAGCTTGATTTCTCTTTCTGTTACTAACATTTCAGTGCCTTGCCAGACCATTGCACTGTAACGTTACCAATCCTCAACAAAACAAAGTAGGATAACGTTCATTATTCTCTCGAATTGATGTATATTTGCCTTGACGGCTTGTCAGCTTGCTTTAACATCAGAACTTGTTGAAAATCTCTTAATGAGCTTGTTCAGTTGGAGTGCATAGTTAGCTTTTACCTACAGCTAAGGTTGCTAACCTAACGTTAGCTTGTTAACTGGCCTACTAGCCAAGTTGTGCATGGACTATTCATTCCATTTAGATACAGAATTTGCGAGGCAGCTTGCTTACTGTACTCTAGCCTTTGCGTTTAATGTTCACGAGATTTGACATAAGACTGATTCATTTTTTAATGTGTGTCGCTGCTACTAATTATAATTTTAACAGAAATTGAGTAGTCTAGTATTAAATCAAATTGCTGTTAAGATTTCGAGGTCTTGCCAATTGCTTATCCTGCTACTCAACATCTAGCCCATCCACTTATTGTGAATATGGGACCATTTGCCTTTTTGTTGACAAAAAAGATATGCTAAGCTGGGATACTTCAGGACAGTGGCTAGGGACGCTGTACTCATTTATACTTTTCATTCGGTTGTATGGTCATGAGCTACAAATGTAACGTTAATTCTGTAACGGAATTTGTGGCACATATAATAACGTATATCTAGTAACAATGTAGTTCGCCACGGACCTTCAAAACTCAACATTAAACGTTGCAGCCATAACGTTAGCTCAAAATATCAAGTATACAAAGAGGGCAAACTTATGAGTGAAGCAGGAATTATGACCCAAGAAAAGATGGAACTGGACCTTGAAATACCAGCGTCTCTTGTCCAAAGCGACGGGCATTTGCGGAGATCCAATAGTGCTCCTATGATAAACGGCCTAAGGTTGGAACATTTTACTTTACTCTTTCACTGGTATTCATGTTGTTTGTAAAGTATAAATGCTTTAAAAATCGTGCTTTGTAAGCCCCTTTTGAAATATTCGAGTATTTGCACATCTGGTGTCAGTTTTTTGAAAGTTAATCCGAAATGACTCCTAATGTAAAGAACCTAATGATTCATGTTTACTGTGTTCCTTAGTGACAGTTCACAGGTGTTCCAGAGAGAGAACCTGCGAAATAGGAGAAATAGCACAACTGTTGTCAACCGCCCCAATGTGGTACTGAAATTAAATAAATCCATCATTCCTTCATAACCGCATTTTTTCATTTTTCATTAATGTGGTAATCTCTCAACCTTCTTTTACCATACAGATTCCCTCCTCGCCCGTTCGAGTTCCCAGCACCAGACTGCATCAAATTAAACAGGTACACAAGAACTATTTGGCATTGTTGTTACCAGTCTTCAGAGTGCACAGCCATTTGGTATGCCTGCTATTCATCGTACCAGTAGGAGTATTTTTGTTTTACACATGAGCTGGATTATCAGCTATTTATGCATGGTAGAAGATGACCTCCTTTCCTGGTGGGAACTGTTGGTTACTGAGAGCCATGCTAAAATCAGACTGTGGAGTGTTGCAAACCTACTGTCTGCAAGGATAGACTGTTTGGTAGTACCACACTCCAACACTGTGTCTTGTGCTCGTTAAACCCGGAGATGGGATTTGCAGAAGTGCATCATCTCATTGGCCAGCAACTAGTTAGACCTTCTGTTGAAGGATTATTCTTCTAAACTGTTGTAGCATAAATTATTTTAACATTTCATTTGATGTTTGTCTCACAGGAAGAAGGGGTGGACGTCATGAACAGAGAGACTGCACATGAGCGGTAAGGACACAGATGAGAGGTGTGTGTTTGTGTGTGTGTGTGTGATGTATGTGTGTGTAATCTGTCTTTCTGTTGTTATCCAAAGGGAAGTCCAAACAGCCATGCAGATGAGCCAGTCTTGGGAGGAGAGCTTGAGTCTGGTAAGCATTTTTGTCAAGGTTGGACATAATGGCATAATGACTACCTCACTGGGAAGGTGTTGTCTAATTACCTGTGTCATAATATTGATTTAGGCCCGGGTGCTATGCTAGCTACATAACACGCTCACGGCTGTGTTTTGCCGTCATACTTGAGTCAGTCATATGTGCATGCTGTGAAGGGCTTAAACTCTAATGAATCCTTGCGTTGCATCATGGGAAAGTGTACAACATGGTGTGCTATATAGTCCTGGAGTTAACAGGGCCACCAGTCTCTCAAGAACAGACTGTGTTGGTGGTATAAAACTCCTACATGTCTTATTTCAACCTCAAAATTGTGGTTGATGTACAACCCTTTAAAAAATCTGATTCTGTGTCAGTTCATGGTGAATATTAGCCTGATGATAACCCATCTATCTTTAGAGTGACAACGACTTTGAAAAGTCCTCGTCCTCATCTCCAAAGCGGATCGATTTTGTGCCTGTGTCGCCTGCTCCTTCTCCCACCCGGGGGATACTCAAGAAGGTTTGTGGAGCCCACACATTCGGTTCCTAAAATCCCTCTTCGTCGTTGGCTGGACTGCATGTTGAAATGTTCCTCTGCTCTCCTTTGCACCCACAGCAATGCTTCTCTCCGTCTCTGCAAATCCTTGTGAGCAGCAACGGCTTGAGCCCCAGTCCCATCCCAAGTCCCACACGTCGCCTGCAGGCCGTGTAAGTAGGTCTGGAATAGGACCGGATTCTCTCGCACTAACAGCCCTACAGATGGGATAAGTGAATGAATGCCTTTTATTGTCGCTATACAGAGTGCAATGAGACGGAAGAGCCACTCCATCTCCAGTGCAAAAAAACAACACATAATCAATATGCAGATAGGACACTGGACATAACATGCATAGACGTTTAGTACTGGTTGTAACAAGAATTATTATTCGAAAAGACAAAACTTTCCATGAGTACTGAGGTATGTATGTAGGTAACTGACTGACTGTTTTTAGAATTGTCTTTTGTGCGTTTGTAGTCGTAGAAGCCAAAGCCCCATCAACTGCATACGGCCCAGCATCCTTGGTCCTCTCAAGCGCAAAGGTGAGTCTGTCTGGACTTCCTTATCCATCACATGTTGGGACTTTGGGTTGTATCGGGTAACTGATAAACCCTTCCTGTTGGTTTCATCTGTCTGTCTGCTTGTGTTTATGTCGCTGTGAGTTGTTGTTGTTGTTGTTGTTATGCCGATAGTTTACTCATTAACTCATGGCTCTCTGACTGCCTTTTCAGGAGAGATGGATACAGAAAGCCCCCCCAAAAGGCTGTTTCAGGGAACCACTACCATGTTGTCCACAGAGGTTACCCATCTTCCAGAACTTGGTTCTTGGTAAGTGTCCACTATGGTATTGACTGCACCAAACTCAATAACAAGGTTCTTGGTGAGAGCCCACAATGGTGCTGACAGCACCCTCTGGGTCTTGTACACAACACTCGATAAGAAGGTTCTTATTCTGTGGCAAGACTTTATTTAGTTACTGTAATCTTTTGGATACAATCAATCTTTTGCATACAAGGCCATAGTGATAAAGAAGTCACCAGAAATGATTCCCAGAGTGATTTGTATACATTCTTGTGAGTGTCAACCACACATTGCCTGTAAAATTGCTTCTGTACAAATCTTAGTATTTATGTTTCTTAGATTTAACATTGTGAGTTCTGTAAGGGGTTTGCTATATTTATGGTGCAGCACTACAGCATGTATGGTGACCAGAAAAAAAAAAAATATATATCCACACAACAGACCTTATTGTGGCTATTTTGGCACTACATTGACCAGCCCAACTTGCAGAGTGTAAATGTTGTAGTCACTGGTGCTAGTCTCTCTGTTTGTGTGCTGCATGCACTGTGGTTTAGGCAGCGCTTCCTTAGCTCAACGGGTAGATAATGACTCCTGAGTCCACAGGGTCCTGGGTTCGAATCCCAGGTAAGACGCCGATAAATGTAAAAGCATGCAGTAGGGCCTACCACCAGAAGTAGCCCTGTCCCTCATCTCCACACAATGAGTTGAAGGGTTCAAGACTGCATGCTAGAGAAACCTGGAGTTATCAGGGCCACCAGCCTCTCAAGGACAGGCTGAGTTGGTAGTATAAGACTCTGACATTTATTGTTGCGTTAAATGTCTGTAGAATGTCCATCTATGTTCAAAAAGCCCAATGCCCAAAATGCAATAAAGCGGTTGATAATCATCAAAATATCGGTGTCAACCACTTTATTGCATTTTAGACCACTCATTAAAGAGGCTAAAAGTGTTATATGTCAAACTGTACCTTTAAGTCATGTCACTTTAAACTCTATAAACTTGTCATGTCACGCACTGCCACTTAGCAATGCCTCCGAACTTGGCACAGTACGCCTTGCCTTTACACTACACAAGCTGCAATAACAACACAATTCCGACACGACACTTTCCCATCCCTTGAAAGGTAGTGGGTTCCGGTCTTCTTCATGTCTTCTGTGTAGAGAAGTTGACACACTGGTTGTTAAATGACAATTTTATTACCTGATTGCTACCCGATTAACACTCGTCTTCACGTCACTCTTCAGTGTTTTTAGTACACTTTTAATTTTATCATTTTTTTGCCGTGTGTGTGTGTATGCGTGTTGTGCTGAGTGGTGTTTTTTTTTTTAATTTATATATGTGTGTGTGTGTGTGTGTGTGTCCAGCAGCAGCCTGACCTCTGACCTTTTGGACGGAAGCCTCAGCAGCGTGGGCTCCTCCTCGGGCTCCCCTGCCAAGATGGAGGGGGTGTCTCCCTCCCCCAGCGACTCTCCTTTCACTCCGCTGCAGGACCTCTCCCCAAAGTGAGCCTACAGCACGGATGGATGGATGGATGGACAGCAGGACAGAAGAGGTGGGGGGCTGAGAGGGGTTTCATTGCCACTTCTCCTCGTTTTCCCCACAAACTTCTGCGTCTCTCTCAGCTCAAACACCACCAGGGTTTATTTCTGATTTTCTCTCTCTCTCTCTGTGTGTACATTGTATTTTCTTTTTGATGTTCTGGAAAAAAAGTGATTGTATAAAAATCCCCCTGTGGCGATTAAAAAAAAAAAAAAAAAAAAAATCCAGGTCTGTCTTTGGACATGCACAAATCGCCTAAATTAATTGTTTTGCTTAAATGAAAAAAGGAAAGAGGAAAAAAAACTGATTTAATTTATTTTTTTGTTGCTACTCTTGTTTGGCTTTTGTATTGTAAGTAATATGTAAATAGGATGAATATCAGTTATTCAGATTAGTTTTTTATCATCGGCTCTGATGGAGGAAGAGCCTAGGGCTTGGCGAATAGCAAAGCGTCAATTGTTCTGTAGTGGGCTGTTTAGCACCTCAATAGACGGGGCTTCCAGAGGAGCACAGGTGGGCCATGGGTTTGTGTTTAGACAAGAGCTTTGAGCGGAGAACAGCCTTCAACAGCTTCTCTCTTGATATTTAGATATGAGTGGGGAGCAACTGTGTGTGTGTGTGTGTGCGTGTGTGTGTGTTGGGAGATCCATGCTCTCTCTCTGCCTGCCTGGCACTTAAGATCCTTCCTTCCTTTAGGGAGCTGTGTTCCCAGGCATTACGATGACTGATTGTTGTCTGTCGCTCTCCAGCAGTTGCATTGTGCAAATATCCATAAAGAATGTTGTTGTTGTCAACTGATATTGTGTGTGTGTGTGTGTGTGTGTGTGTGTGTGTGTGTGTGTGTGTGTGTTTCCGGGGAGGGGGGTTGCCACTAATTTCAGGATGACAACACTATAGAGGGCTTAAGTGTCGCCAGTGGTGTGACACCCAACACTCCTGCACAGACAGGCTTTCAAGCTCAATGAGCAGTCAGGAAGAACAAATCGACTGATTGCCCCCCCCCCAGGCAGCGAGGTGCAACTCCCATTGTTTGATTTGCTTCTTAAAAGATGAATCGGAGGGGGGCTGTGAACTTTGATGGCCGTTCCTTGCGTCCATCTCTGCAATGGCAGGAGACGCTGCACAATGCAAAGGGGCTTTTGAGTTCATATTCGACTGCAGAGAGGATATGCGTAGCTTCAGTGCTTTGGAGTCGCCGGACTCCTCGGAACAAGTAAGCTGTAGAGGCTGACCTAAAGACGTAATGAGTCTCGCTGTGTTACGGGAGCCAGTTATCTGCTTCTATGGGGGGTCAATGGGAATGTCTACTGATTTCATAAGAAAAACTGTGTGCCATTCAAGAGGCATGTATATATCGTTATACATATATAGAGATATACGAGTTGTACAGTTGTAATTGTGAAAAGTTGAGTAATTATTCATTTGGGCTGTAGTTTTTAGTTGCGTTTTTGTAAGATGGGTTTTATAAATCAATCTTATTAAACTTTTCATTTTGTTGTTTTTCTTTTGTAACATATTGAAGCATGGTATGATGCATCATAAAGTCTTATTATGTGCAGACAAGGAAGTGATTGTAAACCCCTATTTTATTGAAGTGAAATTGAGTTGTTTTTGTTTTTCTTGGTAAAATGCTAAGCAAACAAAAGCATTGATGTATCAGGTAAATGTAAAGAAAATGGAGAGAAGGCAAGAAAGGAATGTCACCAGCTTTGTTGTCACAGCTGCTGATTGCTGTTCTTGTCCTTTCCAGTATATTTTCCCCATTTTTTTTTTTTGTTTTTGTCCTGTGGAATCCTACATCCATTATTTAATTGTCAAACATTGAAACTGTCCTCATGCTTCAAGTGTAGCACACAGTGACACTGTGTGTGTGTGTGTGTGTCTGTGTGCGGTATTACGTTGCAGAGTGGAAAGGGGAGTTGTGATTAGATCCAAAGGACAAACTCATCCAGGGCCTCCAACATAGTTGTGTTGCTCACATCACATGGCAAATAAATTATTTGTCAACAACTTTATGCTTGTCAGCTGCTCTTATTTCTTCAGCATAAGTTAAATGGCCTAGTAACAAATACCAAATAAAGATGAGGACCTCAACAAAAAAAACTCAAATAATGCATTCATGAGTCTAGCAATTGTTTTTTTTTTTTTAGTATTTTAGTAACTAAAATTCTATTAAATTCAGTTTTATTTATATAGCGCATTTTTACTAAAGGAATGTCTCAAAGCGCTTAACAAGGCACAATGAGCAACAGGGGCAAGGAAAAACTCCCTAGCAGCGTTTTTTGTTTTTACTTGTTATGGTAAAGGAAGAAACCTTGGGCTGTTCCGACGGCTCAAGGGGCTAGCCCAACGGCCTAGGTTAGAAGATAAGAAGTATTGTGTGAGTGTTTTTTTGCCATTTAATTCCCAGCATCGTTTATATGAACTATGATGAAATACAATATTAGACCCAACGAAGTAAAGGCGTTTTGGAGTTAAGGAGCAAATGATGAGCCAATGGTTGACTGACCAGAGCAGCATGAAGTCCATGACATGCCTTCATTCATGCCCATCTATGTTGTGGGTGCTTAAACAGCTCTGGTTTAAATGAGATCATCTTTTACCCAAGACTAGAAGTGAATCACAGTGCAATGGTATTGAGATGTGTGAGTGAAATGCAACCATGTACAATGACATGTCAAAGGGACAGAGTGGGCAAAGCGCTCTAATAGTGCAAGAAAGTGTCAGTAAATGGTAACTTGGACTGCATTTACATCGCGCTTTCCTACTCCTATGACTACTCAAAGCACCTATTAACACACCGGTGGCAGAGACTGCCGTGCATGGTGACATCCTACCACGGGTGGATGCAGTATCAACAGTGCTAATCCTCTTTCAAGTACAACAAGCTACACACACACACAAGCACACATCCCCCCTCCCCTTATTTTCTATGTGTTATACCTGTAGCCATTTCATTCTAATTTAACAAATATCAAAAGTCATGTCTCATAGCTCTTAAGAGCAGAGAGCACCCATTAACAACTGGGGCAATGACAAAACTATTACTTTTTCATCTTCTGGTGTAGGAACAAACCTTGGGCAGATCAATGGCTCAAAGGGCTAACCCAACTGCCAAGGCCATGCAGAATAGACACGTGCTTGTATAGATCTGATATAGACAGATATTGACACAGAGCGATAGCATACAACTACCCATATATTCTAATCAAAGAGGATGTAGCTTTTACGCTTTTTTGTGTTTTTGAGCTTGTATAGCAAATGTAATCGGTTAATTAATCAGTTTTTTTTTTACCTTTCCTCATGCTAATTTCTCACATGATTTGGATAAGAAACAAACAGAATATAATAGACACTAACTGATCCTTGAGCTTTCATTCATAAGATGGGAAAAGGCAGTGTTTCAGGCTTAATGCAAACTGTGACTGCATTTAAACTGGCTCAGTTTACAATAAAACTACACAAAGACACACAAGAATATGGAGTAAAACAAACATGTTTAATTTAATACAACCCATTCAAATGTCTGCTCGTTGCAAGGATTTGCACCCAACCCGTTGGCCTGGCCTGTACTCTGAGATCCATCACTACTTGTGTCTGGACAACACACACACACACATATAGACACACACAAGTTCTCTCCTCTGCTCTGGGCGGATGTGATTTGTACAGTATGAGTTTGAATTTGCCATTGGTGTTTATGACCAGTTAAAATGGTGGAGGGAGAGTCCCCTACCTCTCCCTCCACCCCATTTCGCTCACATTCACTGTATGTATGCGTGTGTGTGTGTGTGTGTGTTTGAGTGAGCATGCAAACACACACACACATTACACCCCCCCTCCCATCCCATCCCATTTGGTTCTTCTGTAGGTGTCCTTTGATTGAGAGTAAGTGTTTGATTTGCTTCATGTCCGGAGGATGACCATTGTGAGAAGACCTGCAGAAGAAAAAACAGGCTCTTATTTAAGATTAACACTCTTTTTCACTGGCAACTTTTTCATGACTTTTTCACGACTTAAAGTGAATCTTCCTTCTGGCGCCGTAGGGATGTAGACTTCAGCATCCATTAAGGTCCGAGAAATGTTAACCCTTTTCACTGATGTTATGGCACCATATTTTTCAAACATTCAAAATACTGTCAGGGTATTTATTGTTAGTCTTTATTACACAAAAGACCTTTACGATTGAGTGTGACAATGAGTTTCAAGCACAGAGGAAAGTAGTGAGCAAAAACTATTGTAGAATGTAGTCTTAATAGCCTTGTGATAACACAATGCTGCAGTTACAGAGAAACTAACATGTCATCAAATTCAATCCCTTTTCCAACACTTAAAATGTACAAAATTCTATTACTTTTCTAGGCCTAGAAAATTACATTTCCAATTTTCATGACCTATCTAGGATTTCCATGACTGAGAGAACTCTGCTTTTTTCACCATCATTGTGACACACACACCTTTCATTTATTTATCTTTTGAGGAGACGATAAAACACAAAGAATTTTACTCTCTAGTACACCTACAGTATAATGAGATGTAATAAAAGAAATCTTGAATCATCTCCATTGCTTTTGGATGAACTGATGTTCTAGATATAACTTGCATACCTCAACCACAAGTGGTAGCTTTTGGACTGTGCCCTCCGTTAATTGGGCAGCACAAATAACCCACCAAGTCACCATCTAACTCTCTCACAAAGACTCATTGGGTTGGTGTCTTGTGTTCCAGTGTTCTGGTCATCACTCTTATTGATCAATTATCGTTTGGATGACGAGTGTGAGAATAGCAATGGCCAGAACAAATAAGCCAGTGGGTGCGACAGCTTTTCTTCTGAACTGAGGGTAAAACTATGAGGAAAAAATCTGCACCTGCTATATATATTGCAGATCTACATGTCTTTACAGCTCTTTCCTTCACTCATATAGTGTGGCTCTGTGGCTTCTGTCTAATCATGATGGTTGGGACTGAAAATGAAAATCCCAAAGTTTACATCCATTTGTCAGCCAAAACTTGACAGACTTAAAAAAAAAAAAAAAAAACACAAAACACACACACACATACACACTGGTGCTGAAGCTATTATGGGCCTTTTTCACCATGTCGCAACTCTTGATCAAAAGGACAATTACAACACAACCTGGATTTTGAAATTTGAGAGCGAGAGTGCCACAACAGTGATGTTGATGCCACATAGTTCAAAGTCCCTAAGCATAAAAATATGGTGCACACAATGTTTGTGAATAAGGCACTTGCGTATTCTTTTGACAAGCTGTGTGTACACCAACAGTGTTCTCAGTGCTGGAGATAATGTGTAGGGACTCAGATAACGATATGAAGTGTCAGCCTTTGTTGAGCCTTTTTAGTGTTTAAGAAGTAGGGATTCAGATGTGTCTGGGCAAGTGGCACTAGTACCATTGATTAATTCAATGAAAACCATTGTAGGCTGCTAGCGGTCAAGCACTTTTGTACATGCCGAAAAAGAGCCTTGGTAGCTTCATCACTAGTGTGTCATCTTAAGTTCACTTACTACCTAGCCTCATATCATTTAAAATTGATAAATGCTATTTCTACTGGTCCAAAACCTTAGAGTGCAAGAACTTATTTTTGCAGCATTGTCTGATGCAACATAGCTAACATGTGCCTAGCAGATACATGTGAAGAAGCCCAAGAATAGGTGTACATTTGCTACAATAGGTGTACACCTAAGGCAGGTGTACGTGACTACAGGTGTGCATGATTATGGGTGTATTAGGGCGTACTCACACTAGACAATCCGTAACGTACCCGAGTACACTTGACCTGTGAAGTCCAGTTCATATGACCAGTGTGACCGCTGCATTCCGTACCAGGGTACGATACACCAGCATGCTTAGAAGAGGTGGACTCGGGCGCGGTACGCATGTAGTGTGATCACAAGTGTGGGAGAGGTGGACTCGGGCGCGGTACGCATGTAGTGTGATCACAAGTGATCACAAGTGTACCCAAGCACGGAGCATCACTTATGGCGGAATAAATACTAACGTTCCATTAAAAACATTTGGAGTGCCCGGTTGTTATGGTAACAAAAACACTCAATGAAAAGATCCCAGAACACAGCAACTGAACCGTGCCGAAGTACAGTTCGATATGTTCAGTGTTACGGCAGACAAGGGGTCAGAGACAACCATGCTTTGGCACAGTACAGGTAAACTGTACCTAGTGTGAGTACGCCCTTGAGACATGCTGAATCCTAAGAATCACAGACAGGTGGACATAACGACAGGTGTAAATGACTGTGTGTATTAGACACGCTCTCCATTACCCACCTAGAACATAAGCAGCTACAAGTTTCTTATTAACACTTAAGTGGAGGTAGACAGGCACTGTGGATTCCTGTTCGCCCATTGTGGGCAACATTAGGGCCGCCATACACACCATCCCCAGCAGCACCGTCAGGAGGCTCGGACCACCTGACACAGCACGGCTCTCTGCACAAAACACACACACACACACACACACACACACACACACTTCACTCATCTATGCTCTGTATGAATGACAGGTCTTATAGTGGGATAAAATGTCTGAATTACATTACTAATATTTAAAAAAATCTTGTTAGTAGCGTTGGAGTTATTTGGAGTTATCAAACTTGGCACAGGTAAAAAAAATATATATATATCATAGGGACATCTTCACTGAGGATATTATTCACCTTGGTTGATTAAATGAAATTAAGAGATGAAAATATCACTGATATCCTTTCATGAATTTCATTTTTATGTCTTCACGCACCTGATCAGTCACCAAACACCAAAGCTACCCATCTTTCCCCATCATAAATACAGGCTACATACTGGTTTGATTCACCTTTTTTGAGCTGAATCTGCCCTTACACTAGAGAAGAATACTTCTGTTTACCCAGACGCTGCTGTTTTTCAGCCGTCCTCCATCTGGAATGAAAGAGTGGTTGTCTCTTGAGCCTGGGGTTGGGGTTTGTTACTGATCAGGAGCGTGAAGACATGAAGAAAGTAGAAACAGTGCAACACGAATGGAGGGTTGTTAGTGTCCATAAGTGTTTCAAATGTGAGCAGCCATTTTAATACTTCACTGCTTTAGTGGGTTATATAGTACCATCTAGTGTTGACAGAGTAGTACTGCATGACATCAGTGCCAATTTTCAGCCTGTGTTTTTCTTTCAACCTCTAGTTAGCTGCGAAGCCAGTACGCCTCCAGAATGACCCAGCCCTCGGGTTACCTGTCTGGAATGAAGTCTGCTCAAAGAACACACTGTCCACTAGTTGCTCCTTCATGCGGCGTTCCTCCTCTTGAGGCCGAGGGTTTGGCGGCTCTTGGGCTGAGGAGGGAAGCAGTGTGGCCATCACCTCCTTCTTGCCCAGAGCCTTCCGCTGGCTCTGCTCCGACACCTGCAGCCGGAATTTGTCAATCACCCCATAGTGACAGGCACGCACGTCTCTGTGTCGGATCACTCTAAACAGACATGAGAAGGGCGGAGGTGCTACACTTAGCGTGACCCGCACAGCATGAAATACAGATTCTTACATCAGAGAAGACAAGACTTACATGTCAACACAGCACTGTGGTTTGACAGCGCCCGTTGCATCCACCACCGCATATTTGTTTGGCGCTGTGCACAGTACTGCAAAATAACAGAGCAAAGTCAACAAATACTGTGGTGCCAGATGGGTGGGTAGACAGACAGACAGACAGACAGATAGACAGATAGATAGGTAAGACAGATAGATACAGTAGATAGATAGATGGATAGATAGATAGATACTTTATTTATCCCAAAAGGAAATTAAGGAATAGACTGTCTTAATACATGCTTCTTTCCCCTGTTAGTCTTTATCAAAACACATACATTTACATTAACTGGGATGGCATGTCATTTTTGTTTCACTTCCGGACTCCACTCACCTTTAAATTTAAGGGCAAATTCGTAAGGGTTGTAGAGAGTGAGCACCTGCTTATGGGACGCCTGCTCATCAGCATAGAAGAAGAGCTCGGTGGGAAACACAAACACGGGAAGGCTTCCTTCCACAAGATCAGGCTTGAGGCTCTGCTGCTGCATTGACTCGGAACTGAGCTCACTCTCCTTCCTCCCAGTCTCCTGCTAACCAGGTGAGTGGCTGCACCTAGGCCCTTGGCTGACTCTTAGCCTCTGATAGTAGAAACTCCCCTTCAGATGCAGCTAGCGGTGCCTTTTCAGCTCCGTAAAAGCATGTCTTGCACCCTGAAATAACACCACCAATGAAGCAGCATCCCAGATCTTTGACGGAAGCAGTTTGTAATGTTACATGTTTAGAACATGCTGTTCAAAACATAATGTTGAGAACAGGCTGCACCTGTTGGAGAGTGATGCTAATAGGTGCGCAGCATGACAGTTGTAAGTTTGACATTTCCTCCTACATTTCGGAACCCTGTCAACTGTAAAAACTGTCATCATAAAAAAAGTTCATAATGTATTTAATTCAGTTTATTGGTGACAACAAGCGAACAGTGTAGAGACCACACCACAGGCAGTGGTCAACTTTATGACTTCCTCAACTAAACTTTTGATGGCTCCACGTGGCTGATCACGTGAGGGTGTTTACTGAAACCTGCACTACGAGCAAATGCACCTGTTTGGCAAGACAAAGTGGAATTCTCTTCACTCTTCAAGTGAACTAATATTCCATAAATTATACTAACTTACCACATCGCACTAATTAACAGCTTGTATTCACTACGATTACATGGCAAGTAATAATAATAGTGTTCAGTTACAGAGCACTTCTGTAAATCCAAAAAGGAGTCCTGTTGCCCATAACTGAACATTATGACAACAATTACCTGAATAAATGAATATACAGAGACGTGTCAAGAAATAGCCATTGCCCTTTCGCCCCGAACTGGCTGCCATAATTTCTTCAAACTAAATGGTAACCTACTAACGTTAAGCTATTGACAATCATAGCTGTAGACTGGGTGGTTCCTTATTGTTTACTGCGTGGAGCTCACTGGAGCTACGGCTCAGTTATGATCTCGTACCGATTACACATCAATTTACATGGTTTTCACATATACACATTTATTTCATATTGTTGTTACATATATATAAGTTGTTTGGCAAAAATACAACATTTAACGTTGTTGTCAATACATCTTGAGCTAACGTTAACATGTAACAGCTAACCGAAAACTATCGCGTTAGCCCTCTCAACAAATGTTTCATGTAACGTTAACATCAGCTATCAAAAAAACAGCAGACATTGACACTGCTCTTAACAAATACCATTACTGTGTTTGGGGAAACAGACAATGAAAACAACAGAGTATAACTACTAACCTATAGTGGTAAACATATCAGCAGCTAACGTAGATGACTAGCAAACACAGCAAAGTCCATAGCCCGTCGGAGAAAATGTAAAATTACACCATAACAGAAAATTGCACGTAGTACACGTGGTAGAAATTGTTGATTTCACATGCCTGTTCCAATTATTCTAACGTGGCGAAACTGTCGTAACCAAAGCAATGAGCAAATCCTGCTAATGTAACGTTAGCTTTCACGCTAACATTAGGTGTGCAGCAAGAGCAAAAAAATAAACATAGCTGATAGCTGACATGCTAACGGATGGACGGCAGTTTTAAACGCCTGATAACTATTGTGTGCTCAAAATAGAATGACAATTACAGGTTATATTCTGATTGGGATCATACAAAACAAGCATTAAAGACAACAATTACCTTAATCTCGCGTGTGCCTTGTAGAAAATAGATATTGAGCAAAGCCCACCCTGTTTTTCTGTTTTCTTTGTCAATATGCTGCAGATTGCCCAGTGAATGCTGGGATAGTGGAGGGCTCAGGAATTCCGCCAGAGCAGTTCAATGACGTAATCAACGTTCATGCATTGATGTACACACTGTACTTTTAACATCTTAAACATTTAAAAAAAGACTGTAAAGCATTGTATATGTTCACGGATAATATTCTTGCCATAAATACATGTACAAGTTTACTTAATACACGCTGGGGAAGGTGCTATCCTCACCACGACTGGCAGCTAACTTGCTACAATTTATCAGATAAAGCAGCAAGGAGTAATCGCCACGTGACATATTTCACAGCGTATATTAGCCATCTTCTGTAAACTGACAAGTATTATTTGTTTTTGGCCGGTATGAGCCAACTTGGTTAAATGCACACATTATTTCTGTTGTCAGCACGACTCATGTTACACGTGTCCACAAAAGTTTCAGATCTGCTAAAAGCAACAAATATTATAGGTAGCATTTCTGATTTTAAAATTAAGTCATATGGAAATGTGTTTTTAGGAGAATGCCTTAATATCTTAGTAGTTTTTACTCGATGTGCTCCATATTCATCTTCAAGGCCGTGCACTCCATGGTGCTCGAGTATGCTTGCTAATGCTTGCTACTGCAAACAGGTTGCTGGAGGAGGCTATTATAACTATTTTAATTGCAACGTTAAACAGCCTTAAAGTTAACAATACCTTACATGCAAACCGCGTAGATATTCCGGTGCCAATGTGTTTAACCGTTCTCAGATAACATAGTTAAGTTGGTATCACGCGCAAGGCACGCAGTCTCTCGGGCTAACGAATATTCTGTGGCTGTTTGGAATTTATTTTCCGTTGCATAGATAATTTAAGGGCCAGGGACGCTTGAATAGAAATAAAAAACCGTGATAGGTAGCCATTATATGATCCTGCAATGCTTTGCTGTTTCGAGGACGTGCATGCACGAACATCAGTCAGTTGATTTAACATGGCGCTTCAGTGTGCTTTCGCTCAAGAGATAAACAAGAGAGACAGGAAAGGTTGAAGGGAAGGCTCAATTATTATAAAAATCGTACTGTGAACCAAGCACTCCCCACCCCCACCAAGACAGACGGGAACATGGGAGGAGGGGTGTCCTTTATGATCACACAGATCCACAGCGCAATACATTCAAATCGATGTGCTAAACTTATATATATAAAGTTTATGGACGTGAACAGAGGTCAATAATGTGTATTTAAAACATTCTGTGATATTTACAACTACAATTACTTATGTCCAGAGCACACACATGGACAGACCTTCCTCTCCGTTGATCTCCGAACGGAGAAATGAACACTAGGCGGATGAGAAGCACTTCCCGACCTCATTGCATATTTATGCACGACAGGGAGTGGCTAATGTGGCAAGGTTCAGCCAATACGATAGCAGCGGCGGAGCGAAGGCGTTTCGATCTGTTCGGAAGAGAAGTTCTCTAACAGCGCGAGCCTCGGCAGTGCTCAGTAAAGACAGATAGAGAGTCAGGCGGCTGCAAGGGGTGGCAGTACGACCCTCTTTTGGGGGGGTCTGATTATAACAAAAATATATACACACATATATGCATGCCCGGGCCGCTAGCTAGCTCATATGACGATAATTGGTCTTTTTAGTAAGCATATAGCTTAATATCTATACATTTAAAATGCCTATTTTACTTTTCCTGATAGACACGTCCGCCTCTATGAATCAGCGCACTTATTTGGGTACGACGTATCTGGACATTGCTAAAGGCGCGGTTGAGATCTTTATGAAGGTAAAGAATAATTTTACCCCCACTTTTTCAGCTTACTGTTGTACCATGTTGAAGTTCAGGGTCCATATAATGGAATAAGTCGAAATTAATGTGTATTGTTTCGTTTTCTTTAACAGCTGCGTGCTCGAGACCCGGCTAGTAGAGGCGACAGGTACATGCTAGTTACATTTGATGATCCACCATACGGAGTAAAGGTAAATAAATACTGTTGAATTGTGTTTTAATGTGGTTAAATCGGAGATATTTGTCTGACAATGAGGCTCTACTGTCCCTCTGGTTCGTAGCTGCGGGTTTGGGCGGCCTCCCGGTGGCGAAAACGGCTAATTTTTGTTAAAATACCCGCAGACCCGGAGCAGCGCAACCTCTGAACATGGCGGACATTTTGCTTTTGTGTTGGGAAAGCTCTCAGGCGCTGAGATGGAGGCGGAGAGATTTATTATCCGCTGTGACGTCTTGAGTGACGATATGATGGGCTAACTCTGCCTGGATTGGACAAGTGCCCCGCACTCTTTTTCATACTGTCCTTTAGCATCCGCTCCGTGGCTGACCTCTGTGCATTCTCATTGGCCAGTATGGACTGGGCAAATCAAACGTGTTTGATTTGTCAAAGACCATTACAGAATTTTGCTTAAGCAGATAGTTTTCTTTGCCCTGTGTGGACTCAAACAGTTTTCTTTTTTTATGAATAAGTGCCCTGACTAAATGTGAACTTCAACACATCCACAATCAGAGTACATGTATGCACTCCTCCCTCCCATTTCCCCTTCCAAACCAAGTTCTCATGAGAAGCCCTTACATATGAATACCTATATTCATTCTTGGCATGAGAGAACTCTTACTAATATAATTATCATGTAAATAAATCAAGGAAGTAGGGGAACCAGGGCCCATAGCAAGGGCTACATGCAGTCAGATCCCTTTGACTGACATAACTGGCATTAAAGACACAGCAGGCAGAAGGGCACAAGCTTAAATATTACAACAATAGAGACTTAGATGATGCCTTTAATGAAGGCATAGTTACCACACATAGACACTTTGTTTATGATCTCCCAGGTGGCAATCACATTTCAACATGGAGCAGTCATGAGGTCCCAGCCCAAGAGTGCGCCCCTAATCTTTATGACATGTCTTTCAGTTGAACGTTATGGGACACCCTAGGTGTCAGATGTCAGATGCTGCTGAAGAGATTATTCAACAGTGTCAACTTAAGTGATTTACTTAGTGTTAGTATATCCAACTGTGCTGATGAGACCAAACTGAATTTAGATATGACATAGTCAGTTAGGCAGAAGAGCATGGCAGTTGCTGTGAAATGGTGACATTTCAAAACAAAATGTCTCTCTAGGATAATGGTTTAAATACATGCATTAAGCAGATGCTTTTATCCATAGCAACTTGACCAAGAGGAATAACAACACAACTAACCCATAGTAAGAGTGAAACTTCTGGCACGAGAAGATAATGCAGGAGTGTGATGGACGAGCTGTAAAGAAACACACACACACAGTGGCAGACTAAAAGAAATAGACACTGTGGGCTGTGCAACACAATGCACATGAATCCAAACCATGCTATTTAGAAAGTGTAAGATTTAATAGATGATAATAGTACGTGTCTCACAGAGGGATACCATGAACAATGGGGGTATCATAGGGTTTTACAAGGTCACAAGACAAGGTGACAAGACTCTGTGGTGTAGTGGAAGTGAAGTGGTTATGTTGCACGCAGTAGCATGCCATGGCTGTGTAATATGTATGCGTTGCCTGCAGCTGCATGTGCAAGTGTGTGCCGTCTTGTGGTTTGACATTGACACTGACAATATGAGTGGCTTAGTCCCAGTCAGTTCATTAGCCCCGTCTTACTGGCAGGTGTCCAACCTCTCATGGGGGGCTTTTTGTAACCCCCGTCTACCCCTTTGCCTGCTTTATCCCCCCCCCCCCCCCTTCTCTCCTTAAATCATCTTATCTCAGAATGACAGGGCTTCACAAAGTCCCCTGCACCCAGTGCCCAATCATTTGTTCACCCACTTTACTGAGAGCGGCAAATGGGTGACAACTCTTCACGCTTGACATGTGACGTTTGGACGGAATTTGGATGATTGGTTCCAAGAATAAAGATAGAGTATTTGTACTGCTCTTGTAAGTGTAAGAGTAGCATGGAAGTGTAGCTTGTTACTGTAACCCACTTTGCATCTTTCTTTACTCTCTGGGTTTTTTCAAGCGTCAGTGATGAGGCAGATGGAACTGTTTTCCTATGAGCATCCTAATATTTTCTCGTGCCAGTCAGCCGCACATGTGCAAGTCGGGGCTGAATCTGGGTGATTGTGATTCTGGTGTCTGTGTCTGTGAGGGTGGCTTGTTCACGCTTGTCAATTATTCATGAGCTTTTCATGAGCAGCTAATCAGGGAAGAGTTCCACACTCAGTCTCCAGTTCTGACAATGTCCTCCTTTCCTGCTTGTACGCCTCACTTGTTGTCTCATTCCTGGACAAGTAGAACATTATTCTTAGCTCTGGAGTTGATGCCCACCACCCACACCACCCCCACCCCCGTCCTGGCATGACGACATGCAGTTTGGCAGGCGCTGCATGTTTTCAGGAGGAGTTCATACACTTATGAATCGAGCAACACCCTTCAAGGCCTGAGAGCGGTGCTCTGTGGTCGCATCGCTGAAGCGGCACGTCGCTTGGCTTTGTTTTGAGGCACTAATGAGAAAAACACCCAGCCTGTTACACCTAGACAGAGGAGAGGAGCGACCGAAGTATCTGTGGAGGCAGCTAGTGCAATGTTTATGTTCCTTTGTCTCAAAGGCAAGAAGGTCACGCCCGAGGCCCCACAGTAAATGGCAAATTCTTGGAGAGAGTAGCTGAATAATAGCCACTGAGCTAACATGCCTTTTTGTTGTGTGAAAAACGTACCTCAACAGTTTCCTGTTGGAGCTTTGTAGACAATGTTGTGTTGCTATCATAGCTCGATGTTTGCCCTTCAGATAAGCTCTGCTCTTATCTCTGTCCTGGATCTTGTTTGTGTTGTTGCCCTTCGCAGGCCTGACAGGTAATGCTAAGCTCTGTAAAAATTAAAATGAGATCAAATCCAGCTCTCAGATTCGGCTTCTACATTCTGCTCAGCTGTGTTGCCAGAGGTTACCCCCCACCCCTAACTCTATCTTGTGGCGTGGGAAAGAAAATCCTTCACCCCCGTGAACACCGCTCAGTGTCCTCCCTCCGCGGTCGCCATCCATGCGTGCAAAAGCCCAGGGAATGCTGGGAACTGCTGAGCCATTCTGGGTCAGAGGGGTTCTCCCTGAGAGAGTGACAGAGAGACCAGATGTGGAAGGGGGTCAGGGCCGTAATGGCGTTTGCAAACCTGGCCGTTTGATACGGGGTCAGGGACTAAGCTTACAGCTGGATCCGTCATTCATTACACCGACTGCTCACCTCCACAACTGGCCTTTTTAAAAAAATACTTTCATCCTGTCGAGTTCCCTCCCTATTGACTCTCTTTGTATTGACATAGTGGTGTCTTCCTTGTCTTTCGTTATTTTTTTTTTCCTCTTTTGTCCTCCTCTCTATCTGTCCATCTCTGGGTCTCTCTTTCCTGTGCTTGAGAGCTAATGTGCTGTAGTGGCGCTCAGAGACTCTGACAGCTTGGGTCTTCGACTCCGCGCGCAGCCTTCATAAGAGGAAGTCCTTATCTGTCCATTACTACCAAACAGCTAACGGGGGCCAGCAGGAGGAGGCAGAGCAGAGAGGGGTGTGTGTGTGTGTGTGTGTGTGTGTGT
>JAGFZM010000737.1:85910-98516 GCA_017657215.1 Limnothrissa miodon
AAGGCTCCTAACCCCCCACTGCTCCCTTGAGCAAGGCTCCTAACCCCTCACTGCTGCCCAGGCGCCGCTGTAGCAGGCAGCCCACTGCCCTGGGTTAGTGTGTGCGTCACCTAACCGTGTCTTTCACTGTGTGTGTGTGTGTGTGTGTGTGTGTGTGTGTGTGTGTGTGTGCGTGCGTGCGTGCAGCCCACTGCCCTGGGTTAGTGTGTACTTCATCTAACTGTGTCTTTCACTGTGTGTATGTGTGATTCACTAATTCGTGATTGGGTCAAATGCAGAGACTAAATTCCTTGTGTGTGTAAATATATTTGGCCAGTAATAAGGATTCCAAAATCTAAAAAAAAAATTCTAAATTGACATCGCTGAATGAAAATTGAATAAAAACTAAACACTAGCAGCGAGCATTTAACAGGAGAAGGACATTAGGACTAACATGCTCCGCACAGCCTAACTTACCCGGAGTAGAGACTTTTACAGGGTGTTAAACGTGCTCCCCAGAGAGCCTGGCCACTGGCCATCAGCTCAGTCACTATTCAGTTCTCTGCGTCTCCTTTGGGTGGCCTACGGTCTGTGACGCTCACAAAACACACACACACACACACACACAGTGTGGAGATGGCACAAAGCCAGGAGCACTGAGGGCTAAAACACACACACCCTCATCATTACAAGCCGTTAGAGCGAGCTCCAGCCTTTTGTGGGAACCTATCAGAGGAGACCCACGGAGGCTCGTATGTCTCCTTCATGCTTGAGCAGGCCAATGGCTCCACAGCACAGAGTTCACCACCTCTCTGACCAGTTACACATTTAGACTGATTCAGCAGACCTCAGGCCTGATGGCAACCAAGAAGATAGACATACAGACAGGCAGGCAGATGGACAGACAGACAGAGAGACAGACAGACAGACAGACAGACAGACAGACAGACAGACAGACAGATAGACAAACAGAGAGATACACAGGCAGACAGGCAGATAGACAGACAGGTAGACAGGCAGACAGTAGATCTTGGATCTACTGTGATCACTTCTCTCTGACGGAGAGCTGCAGGAGTGGCTTTAATTCCTGAGCCCTCCAGTGACCTTCTCCCCCAGCCCTAAGACTTCCTTCCTTCACTGTTCTCCGCTGGCCTCTGGAGCTCTCTGCCCCACTCAGCTCCGCTCCGCTCAGATCCGCTCTGTGCTCAATAACACCCAGTGGGCGGGAGCACAGGCTCTTTTTCCTGTTGCTTTAGAAACCTTTCTCTCTCTCTCTCTCTCTCTCTCTCTTTCCCTTTCTCTCTCTCTTTCTCTCTCCCACTTTAACTTAACTCTATCTCTTTCTCTTTCCCTCTCTCTGTCTCACCCTTCTTTCTCTCTCTTTCTCTCTCTCCCTGCCTTTCTCTCTTGTTCCTGTTGCTTTAGAAACCTCACTCTCACCATATCTCTTTCTTTCTTTCTATCTATCTCTCTTTCTCTTTCTCCCTCTCTTTTTCTCTCTCTCTCTCTGTCCCTCTTATTCCTCTTGTTTTTGAAACCTCTCTCTCTCTCTCTCTCTCTCTCTCCTCTCAGTTTTTTTTTAGATGTTGTTTTTTCGCGTGGGTATTTTCAAATGTCAGAGCTTGAAAGGAGTTTTTTGTGTGCTAGTGTTGAGCTGTGGGATGTGCGTGTGGGCACAGTTATAAGGGCTTAACATAGCGGCCGGTGGGGCTGCAGCAGCGGAACCCTGTGCCACACACTTAGAATGCACCGGTTTTATTTTGGGGGGTCTACGGTGGCTAAACTTACACAACTCATTCAAGCGCTGCGGTTATACGGCAGCCAACTAGCCTGTGTAACCGTCCTTTTTTTAACATCTGTGTGTGTGTGTGTGTGTGTGTGTGTGTGTCTTGTGTGTATGATTATGCGTTTCCAAATATGTATGAGTGTCTGGTATGTTTGAATGTTTGAATATAGTACTGATGGTACAGCTTGTGTGTGTGTGTGTGTGTGTGTGTGTGATTTTATTTGTATGATTGTGTGTGTATATGCTTATGTGTTTCCAAATACATATTTTGCGTGAGTCTAGTATAGTGTATAGATGTACAGCTAATGTTGTCCATGGATCTAGTGGGGGTGCGTTCTCAGCAGGGCCCATGCCTGACTGTTATAGCTTCTCCTCTAACCTCTATTCTCTGATTTTTCAATGTAAATTTTTAAATGTTATTCCTTCACCTCCTTTTCCATTTTTTTCCCCTACTACCAGCCGCCACGCTCCGCCCATCCGGTGGTGCGTTTCTCCTGCGTGGACTGTGAGCCGATGGTGATCGACAAGCTGCCCTTCGACAAGTACGAGCTGGAGCCTTCGCCCCTCACTCAGTACATCCTGGAGAGGAAGTCCCCGCACATGTGCTGGCAGGTGAGGCAACACCGGAGAACAACCAAAACTACGGCAGCTTGTGTTGTATTTTTGTGAGACTATTTGCCTGTAATTAGACAGGAGAGAGGGAAAGATGGGGTAGGATCAGGAATTGACCTCGGGTTGGACTCGAACCCATAGCATGGCGCCTTAGTTAACTAATGGCAACTAGTGGCATCCCCATATCTTTCTGACTGCGCTACTGCTGCCTTGACTTTGCTCAAGATTAGTCCAAAGAATCTGTGTGATGTGTTCCACTATTTTGTGTGATGTGTTCCACAATCGTTTAGCACTTAGCACATCATTCAGCACTTAGCACCTCTGCTGGGCTGAGTCTGTTCAACAGGTGTGGTGAAAGCATTCACTTGGCACGAACACAACTCAACGCAATTTAAGAGGAGTTGTTTTCCTTCCACGCTCTATTTTTAGACGGATAAACATGAATAGTTATGCTCAAAGTTGGCTCTGTCAACATTGAAACATAATGATGTAATTTCCTGCCCGTTTCCTCTTGTGCCAGCGTCTGTTATCTGCCAAGGTCGGGTGAAAGTCTGCAGAGCTGCTTCAGATTTTGGAATCCTGCCACATGACTCTGAAGGAGATCAAAGGGCAGGGAAGCGTGACCCAGATCAGTTCGAGCCTTAAGCCCTAAATATCCACCAACAACACAAAATAATGGGGGGGCTGGGGGCTCAGAACGTTCTCAGAGGGGCTGAAGCCACCCTAAAACAGGCCTAGCAATGTCTCTGGACCCTTGTAACCATGCTGCCAATTGAACATACTGTATAGTGGAGTGAAAGTAAAAGCTGACAGATTAGCAATTTTTTTTAAAGTTAAGTCTCTTTTATTGTCAATTCTCTACATACAGAGGAATCGAAATTACGTTTCTAGCTATCCCACAGTAATGCGCACGGTCAGGAGAGCCAGAGGCCGCTGCGTCTACACGCGCCGCCTGCTATGGCATTCACCCAATCACACACCCATTCACACACAGTCACACGCCTGCCACCTGGAGCATTTTGGGGTAAAATTCAGGTAATTCAGGTAAAATATACATATACATATCCATATTTTCAATTATGTTCTTTTGAGTGCTGCAAAACGACACACTTGGCCTTGGCGTTGGGCCGACGACTAGGTTCCCACAGTCTTGGGAATGCTGCAAAAGTCATAGAAAAATTGAAACTGCAATTTCCCTGGCCTAGAAATGTCATGGAATTTTATAAATTCACTGAAAGTTTTGGAAAAGTCTCCACACTCAGAGTGCCGTGAAGTCATAGAAAATTCACTTTAGGTCATGAAAAAGTCATGGAAAAGTTTTGAACTTTTGCCAGTGAAAAAGTGTGAGAACCCTGAGACTAGATTGTGCCTAGCGCTAGTTGTGTTAGAGAGTGGCGTCCTGATGTTAGCAGTTAGGCTAATTAGGCATCATGAGCTCCTGCAGCCAGCAGGTGGAGCCTCCAGGGATGCCGTCTGAGGGAAGCAGCCCCCCTCGGTGTTCTCCGCTCCCCGGGGACGCAGCGTTTCGCCGGAACACTGGATGGGTGGAAGGGCGGGCGGCTGGGGAGGGGAGCGTATGTAGTAGGAGCGTCTCTCGGCGGGCGTCGTGGAGTAACGAGGTGTGAAAGCAGCGCAACGGAGCGGCGGTTCCCTGAGGCAGCACAGGGGCTGTTTGCTAGTTGCCATTAGGGTTGAAAACTGGGTGAATCTGTGGGGTTAAGGAACTTGAAGATACAGTAATGTAATGTAATGTATGTATCTCTCTCTCTGTCTCTCTTTCACTTTCTCTCTCTGTCTCTCTCTCTCTCTCCCTCTCCCTCTCTCTCTCCTTCTCTTCAGGTGTTTGTGAACTGCAGTGGGAAGCACAGTGAGCTGGCTCACCCGTTTGGTTACCTGAAAGCCAGCACCACTCTCACCTGTGTTAACCTCTTCGTCATGCCTTACAACTACCCCGTCCTGTTGCCTCTGCTTGGTACGTGTTCTAGCACGCACCTGGGACGACCCCTCCAAGCACACCCGACACACACACACACACACACACACACCCGACACACACACACAGAGCCTGAGACCTAAGGAAAGTTTAAATAGGGCCTCAAGTTACCCTCTAGCTTTACACTCAACACACACACACACACACACACACACACACACGCACAGACACACACAAAGAAATCATGTTCAGAGTATGATGGTCAAGCCCCATTTACATGAATGTGTTTTCGTGCGAAAAAAATGGATCTAAATCCTTGGAGACGCATTGATCCAATCCTTGGAGACGCATTGATCCAATCCTTGGAGATGCATTGTCCATCCAAATGAACCCACCACTTTCTACACACGTTGGGAACACTCTAGCTCCCTCAAATTCATTTGGAGATGGCTTTGTTTTGTCTATGTATGCTCACAACACACAGGTTGTGTGTGGCAGGTCAACTTTTTGTTAGTTGATTTGTGTGTATGGGGGACAGTCAACTTTTGGTCAGTTGTGTTGTGGACAGTAAACTATAGACAGTAAAATGAGGATTTTGAGGGGGTTGGGCATATGGACCCATTTTCCAGCCCTACTCATTCTGTCTCATTTAGCCCGATTAACTCCTCAGACCCCATTAGGCAGAGAAGGCGCTGAACGAACCAGGCGCTGAGGGCACAAAGGCTACATTAATGGCCCCCACAGGGCCTGCTGTAGTATTTGTCACTGTCTTGGACTTCCGCAGGCTACCTTTGCCGGGAGATCTAGTCCTGCTAAATGAATGTGTCAGCCATGTTACCATGGAAGCCAAATAAATGTCTCCTGGGGTTGGCTCCGAAGCGGCGCGCGTGTATGTATGTGTGTGTGTGTGTGTGTGTGTGTGTGTGTGTGTGTGTGTGTGTGTGTGTGTGTGTGTGTGTCGTCTCTGTGAACATCTCACTGTCTCCCTCTTGCCTTCCTCCTTTCTCATTGTCTTCTCACAAGAAAAACTAAACTCCTCTCTCAACAGATGACCTGTTCAAAGTGCACAAGCTGAAGCCAAACCTAAAATGGCGCCAGGCCTTTGAGATCTACCTGAAGTCCATGCCACCATATTTCCTACTGGTGAGACAGGGGGGGCTCAGTCATTTATTCTCACAAGCCTTAACCACAAACGCATTTCGGTGTCAAGCCATCCTCAGTGTGTGTGGACAACTTTGCGGGAACACGTTTGTGGTTAAGGCATGGTGCAATAAACACTTTTTCTATTACGAGAAGAAGCTAGCGAGTGTGTTTTTTTTTCCTGATGAACTGTTGCCTCTAACTTGCCTACAGCTAAAGCGAGAGACTTTTTTGTTTTTGTTTTTGACCAACCCTACTTTTAAAACTCACAAACCGTATCAATGAGCCCCACTAACATGATCCTCTTTCCCCTCCTTCTGTCTCACAGCCCCTGAAAAAAGCACTGAGGATGATGGGAGCTCCCAACCTCATATCAGACAACATGGACTGCGGGCTGAGCTACAGCGTCATCTCTTACCTTAAGAAGCTCAGTCAACAGGTCAGTGCTACAGGCATGGCCTGGCCTGGCCCAGCTCGACCCGCTTCGGCCCGTTTTTGGCCTGGTTCGGTCTAGTGTAGTGGTGTCCATTTGAGCTTGCTCCAGCCAACAGCACTATTATTAACCCTGACAGGAAGCAATGTGTGTGTGTGTGTGTGGGGGGGGGGGGGGGGGTTCAGCCTGAGACGGGTCAGCAGGGATCTATTATTTATTGGATCTACAAGAAGCACATGAAATAAATGCTCAACAATCAACTTGCTCAACAATCCCACAGGCATGAAAAGAAAAAAGGCTCGTTATTTATATTTTCCTGGTCAGTTGTTCTTTTGTTTTTGTTTGTTTTTTGTTGTTGTTGTTGTTTTTTTTTTTTTGTTTTGTTTTAATCAAACCCCCTTGTCCTCAATATGGCAGGCCAAGATCGAGTCTGATCGTCTGATTGCGTCGGTGGGCAAGAAGGCCCCTCAGGAAACGGGCATCAAGGTGAAGAACCACTCCAGTGCCCTGTCGTTGGCACACCGGCGCGACTTCAAGCAGCTGCTGCAGGGCATCACCGGGGAGATGCCACTGCGGCTCGCCGACATCAACTTCAAAGAGTTTGCCGGATTCCAGATCGCACTGCTCAACAAGGTACCACGGCCAGGCCATCAATGAAATATTAACGCCAGTCACATATCATGCCGGTTTGAGGGGGGGGGGGGGGGAGGCTGAGATTGATTTTGGCAGAGGGAGGACATCATGAAAAGCTAGCACTGTTCACTTAATATGGTCAGAACCAAGAGGCCGTTTGAACGTTAGTCAGATTTAAGTCCAAAGATACCAGTACAACAAAATGCAACTTCACCTCCAACCATTAAGTGCAAATAGTATAGACGCTAATAAGACTTAAATAGTTAAAAATCTAGTGCATTAGTCAAATCTAGTGCAATGCAATAAAGAGTGCAAGTACTAGGGGCCTTTTCAGACACAAGGTAGTCACTGTCCACCTTTCACACTATTCAAACACATTCACATTTCATTTTTCCATCCTCACTGTGAAGGATCTGAAGCCCCAGGCCTATCGGAATGCCTATGACATTCCCAGACGGAACCTCCTGGATCAGGTCACCCGTATGCGCTCCAACCTCCTGAGGACAACTCAGAAGCTCATCAGAGGACAGGATGAAGGTAACCTATTTCAAGATTTGGCCAGATCTCAAACATGTATAATCCTTCATTAATCAAAGTAAGGTTTACAATAATGGTTCATTAGATTTGTAACTGTTGTTTAGTTTTATTTAGTCTTGGTCAAAGTGAAGAGAAGGTAAAGATTAGTTAGAAAAGGAATATCAGGAAAGTCAAGCCCAGGTGCCTAGATAGATAGATAGATAGATACTTTATTGATCCCCAAGGGGAAATTCAAGCATATAACCAAGTGAGGTAAACAATTTGTATAAAATTTTATAATGGTATCAGATCATATCAGATATCGACCATTCCACACACAAAAATAAAGGTATCAAAGTAAAAAAAACATCCCTAATGTTCCCTAATTTACACCTTCATTGTGTTTCACACAGCAGACAGCCTCCCTACTGATCACATTTTATTTTTAAATCTAGCCCTCATAATGGTGCACATTTTAACATTTCAAATCACAGAGAAGTAATTAAGAGGTTTGTTAACACTGAAAGGGAATTGTTCAAGCAGGAAAGCAATGTTTTGGAGACAAATGCAGGGCATTTCAAGGAACTTTGCCTATGAGTTTTCTTTTTATTGATGGCAGTGAAAAACATGTAAAATATAATTGGCTGTATCTCGCTAAAGAGCCATGGAAATAGCCGTTCAATTGAAACCAGCTGCTGTTGTCTTAGAGACGGGGAATAACCCTGTTTGTCTAAAGTGTGATGGCCTAATGTTTTTTTCAACATTTGTGTATATGCACACAAAGGCTCAATTATCAAACTGTGGCAAGCGTTTGATGTTAAAAGGCCAGCTTGCATTCACTAGGCAAGAATCCATGTCGTTACTCTGTCCTCATGATGTTTGGATGATCCATACGAGTTGGCGGACGACGGCAAACGCCAGATTTAAGATTTATTGCCCCTGAGACAATTGTGTAATTTGAGTCAGGGATTTGTCGGGCGGCTGGGCCCCGTGCCAGGCCCTGTCTATTAGGTGGATGGGAGGAGGAGAAGAGGTCTTCAGTCAACTATTTGGTTCTGTCTTTGCTTGGCATCAGAAGAGACCCCTTTCGTCACACTGGGCTCTGTGTGCATGTGGTCACAAGACTACTGCTTGTTTATCAACTCTGCACCTCCACAACATCCCACACGGCCGCTCCGAAAGACAAACACGAGCCGCACGTTAATGACGTCTAATCAAGTTTCTCCTCTCCCGCCCCTGGGCCTGCTTAAAAGTTACTGGTCGGGGGATCAGTTGGGGCTCAGTTTGCTAAGACGCTGTACCATAATCCGAAGACCCGGGTTCGAGTCCGACCCGAGGTCATTTCCCGATCCTACCCCATCTCTCTCTCCCCCACTCGTTTCCTGTCATTCACTCCACTGTCCTATCCAATTAAAGGCAAAAAGCCCCAAAAAATATTTATAGAAATACTTAAAAGTCTTAAAAGTTACCTGTCAAGGTGTAACAGAGGTATAACAAAGGTGTAATGAAAGCATCGGTGTTGTCGCTGTGCTCCGCTCCACAGATTACCTGCACAGTATCCCCGTGGGCCAGATGGGCAACTACCAGGAATACTTGAAGATGATGCCGTCGCCGCTGAGGGAGATCGACCCGGACCAGCCCAAGCGGCTGCACACGTTTGGGAACCCCTTTAAACAGGACAAGAAGGTAGGTGACCCATGACTGCAGGGCTTCTACCAGGCCCTCTGTGGTCCCATGCTATTCTTCACTGGAGCTTCTAGTTTCCTCCGGTTCTGTTATGACAACCTACTGGGTGCGCAGTAGTTGTTCTAGAGCAGGCATGAGCAAACTACGGCCCGTTGGGCTTTTTAATCCAGCCTGCCAAACCTGTTTAAACTATATTAAATAATATTATTAAACCTTATTTATTTGGCATTTTTCCTGTCTTTTTCCTGCCTTGCATATCCATGCTTTACTACTTGGTAAAGGCCAAAACTTTGAAATAAAATGTAATTTATATTACTTTACATAAACGCTACATCCATCTACTCTTTGCATTGCCCCTTTGTAAAATTTCATTTTACATTGTAAAAAAGTAAAAAGTAAAAACATTTGCCCACCCTTGTTCTTGAGGCTGCACTTCTATGTCTGCGGACCAGAATCACAACGTGTGGGCTTTTTTTTTTCTTCTTTCTTTCTTAATAAGATAGTAAAGCATGGATATGCAAGGTTTTTGGGGAAAATGCATTTATCAACACCACTTAAAAAGAATGCCAAATAAATCATCTTTAATAATATTATTTAATATAATTTAGACAGGTTTCGCAGGCCATATATGACCCCTGGACTCTAGTCTGCCCATACCTGTTTTAGAGGCTGCTCTTCCTTGTCTGTGGAGCAGAATCACGACGTGTGTTGCTTTTCTTCTCCACAGGGGATGATGATCGACGAGGCGGACGAGTTTGTGACGGGCCCACAGAGCAAGAAGCGGGGCAACTCGGGGGACCCCAACTCGGGCGCGGCGCCCAAACGACGGCGGAGCATGTCGCCGCTCCTTCGGCGGCCGCAGACCCCGCCCATCATCACCAACCACGTGGTGAGCAAAGGAGCGGCGGGAGCTCAGGGCCAGCAGGGCCTCATCAAGCCCATCCCACTGCTCAAAGGTAATTAGGCTGGGACAGCAACTCCAACACACACTAATGAGCTGAGAGAGGGAGAGAGGGAGGGAAGGGGGAGGAGGGGGGGAGGAGAAGAAGGAGGCGAAGAAGAGGTGAGAGTGAAGAACTGGTTCAGCATACCAGCATATGGGTAGGAATACAGGAAGAGAAAGAAGAGGAGGAAAGAAAGAGAGGGAGGGCTGGAGAAATAGAAAATGGATGGAGGGAGAGAGAGAGGGATAGAAAGAGAGAGAGTAAGGGAGATCTGAAGAAAGAGGAGAGCGAGAAGGAGATATGATGTAGAGAGAGAGAGTGTGTGTGGTGTGTGTGGAAGACAAAGGAGTGCTGGGGTGATTTAGTTGTGAGTGTAGCAAAGATCCCAGAACTGGGTTAAGTGTGTGAGCTGATCCCTAGTGATTGCTCCTGCCTCTGACTCAGGCCATCATAGATGAACCAAAGCCTCTCTTATTAACACAGGCCAAAGCCTTCCTTATTACCACTGGCAATCTCTCCTGCCTCTGGCCAGAGTCTAGTTTCATTTCACAGTCTCTGTTTTTGCTACTCATACCTTTTTGGCCTGCTTGATAGTGCTTCACTCCCATTGTTTCAAAACACACTGGACTCTAGGGTTAGGATTATTGCCCTAACTGCACACCAAACTGACATGGACAGACACTAGGGAGACAGTTGACAGTGTCAGTGGCACCTATGATGTGTTTGGAGACTGGTTTCTTTTTTTTCTTCCTCTAGTCCAAACAAAGGATTTACAGTTGGCTTGTCTCCCCCTACAGGTGTGGAGGGGAACAGCGTCTTAGGCACAGAGAGCAACGGGGACCGAGGGCCAGGACCGGAGGCCAATGACGGCTGGCCTGGAGGGGTGGACGGCAGCCCGGCCAGCATCTCATTGGACGAGAGGGGAGGCGGGAGCCTGAGCGACAGCGGAGACGAGCGCTCCTCCATGGATGAGCATCTGAGCGAGGACGGCTTAGACGAGAGGCCGTCTGAGCGGCAGCAGAACTGCGAGGGGCTGAGTCCTCCCCACCAGGAGGAGGCAACAGACTGCTCCAGAGCGGAGAGCGTCCCTGGGACGGTCATCATGATCCCGTTGGAGGGCTCCAACGCAGAGCTGCGCTCTCGGGTCATCAAGGAGGTCCGCAAGCCTGGCCGCAGTGAGTATCTCCAGACACACACACACACACACACACACGCACACACACACCCATACATTCATACCAAGAATTCCTATCACATGACATGATGACATTTCCACACAAGTCCCTCCGGGTAGTGAAAAGGGGACAGAGATTGCTCAGATCATCTACTCAATGGTATATATTAGCTGAACGCAGGGTCTGGCCAGGCTGAATGTAGCTGTGTGTGTCTGTTAGCCAGACTAAAAGGCTTTTGTGTATGAGTGTGCTGTTGTGTTATGCCCTCTATGTATGGCTCATATACACTTTAATATTGATCTTGATGGTGAACTAGCGCAGCCTCTAAACCTGTGTGCCATGTGTCTGCTCCTGTCCTGCCCAGACTATGAGACCATCTTCAGGCTGCTGGAGGAGGTGAAAGGGCCCGTGTCCGTGCAGAGGTACTTCATCCACCACGCCATCAAAGAGGCGGCCAGGTGAGTCACAAAGCACACGGCCACACCCCCCATTCCCCTGTCCCCTCTCATTAGAGCGACAGACACGTGCCAAACAGAGAAACACAGACACAGACAAACTGCATTTCATTACACTGTATGCTGCATTTCGTTACCCTGTATTTATACATGAGCAATGACAATAATGCCCACAAAAAGAATTGGAACAAATAAGGCCCAGTTATCTTGAGTTGAGTTGAGTTATCTTAAGTTGGCATGAGTTAGCATTTTCCTTTAGGGAAGACAGTAATGTGTATATACACACACACACACACACACACACACACTGCTCAACCCTGCTCAGTTTACCCAGTTCACACAATAAATGGTAAGCTTGGTTGCTCTGTCTCCTCAGAGTCTAGTTTTTTTTTTGCCTGTAGGTTGAATCTCTAATTGTAAAATCTTTCAGAGTCTTGACTGTTTTTAAGAGTCTCTGAGTGTGCAGGCAGTAAAGGCTGAGCCAGGCAGAGTATTCCAGAAAATAGCACTAACTGGAAGCTTTAGCAGGTTAAGTATTCTAGAAAAGAATACTAAATAGAGGGTTAGCCAGGTTAAGTATTCCAGAAGAGAACACTGGAACTGGAGGCTTAGCCAAAGATCTTTTGGAGCTTCATAAACCTCTCGGAGGCTTTCAGTTTGAGTGTTCTAGAAAAGAACACTAACTAGAGGCTTCCAGGTTGAGTATTCCAGAAAAGAACACTAACTAGAGGCTTCCAGGTTGAGTATTCCAGAAAAGAACACTAACTGAAGGCTTTCAGGATTAGCATTCCAGAATAGAGCACTAACTGGAGGCTTTCAGGATTAGTATTCCAGAATAGAGCACTAACTGGAGACTTTCAGGATTAGTATTCCAGAATAGAGCACTAACTGGAGGCTTTCAGACAGTTTCAAATGGCCGCTGTTGAGGCCCATTGTGTGCTGTAAAGGCTGCATGAGCCAGCAGACATTGAGGTGGCATCTGTTGTGCCCACCACCGAACTGGCACCATGCAGTACCCCTGTGGTGCAACACAGGCACACACCGCCTGTCCACTCGCTGCCGTTCACTCTTCCTGAATAGAGACAACCTCCTGCTGACCCAAATTCAACCTGACTTTTCTCCACCTCGCTGTGTGGTGTCTCTCCCTCTATCTTTCTTTCTCTCTCACTCTGTCCTTCCATCCCCTGTTCATTTCTGTTCTCTGTTGCCTACACCTCTCACACACACACTCTCTCCCTCCCTCTCACCCGTTGTAATTTCGTGACTGCCATCCTTTGCTCATTTCTGTCCTCTGTGACCTATCTCCCTCTCTCT
>JAGFZM010000737.1:98526-112018 GCA_017657215.1 Limnothrissa miodon
CACACTCGCAGAAGGCAGAAGGGGACACACACTAGCCCGCATACACACACAAGACAAAAGGGGCCACACACACACACACACACACACACACACACACATTCACACCCACTGACCCTGACGTGGAGGATGGACTGACCAATCAGCAATCTCCCTCAGGTCAGAGCTGAGCCCAAGGCAAGACGAGAGGAGATGAGATGACGAAACATGGGAGATACAGATGATGTCAGAGTCCAGACACTTTTGTTTGTTTGTTTTTTTTCTTTTTGGAGGAAGACAAGGGTTACACTAGTTTGAGTGTTTGTTTGTTTGTTTGTTTGTTTGTTTTCTGGAAAAGACGTGGGCGGGGGTGTAATGACACATTAAATCAAGACTCACAGCTACTGTAGTCTGTTTGTGAACCAGCTGACCACACCGCTACTGTATACACACACACACACACACACACACACACAGACACACACTCCAGATGGTAAGAAGGATGCATAGTGTCCTCAGAGCTTCTAAGAAGCCACAGGTTGGGGCTGGGGAGTTTTGTTACATGCAGGTGGACAACGTTAGGAAATGTCCCAATGTCAGATGTAGTGTAGTATAAAGCCAGTAGCTCTTAAACAAGCCACAGGGGTTCTGCAGCCCAGAGGGGTAACTATTGGCCACCCAAACAGCTTATGTGTTCTACACCACTTCCGCAGCAATAATCAGAAGAACGGCTTATTTGGCTGAGGTAGCTCGGCCTAAACTTCCTGAATTGACACCACTTGAAATTTTTAGTGTGGCTGCAAAGCTTGAAAGGCAGGGAGAGCACCAAGCTGGTTCAATAAACAATCTGAGGCCCACGTGAAAAGTCTACCTCAGTCTGAGATGTGGAGTCCACTTTTTCTGTGCGCTGGCACGAAGGTATGATTGACAGGCAGATCCTGACTGACAGATCCAGCTGCCCATCGACTGAAGATGGAGGATATTAAGGTTGACCGTTGCTCTTCTTACAGCCTCCCTCAAATGCAAGCAGTCCTTTTAAGCAATAGTCTTCGGAAGAACACTGGCTCTACAATGAGGTTCAGCACTTAAAACAGGCTGGTAGATGTCCGCGAGGACTAGAAGGATGAGGATAAGGACGGGGACGCGGGTGGGAGAGAGGGGACAAATGTTTTGGCTTAAGCTGAGCGCATGTGTGCTCGGGCCTACAGAACATTCTTTGTCCTGCCCCAGACACAGTGTGACACGGCGACCCAAGCCCTCAGCAGACCTAATCACACGTCACCTGTTCTTCACGGGGCAGTTGCAAGGCGTTCAATTGGCAGTTCAGAGTCATTTGTGGGAGGCCATGTTGGATCCCCGGTTTTTGTTCCTGGAGTTTGTTTTTTTGAATAGCAGATGTATACTACTTTTAAATGTTCATAAATAAAATATAGATTATTTTTGGATGGTATTCTTACCAGAACCTAAAAATGAGAATATTTTAAAAGTTGTGTAAAACATTTTGTAAACTGTTATATATAAAAATCTGAAAATTTTATGATTTTTTTTAAAGAAACAACAAAATAAACACGAGAAAGTTTCAACTGTGTGTGTTTATGTACCGCTATCAAACTAAGTCTGGCTTTGTGTTATTTACCCATCTTTCTTGGTTAAAGAGTTCAGAGCACTTCAGTGAATTGTTTTTGCATGCCGCCTTAGACAGATATACAAATAAAAGACCCATCTGATTGGAAAGGAAGAGTGTGATGCAAGAGTATGACTCACCAACTGAAAGTGTTAGTTAACTTCAAAGACCATTTGCATTTGTTATGGTGCAGCCTTGGGGTAGATAATCTTTCCATTCCTAATGCTGTGGTTTCTCAGCAGTGACAAATGTATACAAATCAAGAGACCACAAACGATGGAAACAAACGCCAGAGTGTTTTTTTCAGTTACAAATTCTTCCATAAAATTTCAGAATTTATTTAAGTTAAAAATGTAATAACATAAAAGTGAAACAAAATTACAAACTTTCTCCCCATTACGCATGTACCATTGGCCTCCGTTACATGTTCACAGTATCGTTAGTGTTGGTGCCAAACAGCCCTCCATTCATGGTCGTCTCTGCCTTTCTACGTCATCATTAATGCATTCTCTTGACCTCAGGTGTTTATTGCATAACAAATTGAAATCCAGACAATGATAAACATGAATAAACTTAAATACACTTTGTGGTCCATTGGACATCCCCTCAAAAGGGTGCATGGCCAGGAAGAACATTAGAAATCAGTCAGGGTCAGCTGCTCAGCCTAAAATGGTAGAGATTGATGAGAGCTTTGTTTTTTGTTTATTTTTTTTTGTTGTGTGGCAGATGAAATAAATAAACCTCTGGGACAATGCCTCTCAAAGACTGGGGACTGGGAAGATGTTTTTCTTTTCAATCCTTAAGACTCCCAAGCATCAACATTATTTACAAACAAGCTGGGAAAAAAAACAAGGAGTTGGCACAGTCCAAAGATTTACATGTGGAAATCACTGCTGAAGAGATGCAAATTTATACAGCATATACAACATATGCAGAGAAGTTAAGGACGGGGGAGGGACATCTGTTCTTATCTTCCCCCATCCCTCACCAACTCAGGCGCTCTCTGATGCACAAAGTGAGAAAGAAAGAGGGAAAGACAGGGGGGGGGGGGGTGACCCAGTATAGGCCAGTCTTAATGGAAGTTCTCCAGCTTGCGTAACCGTAGAGGGTTTGAGGGCAGAGCCTGAGGAGCCGTCAGAGGTTCCTGCTCCGGGGGACGGAACAACACCCGGCCTCGGTGGTTGAACACGTAGAAAGAAGGGTGATTCCTCAATGTGTCAAACGTCCTGCAGGCAAGTACAGAAACAACAGTGAGAAAGCTCTATAACAAATATCAGGAATAAGGAGTCTTCTGAACCTCAGATGTGACCCAAAACAAAATACTGATGCCATCTTAATGGATTAAAAAGATCCCTAGCTAGTAAGGCATGCTGGCTTAATGAGAATGGTGATATTGGTGTCAGCTACATCTAACCAGAATTAAAAACCCCTCAAATTCTGTCTTTGCTATTAAAACTTTAAGTGAATCCCTTCATTTGCAGAGCTTGTAAGCCGTCATTACATTTACCCCTCAATTCTTTCTTGGTAAAAACTGAAATCAAATACTCCTTATTGATGGTGTACAGCAACAGCTTGATTGCTGCACTATGACAGGTCCTTTATTAGATGCCACCAGGTGAGGTCATTTTATTCCACTTAACAATGACTTGGGGAGTGAACAAATTTTCTTTAACTTATGTCAGCGTCAATCTTATAAGGCCACCTTATCTTACTGGTGAGAGATCCATTTAAACCTGGGGAACTGAATTGGTACTCACTTATTTTTCAGTTCTGAGGACGCATCCATGTCTTTAAATTCTCCAGCAATGTGAACTATTCCATAACACGTCACTATGAATGCTAACAACGTCTGGAGGACGATCTGTAAGACAGTAGATATAAACACACAAACACAAATATTAGATATACAAGAAATTACTTACACCAGTAAATTTATATTTTAGTTCAAAGCGTTTAATTCAACGGTTCGAGCACAACATGCCGCTCTAGATTAAAGAAGTCCTTACATCTATCGGTAGCGTTTCATTCTCCTTTTCTGTAAGGCGCATATAGGATCGGTCTGTACAAGAAAAACAAAGTACATGACAAACATGGTTACAAACAGGATTTTTGTTGGACACAGTTGTGTCATACAGTAAGGCAAAATTACATGTTTCTGTGCTGCTTCCACACATACAAGTATGTATCTAAATAACGTTACCTACAGCCATTGTCGCAAGTAAATTAACATTGTTAAGTGTCTATTACATATGAATAAACCACTTTCAAAAACTAACAATTAGTTCATTGCTGAGGCTAAATAAAATCCATAGCTGCAGACTGACAGTCTTGAAGCTGCTGTCAGACTAGCGTTACAGTAAAACCGTCGGTTAACAGTTGACTTTCTAGAGATCACATCAACATAACTTTATCAGATATACATAACAACACAGCAATGTATCAACAAAAGAAAAATAACTAAATACAGCAAACAATTCCCACCGATCGTTAACGGTCTGACATTAACTGGCTAACGTTAGCTGAGTTACCAACTCTAGATTTGGAGCATCTTCCTTGCATTGCCTGTAAGCTACGTCATGCAGCAAATACTAGCATAATAACTAAAACTTTGGTTCAAAATGGTCACCTCAACAGCATGCATCCGACAGTGAGTTGCAGGACACACTACATAGCCCCCACATTTACCAACTTATTAAGTCAACGAAAAAAAAGCCTACTGGCTTAAGTATCAAGCTATAATCTTGTTCCTGTTAGTTAGCTAGTTAGCGAGCAATGAGCTAGCGCTGAAGCAAGAGCTAAGCTAACAAGCTATTTAGCGTGGAGGCCTGACATTTATAGGAAGAGTCCCGACACGCGCAAGTATAGCAAAATATGAAATCAGGACTGTTGTTGTTTTACATATTAATACTCACGCTGTGCCGCAGAAAAAGCCGCATGTGCCAGAGCAAAAAGGCCTAAACCGACGACACCTTTCCAAAAGGACGAAGCCATCTTCAAATGAGTGATGTACAAACTGAACTGAATTGGGAGTTCAATTTCCGGATTGATTGATATTGGAATTCAAAATAAAAGTCATTAGGCGTACCCGTCACCCTTGACAGCTCTGCAATTGCACATTTGATAGAAAAAAACTATATGTATTTGATTAATGAAACTGTTTATTGAATGACTCATTCCATAAAGATAGTATCCCAATGGTAGAGATGCCGTATTAGAATTTTTAACTATTGCCAAATGCGTCTTATGAGTGCAATGTTGACCATACCGTTTGTTTCCTACAGGTGACGCAGTATACCACTGGGCGGAGCGAGGCGTTGAATCAGGAACAATCCATACCCCTCCTCTTCTTACCTACAACAGTGGACATTAGGATCCTAAACGCACGGACCGCCTATCATAAGGCAATGTCAACATGGGCTCTAGATGGAAAAGCAGTGCGAGTTGTTGTACATCAGGAATGTTGTCCCTCTGTGTTTTAGTCAGTCTGTATATTTGCCTGTCTAGAGCTGAGGATAGTGCAATGGAGAACATCGTAACAGAGAAGAAGGCTGAGGAAAGCCACAGGCAAGACAGTGCCGATCTGCTAATTTTCATCATGCTCCTAACCCTCACTATATTAACCATTTGGCTTTTTAAACACCGTCGGTTTAGATTTTTACATGAAACGGGCCTGGCGATGATATATGGTAAGGGACTACCTCAGAATTAGAGATGTCCGATGTCATTGTTTTGCCACCGTCATGTCATGTCCGACAGTGAAAGCTAGCTAGCTAACGTTAAACTACTTACCATACGTGTCTGTTAGCTGAAAGCATCTCATGTCAGACGGATATAGAAGTAAGCTACTAATAGCAAATCAATGATATAATATAATGAATAAGTGTTTGATAGGTCTCTAACAGAGGTTAGCTGAAATTGAAGCATTTGAGCAACTAATGATGCTTTCAGTTAAGGAATGTATTTGTGAAATTGGCACTGAGTGATAAAAAGAACTAAAACCCTTGTAAAACCCTCTGTCAGTATGTAGTCAAACAATGTCTGAAATTCTTGGTTTTCCGCCCATTAGTAGGTACGTTAAGATGAGCGTATCTGAGGTCGTTTGAGCTGCGCGCAAGGCGCGCATTCAAAGCGCTAATTGAATTATACCTCTTAGTAAACCAGGAGAAACCATGAGCGCTTGATACGATATTTGAATACCCAAACAAGCTTTGCATCTGATTAAACTGTATGGTAATCAGTTGTAAGGTTTATGATTCACTCTGCATTCTTTTCTATCATTAGGACTGTTGGTTGGTGTGGTACTACGGTATGGCATTCACGTGCCGCGAGACATGAACAACATCACACTGAGCTGCCATGTGAACGCAAGTCCTGCCACACTGCTGGTTAACGTCAGTGGCAAGTTCTACGAGTACACCCTGAAAGGCGAGATCAGTGCCAAAGAGATAGGCAATGTGCAGGACAATGAGATGCTTCGTAAGGTATCCACAAGGCATTTTTCATCTTTTTCCCTCCCCGGTTTCATCATGTAGAAAGATGCAAGTTCTGAAAAATTGTCTCATCACACAGACAGCTTTTCATATTTTCATCTTCTCATACTTTCAGTAAACACAGTATCACTTTCTGTGATTTACTATGTTTCCTTTATGAATCCAGCCAATTGTATTTGACAGAAAGTACAAACACAAAGCCACAAAATGCATCAATACTTTGCTAATGCATTTAATCTTAGTATTGATTTAATGTGTGCAGCCATCCCAGATAACCTGGATGTAATTGCAACATTCACCAAAAGTGCAAAGTCAAAGGAACACTTTGAATGGATTGATCTTTACTAGATACATTTGACAAAGACAGACAGGTTATACTTTGTCTCTGTACAAAACAGATAAACCATAACACTAAAACTTGCATTAGAAAATGCAACCTCCTAGCGATCCCCTTTCACTGCGCTGTACTTGCACTTGCATTGCACTTGACTCCACTGATGCTCTCCTATCTCCTAGCCATATGCTCTTTAAGGTTTCTTCTATGTAGCTTTATTGTTATCCTCCTTTGTAAGTCACTCTGGGAGGGTGATGGTGGCGCAGGTGGTAGAGGAGCCGTTCGATGTGTCCTTGAGCAAGACACTGAACCCCAAATTGCTCCTGGTGGCAGGCTGGAGCCTTGCATGGAAATCCCCTCCACTGGTGTGTGACTGGGTGTGTGATTGGGTGAATGTCATTGCAGGGGGTGCGTGTAGACGCAGCGGCCTCTGGCTCTCCTGACCGTGCGCATCACTGTGGGATAGCTAGAAACGTAATTTCGATTCGTCTGTATGTCCAGTATATCTAGAGAAATTGACAATAAAAGAGACTTTACTTAACTTATAAAAGCGTTTGCTAAATGCATACATGTAAATGTAAATTTGGAGTAGGACAACAGCGCTGCATTTATGTTGTGATTGTGGTTGTGATCTTTATACCTTAGGTTGTGATTGTGGTTGTGATCTTTATACCTTGTGTAAAATTCAGCTTGATACTAAACTTTTGGACAGAACCATTACAATGTAGTATACTATACATTTCAATGCAGTACACTATACATTACAGTCTGTGGACATTGTGCACACACTCTGAATCATGCACGAGCACCTCTTAGAGTTTCTTAATGCCCACACGTATGCCGCTCACTCCCGTAAGTTTTTGGACACCAACCTGCATGTAGACAACTAGAAAAAAAGTATCCTTGATTGTTGCAGTGTGTGCTGCCTCCTTAAGAAAGGAGACTTTGGCTCCTTTGGGGATTGCTTTTCCATGAAATTGCATTCATGACCTGAATCATTCCTCATACCACAAGGGCATATGAATCATCAACTTTGTGACAGCCCCTCTAAAGCTCTGATTGCACTTATTACACAGGTTTCTGATCCACATGACCCACAAACTCATTTCTCCTCACAGGTAACCTTTGACCCAGAAGTTTTCTTCAATATTCTCCTGCCTCCAATTATCTTCCATGCAGGTTACAGCTTAAAGAGGGTAAGATTGCTCTGGAATCATTAGATCCCACCTTTCAAAGTTTTAAACTTTTTAACATGTACTGTAGCATGTTTAACAAATAATAATAATAATAATTTCTTTGAGTGTTGGTTTGTTTTATTGATATGTAATATGTATTTCTAACCGCTTTGGCCATATATAGCTGTAGATGCTAAAATGGCAAGAAACTTAAAAAATCAAATCAAATCAAATCTGGAATCAGTGGCTTGATAATCAACTTAGTACCTCCTCACAGCCCTTGTAACATAGTTATCTGTGCTCCCCTGATATTGCTCACCAGTGAGTGACAGGAATCGATTCATCACTCCCTCCTGTTCTTGTGGCTTTGCAGAGACACTTCTTCAGGAACATGGGCTCCATCTTGGCCTATGCTTTTCTGGGAACAGTGATCTCCTGTTTCATCATTGGGTGAGGAAAACATGAGGGGGTTTAGGGGGGGACATTTGTTGGGAGGGGTTGTTGCTTGCTTGTATTGGGCCAAAGGACAGGGGTCATTGAGTAAGGGTGAAGAGTGTGTGTGTGTGTGTGTGTGTGTGTGTGTGTGTCAGACTAACTGGGTCCTGGCCTGTGCTGTCTGTGTTCCCGCAGGCTGCTGATGTATGGCTGTGTGATGCTGATGAAGCAGATCGGGCAGCTGAGAGAAGACTTCTTCTTCACAGACTGCCTCTTCTTCGGAGCCATCGTCTCCGCAACAGACCCAGGTACGACCTATGGCATGGAGCAAGCTGAGGCATCACTGCTTGTTGGGCTGCAACCTAGCTAGCAATCACTAGTAGGAACTGCACACATCTCTGTTGTGCCAGCTCAAGCATCAGTGCTTGTTGGGTTGTAACTCATCTAGCAATAACTAGTAGTAACTCAGTTATTATCTGAGAAACACTGCACTAGAATAGGGTGAATGCTTAAAGCAGAAATCTACTGTTATTCAATCCAGATATTGTGTGAACAAGCATGGTATGACTTCCCTCTCTAAACTTCCTTGTTGGCACACGTGGCTTTCTGCCTGTGGTCAAACAACCAATGTGATATATGGGTCACCAAATCCCACTTTCACTCCCAGAAGTCTTTATGAAGGGAAGATTTAAAGAATTGAATCACTATAAAGTTAGGCCTTATCACATTACTAAGTGATTTTACTAATTCATATACTATGGCTGTGGTTATGTGGATTGTAGCCATTTTAAAAGATAAAATCTGGTTTTTGAATAAGAGTTTTAACAGCGAGAGAAAACTAAGTATACAAACTACATGCAAACATATTGCATTATTAGGTGATGTTACTAATTCATATACTATGGCTTTGGTTATATCCACTGTAGCCATTTTCAAAGTATCTCGTTTGGTTTTAACAGTGAGAGAAAACTATATACAAACATAATGCATTATTAAGTGATTTTACTAATTCATATACTATGGTTGTGATATATCCACTGAGTAAGCACACAATTTCAGTGCATGACCTAAAGCCCTGATTGAGATTCTTCTGCTTGCCCCCTCTAGTAACCGTCCTGGCCATCTTCAACGACCTCCAGGTGGACGTGGACCTCTACGCCCTTCTGTTTGGCGAGAGCGTCTTGAACGACGCCGTGGCCGTGGTGCTTTCCTCGTGAGTGCTTCTTCTTCTTTTCAGGCCTAGGGTGTACTACTCACGCCAGGCAGTTTGAACTGTGCCCGAGTGAACCACGCTCTTCCAAGAACACCTCTTCCAAGCGAGCCAGAGACTGCTAAACAAGCACTCACACTAGTCAAACGAACTGTGCTTTGGTGGTCAAACACGCTCGGAGACGGTTCAAACTGCCTAGAGTGAGTACACCTCCTGAAGACTGTCACATCCACACATCAGCAGTGGACGAAGGATGCCACACACGTCTGTGTTTGGGTTTAGTCTCAGTGCTCTGAGATCAGAGTCGTGACTGGGTGCACAGAGCTTTATTATTAGTGAGGGGCCTGACATTTGCGTGTAATTTGCTTATGGTGGAATTAAAGGCCAGGCTCATGAAATAAAACAGACCATGACGACAAAGTTAGTCTTTGTTTAGGGCAATGGCAATGTTACAGTGAAAATGGTTGGAACCCCCAATACTTTACACATGCATTGTCTGTCTGTCTCTCTCTCTCTCTCTCTCTCTCTCTCTCTCTCTCTCTCTCTCTCTCTTTCTCTCTTTCTTTCTCTTTTTCTCTCTCTCTCTTCTCTCTCTCTCTCTTCCCTCTCTGTCACACAATCATATACAAGCATGCAGTACATAGTCATACACATATGCAAATTTTACTGAGTTTACTTTATTTTCCAACTGTGTGCAATGACTTGTGACTACCCATTAACAATACCACAGAGGACTGCCTGCATTGTACTTAGAACCACCTAATGACTTTTATTCTTTATATATTTGTTTTGTGTGTCCTTCCTCCCGGGCATCCGCTTTCCCAGAATTCTAATTTATTACGGGAGACACAGAGGCGTGATGGTACACCAGGGCCATGGACCCGTGTCCCAGTGCTCCGACGGCAGCGCCAACGCCACAGCCGTGCCCTTCAATGGGTGTGCTGCATCAGTAGCGTTATACTGTAGCTAGCCAGCTTGTGCAGTGCAGAGTGCCAACCCCCCTCCTAGTGAGCACATCGCCAGCGTCCTGGTTCAAGCCTGCTTCAAGCCCTCAGGCCCGCCTCGGGTCATTGCTGGGTTGCCAGGTTTAGCCAAATTTCCCCCTCTTTGACAATATTATTCACAGCCCTCGTTAGCCTCTCATTGATAATGACAGTGATGTTGCCAGCTAATCGGACTGAACTGCGGAGGGCGGCAGGACTGAGATGATTTGCTCACGGGGTGGGAGTAGAGTGTGTCTCTTGACTGCCTGAGGAGAGGATGTGCTGTTGTTCTGACTCTACCATTCAGTCTTTTTCAACACATCTCTCTAGTTCCTCCTAGCACTTAAAAATAACTTCCACAGAGAGAACCAACTCCAGTTGACTTACTTTGGCTTGATTCAACATGCAAAATGCATTTTGATAAAGATCAGTTGGAAATTACTACAAAAACAAATTATTTCTAAAGATGAACTCAATTCAAATATGTCAGCTGTTCACGTCTGAGCTCTTTGAACATGTATCTGTTGGAAGGAGGAACTCGGATAATGCTTTAGATTATAGGTGTTCCTCCTTTGCCTTGTTTGAACCTGTTCATACTACTATTTTGTCCTACAGGAGAGCTTCCTTGTGGCTCGTATCCCATTGAGTCCCACAGTTATCTCCAGCGCTAGCAGTAGAAGCCGTAGCAGTGTCAGTGTGGTTGTGTCTGTGCTTTGATTCTCTTGTATAGAAATAATCCCGCCAGCTACTGTAGTGTTAAGTAACATCTTGTGATAGCTTCAGATGACACCTTTGAGTTCTAAGGCACCATAAATGAGAAAGTAGGCCAAGGCAGTGCAGAATTATATAAACTCTGTCTCTGTCTCTGTCTCTGGAAGTGCATGGGTTTTTGCTGTGGTTTGAGCTTCCTTGTGTGCTGTAATTATGTTCCTCTTTTCTACAGTAATCACAACCTCTGTGTAAGTTGACCTGCAGAGTTTTACCAGATTGCAATTACTTTAGCAATAGCATATACAGCTAGCCTGGCTTTCACCCTGATTATTTATCTCAAAGATTAATAATAATAAATTCTGTGGAGCCTCAGATTAGATTAAATGATAGTACTGTATTCTCAAGAAAATCAGTATGGGCAAGCCCAGGCTAGTGTATCTGCATAATTTAGCCAACAATAAACTAGGCAAATACTGCAGCAATGTAATGGCAATCACTCTAGATGTGGAGTGTTTTTTGTCCCCTTATGGTGAGAAAATAAGACTTTTGCAAGGTTGTCACCCATCTTCTATTTGCTTGCTGCTTGCTTGTGTGTGTGTGTGTGTGTGTGTGTGTGTGTTTCTGTGGGTTCATTATCTGCCTAGGTCCATAGTGGCCTACCAGCCTCAGGGAGATAACAGCCACACGTTTGAGGCCATGGCCATGCTCAAGTCCTTTGGGGTGTTCCTGGGCGTCTTCAGTGGCTCCTTCGCCCTCGGCGTGGCCACCGGTGTCATGACAGCACTCATATCCTTTACTTGGTGTAATACCTAAGGGATGTAAAGAAAACTACATGGAAAATGGATTTTATAAATCATTTAATGCATTTAGCATTTTTCTACGGGAGAATATATCAGTGAAAGCGGAGTGCAGTGGGTTATTTATTAGAGACATTTTCACATGAATAATTTATGATAAAATGAGGAAGATTAAAAAAGAATAGGAACGCCTTTGAGTGCTCGCTTTTGAAGAAGCACTAAATAGAAATATTTAAATGCTTTACACGCATTTAATGTTGGGTTGTGTAGTTTTCTTCTCTCATTAGGAGCCTCTGTTTGCTACTTGCCCCTGTTGCTCTTGTAGTGCTAATGGCATAACTTTTGCCTCTCTCCACACCATTCTATTACCTTCATACTGTATAGCCACCCCCCTCTCCATCACAACCGCCCCCCGACCCCACCTCCTCCACCACCACCACCTCACACACATATTACATTATTCAGCCTCATTCTACACCCCTCTCTCTTTTCTATGTTCAATAGACAGACAACATCCATCATTTCACTACATTTTGTCACACCTTTTTTCAAAAAAGGTTTGTGACAATAAATTCTGTAAATAAATTCCTTGACCCTCATCCCCTCCGCGGCTCCACGTCACCAAGTTCACCAAGCTGCGGGACTTCCAGCTGCTGGAGACGGCCCTTTTCTTCCTGATGTCCTGGAGCACCTTCCTTCTGGCCGAGGCCTGCGGATTCACAGGTCTGTGCCGCTCTCTCTACCGACGCTCCATCCCGCACGGCCGCTGCTCCACTCCTACAAGGACTAATGATTAATACACAATAACATTCAGATCTGGAAAACACTTCAAATATTTACACTTAATGTAGTGTAATGTAGATTACCAAAAAGGCTTGAAAAACAACATAGATTACCGGTAAAATGATAAGAAAACGTTGCAGATAGCTGATAACATGACACAGATTACCGATTGACCAGAAAACAACACAGATTATTGATAACATGATCAGAAAACAATGGAGATTACAGAAAACATGACGCCACCACAACCCAATGCTTTTCTACCTACTGTAAACCTTTGCCTTATCTCACTCTGGCCTTGGCCTTCTCTGTATGGCTGCCCAGAGGCTAGCTGGGGTAGAGTTTCTCTTACATCAGGTCTCAGTACTAAGTATTAGTAATAGATAGCTCAGTGTTTTTTCTCTGGTCACAGTATTAAGTATTAGTAATAGATCAGTGTTTATGCTCTGGTCTCAGTATTAAGTATTAGTAATAGATAACTCAGTGTTTATCCTCTGGTCTCAGTATTAAGTATTAGTAATAGATCAGTGTTTATTCTCTGGTCTCAGTATTAAGTATTAGTAATAGATAGCTCAGTGTTTTTTCTCTGGTCACAGTATTAAGTATTAGTAATAGATCAGTGTTTATTCTCTGGTCTCAGTATTAAGTATTAGTAATAGATAACTCTGTGTTTATCCTCTGGTCTCAGTATTAAGTATTAGTAATAGATAACTCTGTGTTTATCCTCTGGTCTCCTGTGCACAGGTGTTGTAGCTGTTCTGTTCTGCGGAATCACACAGGCCCATTACACCTTCAACAATCTCTCACCTGAGTCCCAAGACCGGACCAAACAGGTAAGATTCCACACTGGTCCTCTCCCTCCATCCACTTAGTGGTAGTTCCATCAACTTGTCAATCATCTCATGGCCATACAGGATTACAATTACTGACAGAAGTCTGTGCAGTTAAGTTGGGGATACAGGCCGCCGAGTTGT
>JAGFZM010000738.1:0-24394 GCA_017657215.1 Limnothrissa miodon
CTTTGCAGCTCAATTCCAGCAACAAATACCACTAAAGGGGCCTGGTTAGGCAGACTTGCAAGAGTTCAGGGCGTAAATTGAACAGGAATTGGCTTTCTAACAAGACTCCAAAGCCTGGTTAGCCTTGACAAGCTACTTTAGAAACACAAGCATTAGACTCCAAAGTGGAGAAGCACTCCATCAAAATGGGCTTCAGCCTTTGATTGCACATGGGAAAGTTTGGAAAGAGCTGTTGCGACCGAACTTACTTCTTTAGTCTTCAAGCATGCCACAGCAGTTATCCCGTACAGACCACCATGTTTTCATAGAACACCCCCTACCACCTCCACCTCCACCTTAAGGAACCCTATGTGCCTTAAATAGGCCATTTCATGGTTCTATGCAGAACTGTTCACGGTTCTCCTGGGGACTATGGGGTGGCATAGAGGCCCTATAAACAACTCTGTGACAGTTGAATCAGCTCATAACAATAAACATCCCCAAAGACCTTTTATCTCTTCTCAGTTGGACAACCTCGAGCTGACATGACAGGTAAGTCACTGGCGACAAGGGTTGCACTTCTGAGACGAAAATGTTGGGAAACATGACTCGCTGAGGTGTCGACAACATATTAGACAATGTCCTGTGTCATTGGGAAATAATACTAAAAAAAACACAATGCACTGTCTCTCTTAAAAAGAATGGATCTGTCTAATATAATAAGGACTTTGCAAAAGGATCTCACAGACTGCAACATGGTTATCTGCTCTCAATAATTAATGGGGTTGTTAGATGTTTGTGCCGTGGGCGAGCAGACATTGTATTTTTTTGACAAAATCAAGCTTGCAGACTGGGCTTTGCTGGCGTCATAGAATAGACCTCTCCTGTTTGCTTGCATATTCTGATGTGGATACTCTTTTATCTAACAGCTCGGTGCACTGTGAAGAGGTGGTGTTACAAATCTAATTATATGGTGCTTTGTGTTTGTTAGGTGAGTAAATGCTCGGTTTGTGCATGTCATTATACACACACTACAGTGTAAACATGTCTTGCTTAATGTAAATTTTAAAGGAATTGTTTTGCTACATTAGGTTCTAGGTTGTAGAATTAGGTTAGTAAGAAGCATATTCTTAATATGAAAAATAATCTGCCTCTTTATTAAACACAAACTATCACACCACCCTCTCAAGCTTCCAGGTCCCTAAACCAAAGTCCATACATCATCATTGTTTGTTCCAGCTACAGCAGTAAATCTCTCTATTTGTTGTTTGCCTTTTCTCATTCATCGAGAGCGTGTCTCATATCATCGAAAATATGTTTTGTTTCCTGTGTCATCGAAAGTGTGTGCCTGTCCTTCTTTTCTCTATTTTCGCTAATCAAAGTCAGCTAATGAGATGCAGTCACTGGGGTTATATTTGTCTCTGTTCTCATTTTAATGAGAGAGTTAGGCGTGGGGTAGAGAGATAACGATTGCCTTGCGATCACTCCCAACCTTTCAGTTGGTTGAAGCACAGACAACAACTTGTGGTGAACCACATGAAATTATATAACACAAATTCGCTTTACTTTAAATATCACATCAAACATAGAGGATTTAAAGTCATTAATCACAGAGGAATGGCAAATTAACTCCTTCATTTGATGTGATATGAGATACAAATTGATGAGCATTATATTCAGGTGAAGGGGCTACAGATTTGCTTCTCCGGAGCTGATAATGTTATGGATTATAGTGTCGGCACGACCTTTTGACCCAGTCAAAGACTCTAAGTTGATCCATTAGTTATGGCAATGGCAAGGTTTGAACTGAAGAGGTGTGTAAGAGAGAGAGAGATCTTAACCAACCTCACCACAGCAGAGAAATGGAAATGTTAATGGCGCCAGTGCACCCTGACTGACATCTAATCCTTCAAATCTGGAATTAAATGTCGACTGGCACTGATGTTAAATATAAAATATAAAATTAGGTTAAATATTGCAAGAAAATCACCCCCCCCGCCCCCCCCTTCCTCTTTGATGATGAAGCTTTTAGTTCAAAATGTTGAAAGATGATCTGAGTAGACAGATGGAAAGTATTTTCTTCCTGTTTGTGACGTCTTTAAGTAGTAGAATGGACTCTATTTCTGTAGCTTTACTTGAAGTAGCCCAATTTTTAATAGTAGAATATACTCTATTTCTGTAGCTTTACTTGAAGTAGCCTATTCAGACCATTTTTTTTTAAGAGCGATTAACGTTTTGTATGAAACATTTCACAAGTGTTACTTTGTGACAGGGTTTACTGAGAATATTTGTGCAAATGCTGTGAGTCTGAATTACGCTCTGCTTTGGCTTAGATGGTAGCTAAATTACAAAGCAGTACTCATACCCAATGATCACTACTTGTAACTACTAATTACATGGAATTATCACAGTCTAACTAATTACACGGAATCATTACAGTCTGCATAAAAGTACAATAACTGAGAGAATGTTATATGGCTTGTGTAAACTATCCGTATATGTACTAGTATAGTAGGCTATAACACAATTACAGTTGACTCGTAGGGTTACAGTAAGCTTATTACTGTGTAATAATTGTATTATTACTTTGTAACAATTGTTTTGATTAACTGGATATTAATTCCCGGACTTGTGGAATGTGATATAATCTTAAAGTACTGCATACACACAATCAAACCACAGCATAATGTCTTAAAGTTTGCTGTCCTTGAGGTGATACGGATAACCTTCTTTCTTTTTGTGAGAACACCTGTCATCTCCTCTCCTCTCCTCTCCTCTCCTCTCCTCACCTCTCACGTAGTCCCTGCCATTATTTGTGGGGTTCTCTGTTGTTTGATTGTGTGGCCAGGTATTGGCACGGGAGGAGGTTGAGGGGCGGCTCTCACCATGCTCCCTCAACCGGAGGAGAGGCAGAGGGACCCCATGGGAGCCGGCCTGGATTATGAGCAGGCAGCACAAGTCACGTCCGACCCCTCGAGTCCCCAGGCAGAGGAGTCGAGGGAGCGAGCGAGTGGGCGCTGGGGGAGGAAAATGTATAGTCTCAGCGCTGGCTGTAATTTGAAGCCTCCCTGTATAACAAAGCAGGCTCTAATGAATTGGAAATAGCATTATCCACTGGGGTATGTGAATGCAAACGTGCTGGAGCGAGGGGGCCTAAACCTGATGTGGAAATGACTTGTATTGCATTCAGAGCGTGGAGCCACACCGGTGTTTAAGTGTAAATGAGATCTCCACAACATGCTCCAAGGGGGGAAGCCGAGAGTCCCAGTTGCACTAATAGAGTGAGTACACACCAGTGTTTTCAGCTGGTTCTCAGCTCCTTTGAGACAAGCTGAGAAAACAGAGAAACCGCTACTGTGGGATTTCAACTCACCTCTCTCGCCTTTACTTTCTGTTAATTCCTCTACAGAGCGTGTGCATCTACAGCTCTATAGCAACCAAACATGATGTGTTCGTCATACAAAAACATTCTTATTAACCATCACAACACAAAAATGCTGTCACAAACACGGGTGATATATTCATGTTCAATTAGTTTCAAACATTTCTCTGACATTTCTTTCATAAGCATCAGTAGGATGAAAAACTTCCGTATGTTTCAATTCCATGCGTCCATTTTCTCCAATAATTAGCTGGCAAATGTCTGAATGAGGTTGAGCAAGTAAGACATGGGCAGGTTGCTTAAGTGTGTGTGTGTGTGTGAGAGAGAGAGAGAGAGAGAGAGAGAGAGAGACTTACAGGCAGAGGAGGAGATGCAATGGACTAGTGGCGTCTTCAAAAAGGAAATAATATTAATATGGATTTTCACTTTATTAATTTTTTGTATGGCCATAGCAATTTCACCACCACTGCTTTTCATAACTGATTGTGTCTCTTCTTTATGCAATAATGCTGAAAGCATTACTGTCAGTCTTAGCTGTTTGCAGCAGGTGTTTCATCTTTAGACGGTTATACATGGCAGGTCATTTTCTGAATATCAGCTAGACCTTGTATGAGCAGCACCGCAGGGTATTTGTTATGTGTTAACCACAGTTTTTTACACATTGCTTACAATAAAGGAGATTTAGATCATGAAGCAATACGAAATTGCAGATTGTGGAAAAGAATCCCTCTCCCTGATACATTATCCCTCAAGACTCATGTCATCCTCAAGATAACAGTCAGTGGTCAATAATATTCAATATTAATAGTGTTGTCAGTTTATACAGCTCTACACAACTTACATGTCGTGCTTAGTAGGAAATACAGTCCTTTAACGTTAATTTAGAGTTAATAGGAATTAAAGTACTTTCCTTTACCGTGTACAACTGTGCACTGCTTTCACAATGTTTACTGAGGTCATCTAGCTCATTTCGCCTGACTGTTTTGTCCCCACTGTTAACCTCAACACTGTTACTTTTTGAAATGTCATACAATCTTCTCTCTCTCTCTCTCTCTCTCTCTCTGTGTATGTGTGTGTGTGTGTGTGTGTGTGTGTGTGTGTGTGTGTGTGTGTGAGTGTGTGTGTGTGTGCGTGTGTGTAGCAGGAGGCATTCACTTAATTTCCCTCAACATACAACATACTTTAAGACTAGAGGTGCAGGCTGGGCTACCTCTCAAAGACTACACCCAGGGATGACCCAGAGTACTTTTTTAAATGTTTAATTGTGGTGTCAACAACTATTGTGTGTTGAAGAGTCAAAAAGTGCTTTGGTCATCCCTGGGTGTAGTCGTAAAGACGAAGATAAGAAGATTTTCAGTTCTGGACCATGAGAGCCTTGACCTATCCTAAATTACACATTTTAATGATTGGTTGTTATAGTAAGGTATACAAAATAAGTTCAGATGTTCTTAAAGCCTCTATGTGTAGGATTTATCTTCTATTTATCTTCGTCTTTTATTAAAAATATATTTTTTATTTTAAAAATATAATGTAAAACGATGGTAATTACCTCCATGAATAAATTGTAGTGTTCCGGTAAACTTGGTAATTTCCATTTATATATAGATATGGCTGGGGACCAAAGAAGAATATCCATTTTGCGCCGCCATTTTCAAAAGTACGGGGAGAGCAGTATCGTATATTCAGCTCCGCCTTTCGCGTTTCCGCTCAGAGACTGAGTAGCAGAAACTGAGATAAGAGCGAGCGAGCGTTCGGCCTCCGTAGCAAGAAATTAGGATTGTGGGAAGGGGAGGGCTAATACATTTTATTCAAACGTATGCAGTATACCACTTCGCCGATAGATGGGGAATTCTGATACGATCCTACACATAGAGGCTTTAAATTCACATTGTAGGCTGTGTTAAAGGATTCATATGTATTGTGTTGGATTCACCTCAACCTAAACACACACACACACACAAAAAAAAATTTCTTGCCCATTTCTAAAAGCCGAAAACAAAGAAAACAGTTTCTAGAAGTGAGGTTAACTGGACTAAGACACTCCACCAAAATGATGCAGAGCTTGTTTTTATCAGTGGTTTGGCTTGCTTGTAGTGCCTGAGGTGAAGGTGTCTTCTCTGGGGACTTTCAAACTAGTCTGTGTCCTCCTGCCTTGGCACACTCATCTGTTGCTAATGAAGCTGGACAATGGTGCTGGGAGTGGGAAGAACAGCGGCAGATAAACAAAAAAGAGGGAGAGGTGGAAGAGTGGAAAAGATAAAGTAAAAGAGAAGTGAATGATGGTGACACTGCCCAACTATTAGCTTGTGGCCTTGATGATAAAGAAAAGAATGAGTCTGAGAGAGAGAGAGAGAGAGAGATGAAGGAAGAGAGAGAAGCCATGCCCTTGTTCGTATCTGAGGTTGCCTTTAAATGTCAACCATCAACCAGTGTTGGCTGATTGAAGGAGACAGAGCACCTCCATGTGTAGCTTTCCTCCTGCGCAAGTCAAGCATTAAATGGACAGTCCTAGTGGCCTCCACCAGTGTGGAGGGAAATCTCTGACTACCTTACAGGCACAAAATACATGCAGGACTCTCAGCTTTAGCGTTGTTAGCTTGTATAGCTTGTTAAAGATATCCCCTCATTGATAATTACTTATGTTCACCTGGTGCATACGTTTTTTATTTCTATTTTTGATATTGGTTATTCACACTTTCATTCAGCTTAAAAAAATTAAAACGGAATGTACTTCAAAGATTTTAAAAACCAAAAATAATTTAAAAGGAGCCTTTATTGTTTGCAAAGGAACTAATTCACAATATATTTTGTTATAAGATGAAATATTTCTTATAAGTGTCACCATCTCTAACTATAATCCTAATCTTATTCTAATACAGTACATCTACTTTGTGCACTGTAGATACTGTAGTTGTTTCTGCTTCTGTAAAGGCTAACGTAACATCCACACTCAACCTTGAGTTATCTTCTTTCTGGCTTTGCAAAACCTTGTGTCTGCTAGTTCTGTGTAGATGCAACAAAGGCTGCACTGATCAGCATGTTCTGTTCTAACATGAGAACAATGTTGGTTGAAAAGCACAGTACTGTTTTTGTTGTGCATCTGCACTTTATTGTTTACGCGTCTACGCATGGGACAAGTGTGAAACGTAATTTCGATTCCTTTGTATGTCAAGTAAATTTGAAGAAATTGACAAATAAAACTGACTTTGACTTTGATATTGTGGATGTCCATACCATTTAATGGATTTCCACAGACTGGATGTGCTTTAATCAAATTTGCTGAGCACAAACATCTTTGGAAGGATGGAAGTAAACTAACACATTTTGCACCACCAAAGGGTCTGTTCTTCAGATATTATGGGACTATAGACTTCGTTATTCCGCTGTCATTCACAACCGGAAAGTTGTTCAAGTTAGGACAAGCTAAAGTTTTAGAGAGCTCCTAATTTTGTGGAGATGTTTGTGCCACAGGGCACGTGGTGTTATGGGGATAATCTTGCCCTCAAAAACAACATACTGTAGGTTCCTGAAAAATGAAACTAGACGGGTTTGTTTCCCCCTTAAGACCCCCATTATTTCGAAAGCCAAGTTCAGGATATTAGCAGCTCCTTCAAACTCACTGGCTTCGGTGCTGTGCACTTGGACTCTTCAGTGCCCTTGTGGTTTACAGACAGTGGCGATGCCAGCAAACTTTCTTCTTCTTCTTCAGATGGGAACTGCTGATGGCAGGCTTCGGTAATTAGCATTTTCCTCTACTGTAGTTCCTACACTAAAACTCTCACCCTGAACTTAGGATATGAAAGTGTCATAGGCTCCTGTTACACTTGCACAGTTGTCAGTTATGAGTGCAGCATATGTAGTCACTAGTTGTGGACATTGCTGGCAGTGATCCTCTCTGAATAGCCGTGTTGACCGAAATAATAAACTCAGTTTAACACAAATTTTTGACAATTGCATAATGCTGATTGAAAGTAGTGTGTGATTTAGCTCCAATAGTGTTCCTGAAGCATGCCTAGCTAATCTGGTAGGTATCAGTGTGTGATACACAATGAAACAGAAAAGTTTTTAAAGATTAATGCATTTGGTAACAATACGCTTTTTTTGTGTGGTTTTAGGTTGAAACATTAATAAATGTATACCCTTTAAGTGTTACCATACTTTTTTATTCTTTTAATGGTTTGAATTTTCACAAATCAGATTTATCACTTTGTAATAGTTTTTACAAGCCCGCAGACACTCAGTAAATACATTTCTGCAGTGATGAAAATTTTAAAAGGTGGAGTGTGTTTAACAAAGATGAGAAAGATGAGATGAAAAGGTGAAAAAACAAAGCATGCAGTTTGAGGGTAAAAGGCATTTAAATAACACTAAAAGGGATGGCAAGTAATGCAAAAAGACCACTGACAAATTTTGCCAATGGCACTGTAAAAAAAAAAAAAAAAAAAAACAATACACACTTTCATCCAACAAAAGTGGTCCAGGCTGCCAAACTATTTTCAGTTGAACAAACTTGAGATAATGAGTTGCGAATCAGCATTCACTCATTCAACTCATTATACCAAGTTTGTTCAACTGAAAACAGTTAGGCAGCCTCGACCACTTTTGTTAGATGAAAGTGTGTGCTGTTTTTACAGTGTGATGATATGATTATAATATTGTTTTTAATAATAACACTTGCACAATAATGTGCTTTAAACACCTGTTTTATTCATTATGTCCGCACAGAGTCTCCAGACTCCAGACAACACACATGGTGCATCCATCCTGTTTGCATTATGTTGACTCCCCAACCACAGCAGTCTCAGTGGGTCACAGGGTGCCTGCATGCTCTCCAGTCCACTCGGAAGAAAAATTAAAAGGTTTCTGGGAGTTGTTAAAAATGACACTTTCTACTTCAAACTGGTATGCATAGGGCAAAGCTTAACATGTATTCAGAAAATCACAAATTTAGAGCTTTATTCAAAGCTTCAAATTTAAAGGGCTGCTCAAGACAAGGGAAACATACATGCAGTCTGTAAATCTCCAGTAAATCATATGTTTATACTCACCACAAATATTCATGTAGACTTTTGTATTCCCAAACAGTACATATAAATGATGAGTGAATAAAATATTTATCCTAATAAAGTATTTGTAGCATTTCCTGGATTTCCTGACCTCAAAGTCTTTGCTTTCAATTACTCTTTGTGAATGGCACATTTTTCAAAAGTCTATTTCCTTGGCCGTTTATTTGCGCTCTCCACCTGAGCCCTGCTCGGCTAGATTTGTCAGATCCCTATGTTAGAACGTCTTTCTCTTTTCCTCCTTGTTTCCATCACTGCGGTGGAGTTATAAAACCTGGACAAGGTTGCTCTTAAGGAGATGGTTAGATGGATACATCCAGCTCTTCACTGGTGAGGTGAAAAACACAAGATATAAGAATTCCAATTTATCCGGAGGGAAAGTTATAGTCTATAAAATATACCCAGTAACTTCAGATGCCTTATTTCCATTTGCCACTAGATCAGAGGTTCTACAAACCCATTGCCTTCAAAGCTGTCGGAAAGCGGTGCAAGATAAATACTCAAATGCTTATTTTTGTGGACTTCCTATTTGTGGACGTCCTGTTTCCGTGGTATGTCTCTCTCTACAGTACCTTATCTCGTAGCCAGTGATATATCCCAAACATAGAGGCAAACACATCTTCATCTTCAAAGCGTCTTCTTTTTAATCAAGACGCTTTGAAGGCAACCACATTCATCTACATTCCACTGATTGTATTGTTCATGGGAATGCAAAAAGACAACTTAGAGCTTGCCACATATAAATATAATCAAACAAACAAACAAACCAGCACACAGAGGTTGATGTAAAATGAATCTGTAAACTGATTGGCTTTTGATCTGCCTGATAGGCCCAAAAAAAACTGCCACTTCCTCCTTCATTACACGCACACACACAGACACACACACAGATACGCACACACTCTCCATTTTCTTCCACTGCTTTAGTGGAAAAGGCTAAAATAAAGACTTTAACAGATGGAAATTCAAACAAGTATGTGAGGAGCTCATGAGAAATATGTGGGCTAGAGAGGAGGCACCTGCAGAGAATATTACTTTAGTGAGAGAGAGAGAAAGAGTGTCTGTTACATTTTTCTATCTACCAACAACAATAGTTCAATAGTTCAGTAAAGAACTTAGTAAAAGAACTGGACAGTGATCAAACCGCCACAGTAAATTCTGTTTTTGCATGTTTTTGTGCAACCGGCTTTTTAATGCAGTTTAATTAGGTGCAAACTCAAATACTCAAATATAAACCTACACCACAGCATATTTTAAGTGTGAATTATATTTCACTTTGGATAACAATGCACATAAGATTTGAAAAAAGAATAATGGTTCAAATGTTGACGTATAGACTTTTCCTATTTCAGTGACATTGTAGCAATTATATCAAAAAACAAAATAAATGGCAAAAACTATAATTATAATAAAACTATAACTATAACAAAAAGAAGGAACTCTACCTACATCCTTTCTTTTTGATTGAGTTTTATGATGTTATTGTGATCTGTCGATCCAGTGTCAGAACTTTTGGTAGCATTTTATTTTAAGGGTACACTGTTACAGTGCATCTACTTACTTAGGTACAGTGGTACAACCAGTGTAACAACATGTTATGTCATGTACCAGTGTTGTACTTACATCATGTATTTTTGTGTAGAGTAACAAGGATGTACCAACACAGCTGTTACATGTACTATGTTGTAACAGCCAACACTGACGTCAAACCATACATGTCACATGTATGTAAATAGCCTATTGAAGACCTTTGACTGGAACTGGTTTGTATACCACAGTGATGCCACTTCCCCTTGAGCTTGGCACCCTCAATTGGTTGCTAAACATCAAGGTGTTCTGAGCATTGATTAATCTACTCCAGCATTAGGGTGCTTTGGGCCTGAGGCCAGTCTAGTACCTTCCTTGAAGAATTCAGCACTTTGGCAAAGTACTATAAATAAAACTTCATATTACACTTTAACAATAGTACTGTATGTAGATACACAAAAATACATGATGTAATTACAACACTAGTACATGACATAACATGTTGTTACACTGGTTGTACCACTGTACCTAATTAGGTAGATACACTGTGTACCCTTAAAATAAAGTGTTATCGAACTTTTAGTACTTTTGTCCATTCTGTTGTCCATGCAGCCCTTCAGTTCTCTCCCAGTAAATGGCAGTAGTATTTTCCAACTGACGTGGATGTATTAGGACTCTATTCATACGGCCTGTGTCTACAGTATTTCCCCCGTGGTGCACAAGTGTAATTAATCTACGAGATCACACTACAGTATATAAACTTATCATACGGTTTGCTCTGCTAATGAATCTGGCTAGCCGACAATTAGTGGTCACCCCCCCACCCCCCATCTGATCTCCCATCTGAGAGAGCTGACCCAGGCTAATCAGCTGTCAGATTCCTCCCTCTTCCTCTCTTAGGTCTCCTCCCCCCTGATCCCAAGCATGTAACAGCCAGCCCCCACAGGTCAGAGAAGACAAGGCAGTGCTCAAAAGCCATAAATGCTATTAGTGTGTGAGAGGCTTGTTTGTGTGAGTAAGCTCACTTATATTAAGAATTCTCTCAAGGTCTATTCAATAATGTGCTTTTAGCCACAGGGTAAACATCGGCAGTTATCTAAAGATCTCTCAAGCCTGGGTATTATGTGAAGATGATTCATTCTAAAAGTGGCATTTTGTTCTGGCACAGATTAAACACATTTTATATGTTATTTAGTGCTTAGTGGTGGCAACTGCATGAAAAATAATTTTCTCCCACTTTGCCTTGTGACTGGGAATAATTTAGCAGGTGCATTAATTGCGGGCTAGGCTAGTTATAAACAAGTTGAATGTGACTGCAACTAATTATCCCAATCAAAAAATAAACCTCTTAAAAAAACAAACCTCCCGATTTGACTTGCACAAATAAACTTTGGGAATTGCCTCCTCATATTCAGGTTGTTTTATGCTGTCACTTGGAACCATCCAATTACCATGCAGAAGGGAACTGCTGCCAGTTTGATTCCGTAGGAGAGAGAGAGAGAGAGAGAGAGAGAGAGAGAGAGTGAGGGAGAGAAAGGAGGAGGGGAGGGGGGGTGCAGGATTAACCCAGCACCATGTTTCACCACACACAGATAAAAGGCAGTCTCTGTCAGATGTACAAAAAGCACTGCATTTCACACCACTCTCTCTCTCATACGCTCTTCTCCTCCTCTCCGTTTTCCCTCATGCTCTTCTTTAACTTCATCTTTTCCCTCATTCTTTGGTCTTCTCCCCCCACCCCCCGATCTGCTGCGCCACTGAGCTGCCACCTCTCCCTCCTCTCACTTCGCGTCACTCTTGCTCTCCACGCCGTACGAGAGCCCAATCAGCTCTAATCTCGCTTTTAATTTGCTCCCCATTAACCTTTCGATAGCATTTGTTTTAGAGCTACGGGCAGACTTAATTGCTTTCAGCGCTAAATTAGAGTTCGTTCCAAAAATCATGGCGGAGATATCCATAGTTAATTAGAGGTTTTGTATTTTCATCACAGCTTTCTTGATTGGTTATCAGATTTTCATAGTCAGCTCATTAGCATGGGAGCTATCAATGATACCGGGGATGGAGGGGGAAATCAGCGTAGAACGCACTGGAACCATAGATTTGGGGGGTTTCATGGAAATATATGGGGGATCCCTTGTACTTAGAGTAATCACTCCTGCCCCAGTTTTCTGGTGGTGTGAGACATAGTGTGTTTTGTCTTCATGAAGTGCTTTGGGTCTCCAAGAGACTTTGGCAAATGAATACAGAGGAGGCTTAACCACTGTGCCCTTGTTCTTTTGTGTTAAGTTCGACTAGAAGCCAAAAACAACTTTTTAACAACCGCAGGAGTTGAGCCATAAAATCGATTGGCTAGATTAGAACTGCCAAGTGAAATCAACCAAAGTTACGAGAAGAAGACTCCATTGATTCTTCATCTCTCATAAGTGAACATTGCAGGGTTCAACATAGAGATAATGAAATAAAACATTATGGATACTAACGTATCCTCGGTTCTCTGAGTGAGAAGCCGAAACTTACGGATGGATGATGCCTATCATCTCCTACTTTTTCTGAAGTCATCTTTAACCAACCCTTTGAAAAAAGGGCAGTAAGCGCTCTGACGCGCGCAGGCAGGGTAGACAAGGCCTGACCCTTGGCACGCTCACCATGGCAGACGAACAGCTTGTCCGTCATTTTGATGCTCTGAGTGCGCGTCAGGTAGGCACGAAGCGCTCTGACCGGACACAAAGTGACGGGCAAAGAGCCTCCCGTCTCAGGTAGGGCTGAGAGCTCAATGACCCGTGAACGGGGGTCAGTGGACAGCACTTTAGGGCAAGAAAAGGGATTTGGTCGCAGCGTAGCGCGCGCATCACCCTGTGCGAATTCCAGACAATCAGGACTGACTGATAAGGCAGTCAGGTCGCTAACACGCTTCACAGAGACCAAGGCGAGTAGAAGCGCAGTCTTAAGGGAAAGCGTCTTTAGACCGGCACTCGACAGAGGGTCAAAGGGCGCACGCGCCAGTCCGCGTAGGACGGTGGCTAGGTCCCAAGTAGGAACCAAACGTGTGGAAGAGGGGCAAAGCCGCCTGACGCCCTTCATGAAGCGCGACGCAAGGGGGTGCGCGCCAGGGGAAACGCCAGCATAGCCAAGATGGCATGCTTACACTTTCAGTGTGGAGGGTGTACAACCCTGATTGAACAGGTGCTGCATGAACGCAAGCACCTCGCCAATAGGGCAGACTAGAGGATCACAGCCTCTGTCTCTGCACCACGTGCTGAACACGCGCCACTTCAGTGTGTATAACGACCTCATGGACGTAGCTCTAGCGCACTGAATAGTCTCCACTACCGCGGCCGACAGGCCACACTCTAGGAGGAGCGCCCGTTCAGGGGCCAAGCCGTCAGTCTCCACGCCTCTGGTTTGGGGTGCCATAGCGACCCGTGAGCCTGAGATAGGAGATCCCTCCTCACTGGGAGGGTCCACGGCTGACCGTCCAGCATTGAGACCAGATCTGAGAACCAGCTCTGAGATGGCCAGTGAGGGGCGATCAGAATCACCCTGTGAGCCCCCGCTCTGATCCTGGCCAACACCTGACGCATCAGAGGAAGTTGGGGGAAGGCATAGAGCAGACGTTGTGGCCATGGGTGAGCCAGCACGTCTGACCCTAGCGGCGCATCTCGTTCCAGGGAAAATCACGCTGGACAGTGAGTGTTCTCGCCTAAGGCGAACAGATCGACCTGGGCCCGCCCGAAGCGATTGGTAGAACGCGTGCTGCCCTGGCGATTGAGATAAGCAACCACTGTGGTGTTGTCTGTGCGCACCAGGACGTGTTCTCCTCTGAGGAGAGGGAGAAACTCCTTCAGGGCACAAAAAAGACAGCTAGGAGCTCCAACATATTGATGTGAAGTCTCTGTGTAACTACGCCCCACGTCCCTCTGGCGGGGTGACCGTAGCAAACAGCGCCCTAGCCGGCTTTGGACGCGTCGGTGGTTACCACCATGCGGCTGGTCACCGCCCCGAGGACGCCGCCCTTGGTGAAGGAAGATGGCTTGCGCCAGTGCGCCAGGGCTAGCCGCAGAGAACCAACAAGCAAATAGCCAGAGGAATGCCAGCATCTTGCTATTTTAAATAGAAAACACAAAAATAAATGGACAAGAAAATGTAGTCCTTGCTATAGATACCGTAAGGATCGATCACCTAAATGTAGTCCTTGCTATAGATACTGTAAGGATCGATCACCGAGACATTTTATCAGCTAAGTAAACAGGTGGATTTTTGCAAGGGTCTTGAATTATGTGCCGGCATATATACATACATTCATGGTGAAAGGGCCTAAAAACAACCAAACAACCATGTTTGTGAAAGTGCAATTGATTGAGGCCCTTCCTGTCGGCTTTGTGTGATTTCACACTCCATATCGACAAAAGCATCCTGTCCACAGCAGGTTGCCTCCGGTGACTTTGTCTGGCCCTTTTACCATGCCAAACTGTTCTTTCCTCCCCCTTTAACTTCTGCATTAGACGGCTTTCACTGACACAGTTGCAGGCTTAGGGAATAAAGCATTGCACACAGACAGACACCCCTACCTGAGTTTCCCATTATGTTTTTTTCCCCACTACATTTACTACAGGAAGTTTCCTGCCAACTGTAAATAAGGGCAAATTGCTCTTAGTTAAGTGCAGTCATCGATGGAGAAGAAGATTATAATCCTGCAGTAGTTTTTTTTTTCTCAAAGAAGAAGAATGGAACTGTGAGCAAGCACTGTAGGGAGAGTGGCAGAGACAGTGTGTGTGTGTGTGTGTGTGTGTGTGTGTGTGTGCGGGGGAGAAAAAGACTGTGTACTCTGAGAAAGTGGTATAGAGAGACACAGTGTGTGTGTGTACACGTGTGGATGAGAGAGAGAGAGAGAGAAAGGGAAAGAAATAGACTGTACTGTGAGAAAGTGGTATAAAGAGCGAGAGACTGTGAGTGTGTGTGTGTGTGTGTGAATCATTAAGCTACTCATGATTATAGATGAGGCCCTTCAGTGCGGCAGGAGCTGGGGTTAATGCAGTGTGATCACAGTGGGCCAGCCATGAGAAACAGAACGAAACAAATGAACTGGGTGGGATTGGAGGAAGCAAAGGGGCGCCACAGATAGTGCGGGGGGAGAGTTTGTAAATGAGATGGATAGACTATGCAAAGTGTGTGTACGTGTGTGTGTGTATGTGAGAGAGAAAGAGGTAAATAACGGTGTGTGTGTCAATGTGAGAGAGAAAGAGGTAAAAGAAAAAACTGTGTGTGTGTTTGTGTGTGTCTCTCTCTCTCTGTGTGTATGTGTGTGTGTGTGAGAGAGAAATAGGTAAAAAAAAACACAATGTGTGTGTCTGTGTGAGAGAGAAAGAGGTAAAAAAAAAACTCTCTCTCTGTGTGTGTGTGTGTGTGAGAGAGAGAGAGTGAGAGGAAATTGGTCTTTTTCTGAAGCACATAGAGACTATGACATTAAATACAGTATGCATGAAATAGAGGAAAGAGAGTAAATGGAGGCTCTTCAAGCACACTAGCTGGTACTCTGTATTCAGACCAGCAGAGATGAGGCTCTCCAGTGTCCCAGTACTATAGATTCTCAGTAGAATCCGCTGCCACACAATAATACAATGGGCTCTTACTGTACACCAAAAGCTCCTGGTAATGGCTGGCATATTCAGAGGGCTGCCATCATTGTCATTCACCTAGAGTATACATTATTTAAACCCATCAGAACCCATCAGAAAGAACTGCCTGATTTCAAAAAGAGATTCTCAACCGCTACGCCATCATTCTCTTTAACAGTTAGCATTAGCTGGTCGCAAACTCAGACCTCATTACGGCAAAGGCTGTTGCTCTCTTGTCTACTGACAGCACCCGACAGCCACAAAGAAGCACTTTGCACGTGTATCAACTTCACCAGATGGTTGCCCAAACACATTTCATTAGTTGTCTCAGCAGGGCAGTCATTAGTTGAACAGTAACAAATGTAACAAATCTAACTCTTTATCTCCCATGAACTGGGCGAGACAGATTTAATATTTCCAACGGGTCACATCCACATGAAAGATTTAGCGAACGGCAGCCTCTGTTGCTTGGGCGGTCCCAGGAGGACAAGATGGCATATTAATAGTGAAAGGGCTCCAACTGCATCCGGCGGTGAAAGCATGTCATCCAGACAATGCGGGACCACAGTTGGTTAATCATGCATATTTGAACCGCGTCTGTGACGGCTGATACGAGTAGGATAGATCTAATGGAATGGAGGAACACTGATGTTGTCATGAGAGAGGTGTAGGCGTGTGACAGATGGCATTTTCTGTTTCTGGGAGAATGGTGATGTCATGGGTCATCATCGTTTAGGCCCTTCTTTCTTGTGCATATAGATTGGATTCTCAAGCACTGCTGATCCCAGCTAATAAGACAAAACAGGTGAAACCAAAGCACTGCACTATTGGAGCTTGGCTGTACAGTCTCATTGTGTCTCTCTTGTTGATTTTCAAAGCAGATTTCTTCAGCTCAAGCTTTCCCAAATAAAAGGTTTTCTAAGAAGTGTTATTTTCGATCAAGTTTCACAATTCACCCCGTCCTGTCATTAGTTTATCACCTCATGCAGTTAGCGGCAGAGCTGGCCTGCACTCAATATTTCTCCCAGTAAGAACTCAACAGTTGCCGTCTGTCTGTGTCTGAGTGATGCTGCTTGTTATGTAAGGTGTCTGACAACAGACTTGAGTGAATCACTTTGATGGTTGAGTCAGCCGAGCCTAACTGGCAGCTGGCATGTGCTTGTTAACGTTGCCTTTAATTGACGTCCCATTGATATATATATATATGACGGGTGGGGAATGCAACACTACTCCCTACCTATCATCTTGCGCTGCCACTAATAGCAATAGATTTTAATCCATGATAAAAGATAAGACGCAGAGGCTTTGTGGGATTACTCATCCCAAACAATTTGAAGGCTGAAAAGAAAGAGAGAGAGAGAGAGAGGGGAAAGGAGCGAGACAGAAAAAATGTATTTAATTGTTACACCACACTGGCTTGTCTCTTCTCTTTGAGCTGCTCTTGTGCTAATTGCTACTTCATCTTGTGCACATCTTGGAATCAACCCCCTGTGATGACATCCTCATTCTTCCCTTCTGCTCTGTGGCGCTCTCCCTGTCTGATGTGCTGAGGCCATCTTGAATTGTTAAACACTCAATGAGCTCCCTGGCAGACCTGGCAGGCCAGGACTGTCAGTCTCAGAACTACAATAGAAACATCTAGATGGCGTGCCTCTACAAGAAGACAATAAGCATGATGATCGAACCAAATTTCTCTCAGAAAGACATGGAGAGTAGAACAATATTGAAATATTTCACACAAATATTTAATATTTAAACAAAATAGGAATTTATAGAAATATGTAAGAGTCTTTGGTGTAGGCCCAGTCCATGGTCAAGAATTTGGAATATCTTGACCCAACAGATCTTGTCCTATTTGACCCAGCAGATCCTGTCACTGACCCAGCAGATGCTGACCCAACTGGCTGGGTTGGGGAGGAAGGTGGGGATTTTGGATGCCGGTGCTTAGAGAAGCAAGATTAGGAATGTTAGACGGATCCTCATGAGGCAAGTGAGTGGACAAGTAGTGATTAGTAAAATATATCCTGGTAGAACTTAAAGCTCCCATACTCAGCACATGAGTTAAAGTGCTTCCTAGTATTTGAGTTAAGACTGCACGTAGCATTTCAGAACTTAGTGACGTCCTACTCCAAACTTCTCACAGTACTGACCAATCTCATTTATTCTAAGCCTTGGAGAGATCCTCGAAGGGAATAAAGTTGACATTGCTAATTTGCTCGGGCCTTAGTTTTGGTTTCTTGTGTCGGACGCCCTTCAGCTAGCGCGCCTCTCAGGCCCTGCTAAGTTGACACTTTGGCTTTGCAGGGACTGAAGGCCCGCAACGCTTGGCTAGGGTTGCTGCAGCGCTGCCATAATTAGCGGCTCTATCAGGACTCATAGGAGTCTGTGCTGCACGGTGCTTGAGCACAGAGCGCTTCTGAACTCAATTTTATTCTCTCTCTCTCTCTCTCTGTCTGTCTTTGGTGTCTGAGAGCTTCTGTGTGCCTATAATGTGTTTGTACAATTTACTTTGCACACTTGTTCAGAAGTAAATAAATGCTGTCAGTGTGCATGTGTGTGTGTGTGTGTGTATGTGAGTGTGTTTTTGGGTGAGGAGGGCCAATGTCCATCAACATCTCACTCAAAAAAACACTCACACACACTCCCTCCCTCTTTTCTACGTCCAGCCACTCTTGAGTCTCTTGAGAGAAAAGATAAGCTTGAAAGCTTTCACTCGCTCACACGGAGAGGAAATGTTGAGATGCTGCACTAATGCTAGTATAGGGCTAAAGAAATCATTTTAGACCGACCTGAGTAGGATTTTTCCTTGTTTTCAATACACCTTTTGTGTGATGAGAGGATTGTGGGGACAGGATACCGGGACGATGATTGCGATGTATGCCTTGAAATAACATGCCTAGAGTGTGTACTTTAAAACGGGTGGCCTTTCATGGATGACCATGTTGTCTTTAAAGGTGTCGTCTGTGAGTCATGGAGGTTTCTTGTTATTGGAGCTGTCAGCCACCTCCTTCCTTGCAATCTTGGTGCCATGTTTGTTTCCTATATGCAAAGCAGACAAACACAGAAGATTATTTGGGTGGCACCTAGAACAGGAATATCTGCACTGGTGCCTCCATTTAATATTATTTGTTTTGCTACAGTACAGTACAACACCTGGACGCCATTCAACGCCACCGGAGCCAGACTGGGAAGCCATTGGTCCCATCGACAGGCAGTGGAAGTGGCTGAGAGCAATGACATTCCACTTAAGAGTAAAGCTTGCAAGCGTCCAAGCCTGAGCACAATATTATGTCACAATCAAAGGTTAGCCATTGGTTGATGGCAGCCCAAGTAGTTTTATAGTTCAAAGTGCCACCCTACCTAGAAGTAAACATATCCCTATGACAGGGCTCTGCAGAAAGTGACAGACTGATTCCCCATGTTAGCCCATTAGAGGGCTGTGAGAAGTTTTTTGCTGTCAAAGGGTAGTGGAATATAATCACATACTATACGTAGTATAAATACTTATGCATAGTAAATGCGTAGTAAGGTTTATTTTTCTTTGTTAATGTACTGTTTCCTGGGAAACTACACAAACACACACACACACACACACACACAGTTCTTTAACAGTGACATAAACAAATATGCATGCTCAACGAATGCACCACCCACACGTCTCTCTGGCAAACTTGGCTCTAAATAAATTTCAATCAGGTCTTGCCCCCAGTCTCCTGGGTGCCAGATGAATGAGCCTTTGGCCTGCCGGCTCCACGGCTAATGCCACTAGTGACCCCTCGCTGAGCTGAGTCCGCCTCCCAGGAGCAGAGGCTGCGTGAAGCAACCTGTCTCATTTCCATAATAAACACTAGCGCCCAGGATGGCACACACTGAAGGCAAACCGCCTTAATTGGTCAAAGGCTCAAGGTGGAATGTTAAGTGTATGTATATGTGTCAGTAAGTATGTGTGTGTGTGTGTGTGTGTGTGTGTGAGAGAGAGAGAGAGAGAGAGTAGAACAGCACAGAACAGCCATTGCCTGGGGTCCCTGGTGTATACACCACCGAAGAACCTTTTATGTCTCTGAGCAATTTAAGTGTGAGCCAAGCAGGTTGGATAACGGATGGCTCACCACCACTGCCTCAGACACCTATTAGCTGGCATCCCCCTCCAGGCCCTCCTCTCCCCTTGTTCCCCTCACACACCCAGCACCCCACAGCTACGGCGCAAGTCGCTCCAAGATAATTAGACGACATTGAGAGAGACACAGGCTCCTGCTAAGGATTCGTCCATGCATCCTAAGCCCCAAGTGTTTGTCGAACTCATCTTTTTTTTTTTTTTACTCCTTTTTTGGTTCACCTCTTTTCATATTCCCCTCCTCTTTTTCTTTCCCTCTCCTTGTCTGGCTATAGGGCATTTATCCTGTTTTATATTTTTTTTATATTTTTTTATTCTGCTCGTCTTTTCAGGCCAGGCCTACGGTGTGTGATGCATCCACGGCTGATTTATGAACAGCCAGGGCGAGGCATACATCACGCCGGACTGTGCTTTGTCTCCAAATGCGCGGAACATGGAAATGTGTTTTGGTAGGGGACTTGCCAGTGGCAAGGCGACAGCGGAAAGATTGCCTGCTTGTCATTACGACCCATAGGCACAGAATAAAAATCCACCGACCGGAACACCTGCCGGCACTCTTCTCCCAGCTCACCTCATGGAGGTTCCCATACAAATAAAAAATCCTCAGGAGCATGAAAGACGGACGCAATGAGTCAGAGGAATCCTTCTGTTTACATATATTTTCTTCATTTTTAGTTATTTTGTTTTATTTATTTTTCTTCCCAAGAAGATTCTGCGTTGGTCCATTTGGTTGGGCCTCTGAGCTATGAGGTTATGTAAACATGATTTTGCTCAGCCACGGCTTCAGGCCTTCTCCTCAGACCTTGATGCCTCCAGGCAAGGCAAGGCCATTTTTAACCTGAGCACCCTTGTCATTTATCTTGATGAAAGTCAGGGGAGAAGCCAATAAGGTATTTTATCATCAGCCAAAGAGAGAGAAAGTGGAGCCCATGCTTGGCATGGAAGAACTTTGAAATAACTTTCTCTCACTTTTGAAACAGCAAAACACTGGTAGTGCTCAGGTATGACAGAGGCATCAGGCTCAGGAGGCATGACACATTAAGGCGGGAAAGAAATATGGCTTCAGGTAGAACTTCAGAAATGTGGAAGAGCTACAAATATGGATGCAGAGTATATTTGGAGCATGAGTATAATTTTCCATTCTTCTCCTATTTCAGCTCTATATTATTATGTCATAAATTTGTTTCTTGTTGAAAAGAGTTGAATAATGAGGGAGAATTTTCTTGACAGTTGGGTCATTACTGTAGGTCCCATTAAACACTGTAAAATCAAAAGTAGACGTAAGCCCACCTCTGTTGTAAATTCTACTGCATAACCAACAATGATTCTGTGATTGTGAAATAAAATAAGGCACGAATCACTGTAGTGCTCAATCAACAACTATTCCTGTACTTCACAACTGATCCATCCAGCCCCTTAGAGCTTAGAGCAGCTGATTGGATGAGAGGGATCTGATTGGCTGGGAGTGATCTGATAAGCTGCTGCTGGGATAGTGTGAGAATCCCATAGAGGCCTGTAGCTGCTGGTGTCCTCTTGGCCTTGTCTCTTTCATCTAACGTCTGCTTCTTCAGTTGACACACTGCATGTTTGTGTTAGTAGCGTGCTGTGTTAATGCATAATAGATGTGGACAACAAGAATAGGTGTCAATTCATTAGATTGGAAAGGTCAGTGTGTCTTTGCCATTGTGTCAGATTCGAGCCATGTTTTCACTATCATCTGCTGCACAAACAACTTATTAAGGCTGCGTTTAGACTGCAGATCGGATATGCTCAATTCCGATTTTGTGCCCATATCCAATTTTTTTTATTGCGTGTTCATCTACTTTCGCTAGTGACCCAAATCCGATCATGTGTGTTTACATTTGCCAGACACTTGAAATGGCCCGCATGCGCATGGGCTAAAAGTTTCTTGGAAAACATTACGTTTAGCCTACGGGACCTGCACCAGTTAACACAGAAAACGCAGAAAACACATTTTGTTTCACGGGTTAACAATTTCAGTCATACAAGACCTATGAAACACAAGACCTATGCATGTCTACGTTGACTAATTAACTAATTGGCTGCATCTGAAAACAAACACTGTTCCAGAATGGACGTGACAGAATTATGTCTGCTGTTCGCTTCCAAAACCCTGGGACGTCCTCTTCATACCAACATACTGAAACAGAGAAGGAAAAAACGGGCAATAATTTCTGCATACGCGTACGCTGCAATTATTGCTGCCACCTCAGCAATTGAAAGGGAGATTTGGGTCCGTGAACGGACGCACGACTGGTTGCCGCGTGGTTGAGCGAGTTGCCACCGCCTATGGCCACAACGAATGGGTGGCTAATTTCAGGATGGGCCGGGGAACTTTTAACATGCTCTGCCAGCGCGCCCACTCTGAATTGTAAACTAACGTCATTAACAGGCACGAAATTGTCACAGATTAATGACGTGTGGGACGCATTGCACTAGAATATCCGATTTGTCTGTTTAGACTGTAGACACATGAACAAATATCCGATCCATATCTGATTTAAAACCACATAGGATAGGGGCCTGTATCCGATCTGAGGAGATCGGAATTCATGTGTTTTTTATACTGTTTACACTGTGGTGGCACAGATCGGATACGTGCCACAAGAGAGCAAAAAATCGGATTTGGGTCACTTCAAACTGGCAGTGTAAACGCAGCCTAAGTATGTTGATAGACAGTACCATTTTATTCTGACCACGTCATGAAGGCAATCTTTTTATATTGTGTACTTATTTTCCTAGTCTAAAACTACTTATTGTCTGAAATGCTCTCACTCTTCCACAAGTGTTAGCTTAGCATTAATTCCGTACAGGTTTACTGTATCCTGTAGGTTGATCCATGTTTAGTAAGACAGACAAGGGCACTCAAGACTACTGATCGCTGGAGCATCAGAGCACAGTATTAACAGATGTTAATACTCCACCCCAGAAAGACACCCCAGAAAGACAGAATACTCCACCCAGAATACTCCACCCCAGAAAGACAGATAGATAGTGAAGGGTGTTTATTGATACCACCTCACGCGAGTGAAGGTGAACACAAAGAACAGCATGCTCCGTATACACAACTCAGACACCTCTCCACAGGCAAGGTGAAGCCTGGTGTCCTGAGCCGTGGAAGCGAGGCCAATCATTTGCGCCCCTGGCGCTTTGACAGCACCGGCCGCCCGGTCGGCCGGCTGGCGGCCGGATTCGGCTGTCAGTTGTCATACACTCTCTGGCTGTTCTTTCCGCAGCCCTCCCGTAGGATCCCCTCTCTCCCGCCTCCCTCCGGCTACGGGCAATCATTTCTCCCGTGTGGTCCTCAGGGTAATGCCGGAAGCATCTGCTGCACGCGGCTCCCTCGTCTCTCTGAGAAACAGGGGCGGAGGAAGGGAAGCTTGTCAGACGTGTTGTTGTTGCATGGCTGAGGTGCTTGCTCCCTGTCAGGGCTCATCATGCTGGTCAGTCTCTTTGCCGTTGTTCCAAATGTCTCCAGGCAGAAGGTACATCAGATGAAAGGTACTGTAGCTGTACCACGAAAGTAGCGTTTGCTGCGGTAACATGTTGGTCTCAAATTAACATTAAGACAACAGAGACTGAATTTGGATAATATTCAAGGCTTAATGTGACAACAAGAGCATATTTTTATCAATTCTATTCAATTTTATTTGTATAGCGCATTTTGTAAAATACTTATCTCATAGCGCTTCCCAACACAAAGGGCACCAATGAACAACAAGGGCAAGGAAAAACTCCCTATCATCATTTTATTTTTTTCAGTGGTCAGTGAATGGTAACACTGTAAGCTAGTATCATATTATTGAACTAGCTGAAGAGACACAGAGCTGATTTGTAGAAACAGATGCCCTCCTGTTTTCACCAATCATTTCTTTTTCATCATTATTATCATGCACTCGAGGCAACATCAATCAAACTGGAACCGGGTGGTTTTGATTTCATTTGTTTTTACTGAACCAAAACAACACAACTGCAGCTTTTTGACAATTTGTTTTCTCATTTCCATTTCATCAGCCATATAACACAGGTAAATGTATTGTCCACATAGCTCTGTTTAACTTGTTTATTCATGATTTATGTGTATGATAAAAAAGGAAAAATAGAATATTTCATCCTTCCATCCATGCAAGGGTCTTCCACCTGGACTCTCTCTGGCAGGTGCTTGAACTCCACTCGAATCATTCCCTTATGGTTCCTTCGATGGTCAATGGGCATCGAGACATAAATGTGTGTGTGTGTGTGGTGTCTATATCTGTGTGTCAGAAAAAAATAGGCTAGGATAGTGTGACTGTCCGCTTTAACAGTGAGCAGTGTGATTTCATTGGGAACTAAAAGCAGTCTGTTTTTTTTGTGAAATCTTTCTGTTTTCTCTCTACCGATGAACGACCGGCACGTGTGTAAGTCAGGGTGCTATTTCTACAAGGAATAGTTACTAACTTCCATCATTATCTCGGGTGTTTCACTGCTTCACTCAGAGGCAGGCGTGGCTAATGGCATGGTCTCGAAACACACCTTACTGTGACCAAACGGCTGAAATTACAATACTATTTATCCAGCACTATCTAAAGCACAGGTGTTGTAATGTAGGTGTGGGGTTGTAGTACACTCTCTGTGTTGTCATGTAGGTGTGGAGTTGTAGTATGTAGGTGAAGGTGTTGTAGTATGTAGGTGAAGGTGTTGTAGTATGTAGGTG